>LPNX011009183.1:692183-768021 GCA_001517045.1 Pseudotsuga menziesii | reverse complement strand
TCATGGACTAGACCTTTGAGATCTTTGTAGTCTCTAGCGAATACATCCTGGAATTCTTTTAGTAAGTTTACTATTTCTGTTGTTTGTTCTTCACTCCAGTAGTCACCAATTTTTGCCATTTTTGGTCGATCATCATTTGAGATGTCAAATTATTTAGTTTTCACTTTAGCATCTAACCATTCTGGTGCTTTGGCTTCATTGATTGGACGGCTCCCTTCTTTAAACTGTGAAAATGTAGCAGGAAAGTCTGTTGTAGTCATTTGGTCGGTGTCTTCTTTGTCGGCTGTCTCGACTTTAAGTACTGTGCGAATTGGTTTTGTTGTTTCTGAATGATATGATTTCCATCGAAAGCTTTTCCCTTCCATATTTTCATTTTCCATTTGTAGTCTTGTTGACTATGGTGTTGTCTTGGTTTGTATGTTATTGCATGTTATTATCGGTCGGTCATAATTTTGTGTTAGGGTTTTGTTCCCGGTCGGTTTTATAAACACCTTGATTTGTTTTGCAGTTTCGACTAACTTTTCATCTTGTGGTATAAAGCTAAAGTCTTTGATAAAATTCTCTCTAAGTTCATTCCATAGGAATGTTTCACCCCGTGCTTCTTCCATTTTGTACCATTTGTTTGGTAAGTTGATAAAATTCTCTCTAAGTTCATGCCATAGGAATGTTTCACCCCATGCTTCTTCCATTTTGTACCATTTGTTTGGTAATTCGGATAGCGTCAATGGAAACAGGTGTGGCCATGTACGTTCGTCCTTATACCCAAGTCTTTTCCACTCGTTTTCACATGTTCTTATGTGCTCTTCTGGGTCCTACCCTTGGATGAACATAGGTATTTGGGCTTGATTGGTTAGCCTTTTTCCTCTGAATCTTTCTATAAAGTAAGTCAAAGCTATTTCCCATGTCTGCAATCTTGATTGATGGGTATCCCACCATCTAGCAGCTTGTCCTATGAAGGTTTCTACTAGGCTTTGTAGTTGGCCATGTTCACCAATGTTTTTGGATACTTGTTTTATATGCATAGCTAGTGATTCTCTTTCTTTGTATCTTGGGATTTGTTTGATACTTACTTTTGTTGGTTTTAGGGTAGGGTATTCCCTACTTTTCTTTTCAAATATTTTTGGGATGATGGAAACCAAGAAACATTGTTGGATTGGTTTCTTCTGCATTGTTTGAATGGTCCAGAAAGCTCTTGCTTGTGTTTCATAGTTTTTGACTTCCCAGTCATATAATTTTGCATTTGATTTGTGTCCTATTGAATCTTGATTGCCTAGGTGAAGTTCGCCATAGACATTGGGTTCTGTGTAGTCTTCGTTGTTTTGTATTTGATATAATTGTCGGATGTCGACTTCTTCATCAATAGGTTCTATACAAGGTTCTCCTTGGGATGGATGGATAGGTACTATGACTTTTTGTCCATTCCCTTTTAGTTTTATCCTTTCTTTGTCTCAAGATATCGATGCTTTCATTTTTCTTCCCCAAGGTCGACCTACTAACGCTTGGAAGGAACAATATCCTTCCTTACGGTCATTAATTTCAAAGTCAACTTTGGTCAATATTCCTTTGATTGTCGTATCGACATTTCTCCAAACTCCGATAGGTTCGATTAGACCTTGGTCAGCTAATTTCAAGTATATTTCTGACTCATATAGTCGAGGTCTACCCAATTGTTCCCAAGTGTCGAGAGTCATAATGTTTACTTGTGAGCCGAAGTCGAGTACAACTTATTGGACATGGTATCCTTCAATTTCTAGGTCGACAAGTGGGTCGGCATCACTTTTGTCCTTTTGGTTTAGACTGCAAATGTTTTTTGTTTGTTTTTCTGTATTATTGTTATGTTTCATATTATACAATAATTCAATGAATTGAGATACTACTTTATCCTCTTGCACTAAACATATTAATTCGTTAACTGTGCTTCGTCGATTATCATCAGCTTCTTCTTGTCGAGCAAATTCTTTAAATATATTCGTTGCATCTTTATATAATTGTTTTTGTTTAGCAGGGTCAAGATAATCATTTTTTTCTTTTATTTTGTTTATGCGTGGATTATCTCTCCTAATTTTTGTCCCTTGTCAGGTTACTATATGCAGATTCTTTGTATTGATTACATCATGTTTTTGAACGCACAACAAGACATTAACATTTTTCTTTTTATTTATTTTATCAAGCATAGTAGGGCAATCCTCTAATGAGTGATCCCCGACTCCATAGCTAGTATACAATTTTAAATTGGTTCTATCCTTGTATGGGCAGTCTGCATATTGGTGGCCTTCTTTATAGCATGTGAAACACCGGATGGGTCGACATGGTCGGTTGTCGCGATTCCCAGAGAATCGAACTCGACCTCCATATCCTCCACGACGGTTGTCGAACCGACACTCATATCAACGGCCTTCGTATCTTTGATTATTCTATTCATTTTGAGCATGGCTTCACTAATTATTACCGTTATCGTTGTTCTGCACAACTACATTTGTCTAGTAGACTGCTTGATAGTTTTGTCGATTCTTTAAGTTTAGGTGACAGTCGGTTGTGGTGTGACTTTTGACTTCACAGATTGCACACCAAGATGCTTTACCATTCTTCATGTTATACAGGCAATCTTTCGTTGTGTGTTCTCCATGTTCTTGGCAGATGTCGCAGAAGCACTTTGTCTGAACAAATCGAACGTCCTGTCGGCTGATGTCTTGTTGACAGTTATCTTTTGTGTGTCTGGTCGTTGAGCATTTTGTGCACCAGACATCTTGATTCTTAAGGTTTAGCTCATTCAATGATTTCTGCATGATTTCGAGTTGTTCTTCCAGTCTAGTATCCGTGGGATATGCTGGGAAATCTTCGTCCATCTCCACTTGCAGAGCTTTAGTAAGTGCATCTTCGTACGTTTTAAACGTCTCCAGGCTTATGTGCCACTGAATTTTCTGTGATAGATCTGAAAGGAACCACTGAATTAATAGTTATTCATTAATTACATAATCCAGTTGGTTGAGGAGGTCTTTCCAATGTTTGTCGTACTCTCAGACAGATTCTGTTGTCTTTTGCGATGTTGTTTTCAACTTTTTAGCTGCTAGATGTTTTGCATCTAGGGTTTTAAAGAACGACAAGAATTGCGCTTTAATTTCTGCTTTAGATGCTTGAGGGGTTCTCTCAGTAAAGGTCATGTACCACGTTAGTGCTATTTTCCTCAAGGCACCAGCGAACTGTGCCATCTGTCGATCTTTAGCTGTAACCTGATTTGCCTCCCATGTTGACTCACAGACGAACCAATGTCGTCTAGGATCTTCGTCACCCTTGTATAGAGGGATATGCGTTGATCCATGACCCATGTTGGATTAGTTGTCGCTATCTCCTCCTAGAGGTGGCAGTGGTGGGGGTGGTGGTGGTGGGGGTAGTGGGATGTTTTGCTTCTCTCTTTGTGCAGAGTTGTTGTCAACTAAACTTTCGTTCCGGTCAGTTGTTTTGTTTGTCGTTTCTTCTCCGACAAGCAGTCAGTTCGGGTCGACTTCTCCTGTCGATGTCTAACTGCAATTATTTGTCTGCAAGTCCGACTGTTCTATATTCTCCAAAACTATATTTGGCAGGGGGGGTGCTCCTTCATGTGTCGCGTAAATTAAGTGGATACTTCGGTTGGAAGGGTACGCCTGAATCATGACCCAGTTTCCTTCCTTTGGTCGACGGATCAGTAGATGATTATCATCATTTACTTCATCGTCTAGTCGGCTCCATATACCAAACTCACCAGCTCTTAGTCTTAGGTCTTCTTCGACAATGGATTGTATCCTAGTACTCGAATTCATTGGAGATAGAGATATTATCTCTTGGGTAACTTCTATTTAGAGAGCTTCACGCTACTCTATCCACAAGTCTTCTTCCATGGGTGATGCCTCTTCATCCACGCCTTCTTCCTGTCGGTCATGACTCGACTCTAGTGGATTTATTTCTTGGTCTGTCACCCCAGTACTCATTCCTCTTTGCAGTGCTATAGCCCTTTCTCTTCTTTCTTCCCTTCTTTTTAGCCTCTTCTCTCTCTCTATTTTCTGTAGATCCACTGTACCTTTGTGTGTCACTGTCTGTTCGATTTTTTTTTAGGTTGACTTTTTATTGCTGGTGATGGTATCTCTTTTTAGTCGACTAGAATCCTCCTCACTTTACCCCGACATACGACCAGCTACCCCCCCATAGCCTACCCAACGCTTTAGAAATCTCGGATAGTTCTATTTACTTGCTTAGGAAATATTCCCACTCCCTTTCGGCAATAAATTTCTCCCACTTTTTATGTTTCTCCACCCAGCTAGAATTTGGTGGCGGTTCATGCAGTGATGGACGAGGTTCGACAATATGACCCACTCCTTTTTCTATCAGGAATTTGAACAGTAGGTTTGGTAGAGAGCACAAGAACTGCTCGATAAGGTTTGTATAGAATTTATTCTGAATGGTTTCCACCAAAGTTCTTTCTTCTATAGCTTGCTCCTCGCATAATTCATCGATGATCTTTTCAAACCACTCCGATAGGTTTGTTCTTCCCCCTCAAATCAGTTTATCTACCAACTCTTGGTCCTTAGTCGCTTCCGATTTTTTCATCCAGAAGTTTTTTTCAAAAGCTGGGGTACCGATTCTACGAACTTCTCATGAGTTTCAGTGAAGAATATCTCCTTCGCCTGAGCAGTCATCAATCTGTTTCTCCTCGCGTAATTTTGCAAATAATTTGCTATCTTACGCTCCCACCAGTTCTTAATCTCTTGTTCTAATATCATCTGCTTATAGTCATCTCAGATATGTACTACCAGCAACAAAACCAATGTTGTAATCTCACGGATCACAGAGGGTTACCAATAATACACATTAAAGCATATAGACATAATAGAGACAAGAACATAGATGTAGATCAACATATTATATTATATTATAAGGGTCCATACAAACTCAGAACTGAACCAAGTTCTCATCTATCTCAACAGCCTTATATATATGATTTACAAATAGCTACATATAACTACTTGTCGGTTCGGTCAACCGACACGACCTTATGCAGCTGACCTAATCTCTAATTAGTCGGCTAAACGACTTAGTCGGCTTACCGACTAGATCCTCCAACAATTACCCTTGTTACTCAAATACGAAAACATCCTAACTGCTAGGTCTCTTTCTTCACCATCTCATTCTTCTTCAATTTTCTCTTCTTGATTTGAAGCTACTTCAACATCCCCATTCCTTCAATTCTCCAATTCTTCTATTCTCTGTCTCAAATATTCCAAATATTGAATTCCTGCTCCTCTTCTTCACGAAGACATTCTTCCAGGTTGTATATGTCTCACCAACATCCACACAACTCACTCTCAGTTCTATATCCCAACTTGAACCTTTATCACTTTCACTGAGCCAACACCACAAATTGGAGTTATGTTACCCTGTCTCACAAAGGAAAATCTAGGTGAAAATCCCAAAGAAAAACTGGCTTTGATGCCACTTGACGTAGACCATAACCCCGCAACACAACTAACAACTATAGAGTTATGCTCTGCCTTCAGAGTACACATTGAAACTAATACATTTATGGAATAACAGAAGTTCAAATTTTGTCTTAATAAAATATGGAATAGAAGAATCACAATATGATCAATGAAATACTAGAGACAACCAATCCTTGCTCTTACATTAATCAAAGACTATTCCATCCACCTATAGGTTAACAACTTGGTTAGGAACTAATTGATTGCATGTACTCAGTAAGTCACCACTTCCTCCTCGAACTGGTGTGCAGACCCACTTCCATTCTCCTCCTTCCTCTTTTTTTTCTTCTTGCTCTCCCCTTTTTTATTACCCATCCATTCCTCCAAACTTGTGACCTTCTGTTTCCTGCCCTCTTGAATCCCTAATTTCCAAAAGATGAACCATCATGGCAGTTCAACAACACATCATTTCCTTTTCCCCATATTCTTCTTCCCTTTATTCCCAACGGTCATTTATCATTTGGCATGCACAATCCTATGGAACAAATTGTCTGGCTTTGACTTCAAGAATCAAAACCTTGATTAGTGGCACAATAGAAGTAACAACGTTGTGTTGGAATTCTATTTTGTCGCAACATGGAGTTGTAGCAGCATTGTTGTAACAACACACAACTATTGTAACATGGAATTGTAGTAGCACAAAGTAACATGATAGTTGTAATAGCAAGGTTATAATGAATTGAACCAATAACTAAGGAGTTGTAGCCATCCTTATTTCTCCTAGATATACTTACACAAAAATAAAAAATAAAATGTTTCTGGATGATGCATATTGCACAAGCCCAAGGATGCTCACGTATCAAGTCCTTCGACTTAAAAATATTCCAAACTGGAGAAACTATTTTGAGTTAGTGGATTAGTTGGGTGGCCACCAATATCCATCTAAATCAAGTCCACTTATTTTCCACTGAAAACCATCAATGTGAATAATCTATGAAGGAGTCCACCCTCCAAAATTTGGAAACTTTAAGTAAGCTAAGAACCTCCCTCCACACTAGTTGTGAAAAATCACAATGGGCAAATAAATGGCCAAGAGTTTATGCTTCCTTCCTACGCATAATATAGAAACTTGGGCCTTGTCCACCCCTCTTCATATAGTTTTCCCATTTCAGTAACTTATTTTCCAAAAGTAACCAACAAAAGCACTTAAATTTCATTGGACAACTCCAGAGCCATAATTTGGAGTTCCACCAACTTGCGTCGTTACCCCATTTGGATGCTACAATAGCTTCATAAGCCAACCTATTTATAACATGTCCATTTTTCTCATTCCAAGACCAAACTAAACTATCTTCATCATTTTTCAGGAAAAGGCCTACATGTAGCAGACCCTATGGTAAATCAGTTCCATTCACTTTCCAATTCTCTTGAGAGCCCCAAATCCATTGCTAGAGTGCATCTTTGTCATCCCTAAAAAGATGTATCCTTGTCAAAAACTTGTGTAAGAACAATAACACCCTTTTCCCTGAGCTCATGAATCAAACTTGTAGATAAATAATAAAATACAACTCTACCTTTAAAAGGGTCCAATCCCACTCTAATCCGCATTTCCTAGGTTTACAAATTAACCACTCTCTCACAACTTTAGAAGCAGATAAAAGACAACGCCAGATATTAGAAACTCCTAACAATGTATTATGTGATTCCCTCAACCAGATTTCAATGGAGCAGTTTAAGTAATTTCCTTCCATGATAACACCCCACACACCACTTGAGAATAAACATATCCAAAGGCTCTTGGATGCTAAATCTTGCCCGAAATCAAATATATTCTTTAAGCCTCGCCCTCCTAGATTTCGTGTACAAGCAATTATTTGCCAACTGGCCAGTTAGAATCTCTTTTTATTTTTATACCCAAACCATAAGAAACTAAAGCATCTATGGTTAATCCTTTCCAAGATAGATTTGGGTATCTTTGCTAGGGATAACCAATAAACAAGATTGTTTTCTAAAATTGATTTAACTAGTACCAATCTGCCACCAAAGATAACCGGGGACAACACCTATTCTTCGGTCTCTTATCCACTTTCTTTAAAAGCCACATCCAATACATTTTTTGACAATTATTAAGTTTCAAAAGCTAACATATATAATGTAGTCCCTTCTCCATATTTTCTACCTTGGATGGAAAAATCTAAAGGAGATGATCTTGAAAGTCTTGTCCTACACCAAAAACCAGGAAACAAGATTTAGCAGCAATTTCCTACATACTTGTAGCTTCATAAAAGGTATCCAAACAAACCTTGAATGCTCTCCATTCTCAATTCAGCCTTTCCCAAAAAGAAACACATTGCCTACAAAAATAAGGTGCAAAATCTCCATTGCATCAGTACTTTTATCTCCTACCAACTTTCCACCAACTATAACTTTATGGATAAAATGACTTAGACCTTTAACAATAACCATAAATAACAGGGTTGACAAAGGACACCCTTGTCTTAAACCTCTAAATATTCTAAAAAAATTGGATGAAACACCATCAACTAAGATCACAAAGTTAGCAGAAGTAATGCATGCCATTATCCAATTAGTAGCTTCGTAACCCATATGAATATGTATAAGTACCAGTCTGAATAATTCCCAATTTACCCTATCATAAGCCTTAACAATATCCAATTTAAGGGTTAAAACCTTCATTTTCTTTGTCTTGATATAATGCATTCATTCTCGCACCGATTGCTTCTAAGATTTGTCTATTGCTAAAAAACTTGAATTGTTCCTTTGAAATGTACTAAGAGAGAACTAACTGAATGCAATTTGTAATCACCTTTGATATTACCGTATATATAAGGTTGCAACAAGAAATGGGACGAAAATCATTAAAGGTGTCTAGATTAGAGTCTTTTGGGAATAAATCCAAAAAGGTTGCGTTCAACGGCCCACTACAAAGCATTGGAGTCTCAATGCTTTAACCACTATTAAAATATCTTGGCCCAAAATATCAAAGAATTATAGATAGAATTCGATAGTCCACCCATCTGAGCCTGAACTCCTGAATTTTGCAAATCCTTCCAAAGTATTCTTTAACTATACCAGCATGATCAGATCAACTACCTTAGTGCCTTCTTCAACAGAGAAAAAATGCAAGAAATGTTGTATAACTTCCATCTGTCAAGCAATAGAGTTGTTTCCAAGACCCTTAAATATACTTTGAAAGTGATTCTGAGCATCTTCTGCTAAATAATTTTGAGAATTTAGAATCCTCCCATTAGAGTCCCTCAAATCCCATATTGAGTTAACATTCCTTCTATGCTTTGCATAACGATGGAAGAAATGAGTATTTTGGTCTCCTTGTGAAATCCATATTGTCCTTCTCTTTAGTCTATGGGCCCCCTCCTCCATCTTTATAATTTTTATCTTCCTCTCTTCTAATGTCATGACCAAGGATTTTTCTTGCTTTGTCAGAATATGAGAGTCATTAAAATTAAAGACCTCTTTAATTCTCCTCTCAGTATCAAATAATTCTTCCTTAATTTCTTTTTTCTTTTGTTTCTCCCAATTTATAACAACATCCTTAACATTCTCCAGTTTCCAGACCATACAATCCGAATAAAAGACTTCTGAGACTACAGTCAATGAAGCCAACCTTTCTTTGAATAAAGCTTAAAATCACCTTCCTCCAACCAACTATGGTTAAATTTGAAAGGATATTTAGGCATTTCCAAACCTCAATCCATCTACAAAAAGTTGGCATATGGTCAGAGATTGTGGAATTTAAAATCCATGATCGATATCTGCCCATGGATTCATCCAAGTCCTCAGCAATGAGGTATCGATTTAACCTTTTAGCTATACTTTCTTCCCTCACTTTTCCATTACACCATGTGAGGGCAAGTGGCTTAAGAATGTCATCTATCATATTAGCTTGGTGGATAATATCTCCCAAAAACAAAGACAAGGGATCCAATCTAGCCTGAAAACCCCAAATCTCACTAGTTGTAAGTTTGTAACAATAAAATTTAAGTCACCCGCGATGATAATTTGAGGATTGTTCATAATACCTAAATCAACCACATCCTTCCAAAAATACTATCTTTCCTACACATCCCCTCAGGCCATACCTTCCCTTCCAGTGCTCTTCAGGGTGTGCATAGAAGAATAGTTAGCCCATCATGATCCTTTTGCGAGGTTCCTCTATTCACTAGGTTTATCAAGACAATTCTGGGCCTCTTCCACTCCTAAGTATTTCAGACCAAAACAAGGAACACATAATATCAAAATACAATTGTTGGGCATGAAGAAAAATGTCCCGGGAGCCAAAAATGAAAATAGTAGAAGGGGAAATCAACCCCTGGGAGAGAAATTCGATTTCATAAACGTTTATGCACGTTACAGGAGCAAAAATGACCTCTATAAACCCCAAAATCATGAATCTATGCTTCCATCAACTGTGCAATACCAAAAATGGGTTTCCAGCTATGTCAAAATGAAGAAAATTACATAAAAATGTGAAGCAAATGCCCCAGCTAGCTCCAGCTGCGTGAGGAAGAGAAACACATGGGTAAGGAATGGAATGGGCACCAATTTATGGGTGTTAACTTGCCCCACAAGCAAAAACACAATTTCCCAAATTTATGGCTTGCTCCAATACGAAATTGACTACCATACCTCTCCATTCCCAATGCATTAACTACCTCAACCAATTTCTGGAAGAATTAAATGATTGGGTGCATAAGACAAAATGGGTAGTTGAGAGTTTATGGGTTCTCTCATTGACATTTGGCTTTACACTATTGGCTCAAGGGTTTGAATAATTTTCCTCCCTATTCCTTGTGAAATCATGCCCCCATCTCTTGTTGCATTACATAGCTAGTTGTGGGTATTTTATTAAATTGCATATTGACATGATGTCTCAATTTATAATGTGCCTGACTAGCACAAGAACCATAGATGTCAATTTTAATTGTCGATACATAAAACAATAAATCGATGGCAGGGCCTTGGCCTTGAGCTCCTCACCATTGTAACACCCCGGTTTTGACCCCGTTTGCATTAAAGATGTATGTGATGGATATATTGTAATTAATCATGGTGTGGAGCTCAAGGCAAAAGCCCCACCATCGATTTATCGTTTTATGTTTCGGGCGATTAAAATGATGCCAATGGTATTTTGTGCTAGCCAGGCACATTATAATTTTGGACATCATGTAAATATGCAATTTAATCAAAATACCGACAACCAGCTATGTCAATGCAACATTAAATAGATGGGGGCAAGATTTCCCAAGGATAAGGTGGGGGGGGGGGGAATATTCAAACCTTGAGCCAATGGGGAAAAGCCAAATGTCAAAGGGAAAACCCATCAAACTATCAGCTACCTTTCTTGTCTTATTCACCCAATCATTTAATACTGCCAAAAATTGGTTGAGGTAGTTATTGCATGGGGATGGGAAGGGTATGGCAGTCCAAATTCGAATTGGAGAAGTCATCCGTTTTTGGGAAACATGATTTTGACTTATGGGGCAAGTTAACACCAAAAAATGCATGCCCATTCTGTTGTTCACCCACGTCCTTCATTTCCCCATGCAGTGGAAGCTTGGAGAGCTCTCTCCTTCATGTTTTTGTCTGTTGTGTGTGTTTCCTTCACATTTTTGTCTGTTGTGTGTGTTTCCTTCACATTGGGGGCAATTTTATTCATTTTTTCCCCATGCCCGGGAAGTTGTTTTGGTAATGCTTAGTGTTGGGTTCTTTCATTCACGAATTGCTGCCCTTTTCCTCATTGTGCATGCGTAGGAAATCCGTTTTGGTGTTGTGGAGTGAATGGCCAACAAAGAATTACGATTTTTGGGTTTGTAGCAGTCGATTTGGCTCATGCAATGCCCAGAACCGTTTTTGAATTTGAATTGCTCATTCTAGGTTGTTTTTCCCCATTTTACCAATCCATTTTTGGTTGCAAAACATTTTTCCTCAACCCATAATTTTGTATCTTTCTATGTGTGCATCTTTTGCCTTGGTCTAAACTGGTTTGGAGTGGAATTCGGTCTGAACTAGCTTGATAAACCTAGTGTAGGAAGGAACCTCATAGACATATCTAGAGGGGTTGGTTTTCTTCTTTGCACACCCTGAAAAGCACTGGAAGGGAAGGCATAGCACGAGGGACTGTCTAGCAGAGAAGGGGAGGCTTCCTTGTGTTGGATGTGTAGATGTTTTAGAAGCCAAGCCAGATCTGGTGCACGTGTCCATAGCTATGTGGTTGAGCTCACTAGCTTTGTAGTTCAAGCTTTCCACCTCCTTAGCAGCCTAATAAACCCAAATGTAGTTTTGGCTTGGCTGAATTTTGATATATCTTTGGCTATGTGTGAGCCTGCTAGCGTTCCCTTATTCCTTGTGGGAATCATGCCCAGGTCAGGGGTGGCAGTGGTGTTGAGAGATTGATGAGTGTGTACATTGGGTGGAACGTTGCAGCGACGTAGCTGGTTGCGAGACAAGCTTCTTTCAAGATAAGTAATTTGTCTATTTTATATCTACAACTGTATTTGTTTATTTGATGAAATCTGAACAGGATGAATGCTTGAATGAAATGTAAATGCTTCCACTATATATTGCATGTTTCATACATCTGTGTATGTTTTTTTTAGTTCAATGCAATTTATATTACGTTCATGGGGGCTTAGATTGCCCGGATTGATAGCAACATAGTCACGTCCTCTCTCAAGTAGAAGGGTGGGGACATGACAACCATGATTTAATAATGGTATTTACATCATATACAATTTTAATGCAATAGGGTCAAAATCGGGATATTACAATATTAGACCCACATACCGAGTTCTTGAATAGGTCATCAGGATCGACCTCCCCAACAATATCCACACTAACTCCATTTAATCTTTATCCCACCACGTCCTCTGGAGACACTGCAAATTCATCAACGCTTAAATCAAAGGAAAAGCCTTCCAATTTACTTAGTTCAAGACTCGACTACAAGGGTATAAAGGGAATAACTTCTAGGGGGATAACCATATTGCCCACAACCTCACTATCTCCCTGCTCAACATGAGGAAATCCATAGGGATTGTTACCACAAAAAATATCCCTTCTCACATCATAAGTAAAGCATAACTACGAACCTTTATTAAATGAGAGAATATGAGTCTCATGCATAGTAGAAACCAGCATACCTTTAAAGGAAGGGTCTAAAGGCGGCTGTGTATTTCATTGCGTCCATGCATTTCCTCTTTTGACATGGCTTCTTCAAATCCAACTGGAGAACCTTTAGAGGAAGTCAGTTCCTCCCATTCCCCAATAGAAGGCTTGAAGAACGAACATGACGCTTCAAATGCTCCATTTTCCTACACTTCAGACATTAAAATGGAAAAAGCCAATAATTAAGTTTTCGGAAAGTGATTCTTCCCCTCCACTCAATTTACATCTCCTCCAAAAGGCCTTGGATTACATTTATCTCCACCAACATATTACCCAATCTTTCGTCCTAACCAATCAAGGACTTCTTATCGACAAAAAGAAAGCACCCCAACACATTCCCTATAGCTTCAAAGGTCCCTTTGCTAAAAAAGTCCAAGGGGAGACTGGGTAGCAACACCTAGATGTGTCTAAGGGACATATATTCCTTGAC
Source organism: Pseudotsuga menziesii (assembly GCA_001517045.1). NCBI lineage: Eukaryota > Viridiplantae > Streptophyta > Pinopsida > Pinales > Pinaceae > Pseudotsuga > Pseudotsuga menziesii. The sequence goes on along the minus strand of LPNX011009183.1, from coordinate 754,935 downwards.
TGGATCAAAGTTTAGCTACCATCTTTTGAGCATTAAACTCCCTTGACCATGGAGCCAAAGACCTCCCAAAATCCACAATATATCCCCTTTTGTGCATAAATGAAAGCTGAATCGACCCTTACTCAAGAAGGCCACTTCTAGAATGTAGTTCAAAATTGTATACCAATTGTCTTCCATCCATGATTCAATGGTGTTCTTTGGCATATCCCAATACCCAAATTTACCTACTAGGGATTTAATCAATAACTCTGAAACATCATCCATTAGCACATCACATCCAAGAACCAACTTATTTCTATGAGCCTTAATATTTAGGGCCTTATGCAACCTTTTTGAACTAGATATCTTCCCACATGCCACTCTTTTTAGCAGTTTCCCCACCTAGAGTTTCCCCTCGAACTCCTGATTCTTTCCATAGAGTGAAAGGTTATATCCAACAACCCTTTCCCATGCCCGCTATTCCTCCTTTCATGTTTGAACCTTTGAGAGCACGGATTTCGCCAAGATAGAATGGTTAAGTCTTTTGTCTAGAGAAGGTGCAAACTATTTGAAATCCACTGAAGAATTCTAAAGCAATGCGACACTTTTCCCACCTGCCTCTTTTCCTAGAGAGGTTTTTAATATTTAATGGGGCGTCTGAGAACTGTCAATCCTTTCTGCTCCAAAAATCCCGTTCGAGATGCCAGGCTCATTAAGACAAAGCTCCGACAAAATTCTAGGTGGCCTAGCCCCATTAGAGAAGCTATGATGATTTAAACACTTGTCATCTCCTCTTGCATTGTGAGCCTTAATGAGGTCATGCAAATACTCACTATCGAATTTTAAAATGCCACACTGGGCCCATTTTTTGTCCTTCAATGGACTCATTAGGGAATCTAGCTCATCTTGGAGCCTTGACCACTCAAGTTCCATCCAACTACCATTCGTCAACCACTTGCAAATCCTCACCCTCCATCAAAATCATAAGACTACTGCTAAACCCTAACCTTCCTCCTTCATCCTCAATTCTATGTTTTTTCTCCACTCATTTCCATTGTGTGGTTTAATTTCCACTTGACTATAATTTCCTTGGTGTAGTATGGTTACTTCATAAGGGATTATGTTTGATGATCACAACTCGTGCTCTATTTGGCTTCATGGCTTATAACAATAATATAATCTCATAGGATAGGGGGAAAACTTAACTGCTAAAATAACAAAATTGTTGTTCACATTAAGAATAACCTCGTTATGAAAAGTGTTAGAACACATTGTGTGAAAGATAAATACATAAGAAATAAGTTAAGCATGAATTGCTTTTCATTAACATATATGTACATATAAATACAATCACTATGACCCTTGGTTTCATATTCCAAGGTGTCTCTTAGACTCCCAACGACTTTATCTATTCATTGTGACGCTTGGTATCCAACTCATGTGAATATTAATACAAAATACAATAATAATTAACACTAAAGGATTAGTGTTTCCAACATTCCTCTCCTTTAATCCCAAGGGGTGTATATGTGTCCAAATAGAGAGTTGAAATATGGAGAAGGATAGTTGCAAATGGATGAAAATGATCTCTGAATCAAAAGCTAGTAGAAGTTGATGTTTCCTACTAAATGGGTGGTTTTGGATGGCCACTAACTGGTTGAAGCTATGAATAGGTGGTTCAAGGATGGCCCCAAATTTTGGAACTTGGCATTAACTCTCAGGTTCTAGCTCAACAATTCCCTTTGGAACTTGGCTCTAAGGCTCAATGGTTCCCTCTGGAAAATGGTGGTTTGGGGACCATCACAAACTCATGTCTTCTACTAAATGGGTGCTTTTAGGATGACCACAAACCAACTAAAAGAGAGCTAAAGTGGACAACTGCCAAGAAGTTGAAAAATTCTACTTGACAATATGAATTTGCAAAGTAATTTAGCTAGAAGTCGATGTCTTCTACTAATCGAAGGTGCTCTTTAAATTGGTGGTTTTAGGATAACCACAAACCAATGGGTGCTCATGTGGAACATAGCTCTAACTTTGGCTCTGGCTACAACTATGACTATGGCTAGGTGGCTCTAGCAATTGGCACAAGGTTCTGGCGATGGCTATGGCTCTGGTTTTAGACTAACTTGTTCCTATTCGCATGTTTCTAACTGTCAAGCATCCCCCTGTCCGGAACAAGGTGAGAAGTAAAAAACCTCTCAACTGCAAGATGTGTTAATACTCGTGACCAAACTCTTCGATATGGCTTATATATCTTCTTAGCTATCTTCTTCGAATGTTTTGCCATGAAGTGCATAAAAAAATCCTTTCTTGTTTCCAATGCACATTTCATCAATAATTTACATTGAATTAGTAGAGTAAATATGTTTTTCTACATAATATCATGTACAATTGTTCCTCTAACAACACTAAAATGAGAACATATCATGCAATTTCATTTACCGCGCCGCAATTATAGTTGGAATACAATCCATCAAATGTCAGACTCATGAAAAATGAAAACTACATAACTTGCCAATTGTTTTATGGAGACTCCATGGGCACAATAGGATCATAACAAAACTGTATCTTTCCTTGGTTGAATGGAGATGGTCCCCATTGATGAATATCACCTCGATGGAGGATGATTAATCCATGGTTTGCATGGAAAGAGGAGCATGAAGAAAAAACAAAGACTGTTATGAAATCAAAAGTCATACAATTTTGAATGTCAGACGAGAACTGCTCCTCTTAAGTTGAGACTGGTAGATAGACTCAAAACATGTTGCAACTCTCTCCCTTTTTGGGTATGTTCCTCTATTGTTGATGTCCTTCTTCTTCTTATCTCACTATTTTTCCCATCCATTCATTTGAAGCCATGTCATAGATGGTGTGAACCTCTTAATAACAGAGGCAAAACACAACAACAATTGTGGTGGATGCTTCTCTGTGTTTGGGAAATCTTGCTTCGAAATATCATAAGAATCTCAAGACGTTCCAAAATTTTCAATTCCTTGTATTGTGGCCCATATTTGCGTGGAGATGATGATTGTGCTTGTGTAGCACATTGAAGAAAACGATTCCACGTAGAAAACACTCCTTTTGTGTATAAGTTGAAAATTCGTATAGGTTGTCGTTGAGTTTTTATTTTATTTTATTTTTTAAATTGTACAAACATATTTGTATTGTATTTCACTTTTTCAAATCAGCCCAATACAACCAAACACTTCTCCATTTGGGAACCAATATACCATGAAAACAATACCAATATGATGAGAAGTGACGAGATTAGGGTTTGTAAAGGAGACCTAGGAGCATACTGAGCCGGAGCATGCACATGTTTAAAATGACAGGATGAACATGACACCAATGAAACTTAGGTCGTAGAAGGGATGGAGAGTCTCCCACATAATGTTGCACAGGAATATCACCACTAGTAGGAATACAATCATACTTCACATAGGAAAAATCAATGATAGATTTACATAGAGGATTGGGGTTTTTGTCTGTACTAAATGCCACACAATTCACAAGCTATACTCAAATAAGTTAGACGTATGCAAAGAAGGGTAGGTTTCTGGTAAGAATTTGAATGACAATGCGCAAAGGAGATAATGTTTAGGTCTCAATGCAGGTTTGGAGGTTGATAGAGCTGGCAATAGATAAAAAGACACTAACAACAATGCACATACCTCCATGCATAACAATACCAAAAAGCATATCCAATAAGGCATGTACAAATGCAGAGAAATAAATACAACCCGAGTGTAACTAACCAAAAGAAATGCTTGCTTGATACCTCTAATAGAGAGCACATAATATGCAACAACATAATGGAGAAAAAGCCTCAAGTGGTCATGGAGTTGAAGACACCAATATATGATACCACTGTGAACACCAAATGTGAAAGATAAATACACAAGAAATAAGAAAAGTATGAATTACTTTTCAATAACATATATATACATATAAATATAATGATTATGACCCTTGGTGTCATATTCCAAGGTGTCATTTGGACTCCCTATAACTTTACCTATTCTATGCGACTCTCTTGGACTCTTTTAACTTTACCTATTCTATGTGACTCTCAACTCACTTGATTAATAATACAAAATATAATAATAATTAACCCTAAAAAATTAATATTAAAAATATCAATAAACTTCTATGGTTTAATCTTGCACTAGCTAAACAACACTGACTAAATACACCTCCTTCTGCGCAATAGTTTTTTTTTTAACCATGAGAACAACAACCTCCCAAGAGTATATCCAACATCCCAAGCCAGATATACCGATATCTTGTGACTTAGCAGGGACCAAGACGTCTTGAAGTCCACCGGGGTGAGCGTTTATCCCAAGGGTCACCTACCATTCGAGCCTTGTCACAACAAACCAATGAGCAACCCTACCCCCTACCAGTTTTGAATATGTGATCTCAGGAGAGAAAACCCATGTTTTTAACCATTAAGCCCACTCTCCTTCTAGGCAATAGCCTTACCTCCGTAATGCCCCCACCACCTAAGGCATCATGGACTTTCCATAGCCTCAGCTAAATGTATAACTCTAATAGCTAGCCCTAAATAGACCTCAACCCTAATTAAACCCTAATTAAACTAGGGCCTTATACTTGTAAAAACTAATATGGCTCAAAGGCTAAGGGTTGTTCTTTCCTTTTATTACTCTTGTGTTATCTAGGGAGAAGCCAAAGGATTTATTACATGTTAAACAAATTTTACTAGCTGAAAGCTATCCAAACATCCTCCCTTCCCCATCTTCCCTAAAGTCGTGTCTACCTTAGCATTTAGCATAACATTCTAAGAATTTTTTTCTAAATATAACTTTATTTAGTAAGGAGCAGGCTAGAACCCATGGGAAAATACCTAGGGCCCTAAACTCTACTTTCTTGACTCTGATACCGAAGTGTGAGAAGCCCTCCACCTTTGCTGACTTCCGTCCCATCTCCTTATGTAACCTGGTCTACAAGGTCATTTCTAAGATTGCTGCCCTTCGACTGAAGCCTATCCTCAACAGGTCTATATCTGCTCAACAATTTGGCTTTCTCAAGGATAGGCAGATAACTGAACATGTTGGCATTACCCAAGAATTATTACACTCTATAAAGACTAAGAATTCTAGAGTCATGATTTTAAAACTTGACCTGGTTAAAGCCTTTGACAGAGTAAACTGGACTTTTCTTAGACTTTTGCTTATTCAGATTGGCATTCCCCTATTGGGTGTGAATTGGATAATGGGTTGTGTATCTAGCTCTTGTTTTTCTGTCTTAGTAAATGGATCCCCCTCGGACTTTTTCCCTCCTTACAGAGAAATACATCAAGGATGTCCCCTGTCTCCCGTATTATTCATATTGATTATTGAGAGTCTAAGTAGAATTATTATGGATGCACAGCAAAAAGGTCTTATAAATGGCTTCCAGTTCTCTCTTGATCTGTCGATAACACACTTGTTATTTGTTGATGATGTTATTTTAATTAGTATTGGTACTATTGTTGAATGGAGTGCTTATAAAGATGCACTAGACTTATTATGCTCGGCTTCGGGGATGACTATTAGCTTGGAAAAATCATCATTTCTCTATCAAAACGTGGATGATGACATTAGAAGCAAAATTGCGGAGTTGCTCCCCTTCAAAATGGATCCACTTACATCGGGCTTTAAGTATTTGGGATACCGATTGAAACCATTGGGGTATCGTACCTCTGATTGGCGATGGATGATTGATTTATTTGAAAAAAAGATCCATAACTAGACCTACAAGTTACTCTCTCTTGGTGGCAGAGTGGTACTTATTAAAGCTATTCTCATGAGGTTGGCAGTCTACTGGTTTGCATTAGCTAGATGTCCTAAATCTATTTTGAATTTACTTAGAAGAGCTATTTTCTCCTTCTTGTGGGGATCCTCTGCTGAACATCAGAATTCTCATCTGGTCAATTGGGAAACTGTCTCCTCCCCTACTGAATATGGTGGCTGGGATATAAAGAACCTGGAATGGTTTGGAATATCATTGAGACTGAAATGTATGTGGCGGCTTCTTAATGGTACTGGTATTTGGAGCAGAATAATTGCCCATATATACCTCAAGAACAGCTCCTTAGAAGACTGGATCCGAACCCAAAATTTCAATATTACTGGTACTTCTTACTTCTAGAATGGTTTTATTAGGATAATTGAGTGGATTACTAGTCAGTTGGGATGGAAGATGGGGAATGGTTTAAAGATTAGGCTAGGAGTGGACCCTATTGCTCGGCACAACTCATAGTATCTATTATCTGAGGACCTTAGAGATTACCTTTTCGACCTGGGAATATCCAATCTTGCTCAGGCACAAAATTTGGATGTTTGTGGTCTTGATGGTTCCAACTGGTATACTGCATCTGATCTGTACTTGGGAGGTGATTAGGCTGATCAATGGTGTTCATATGTCAAAGGCTTGACTCACGGTGGTATAAGGATTGGGACTGTTGAAGACACTCTTCTTTGGATGTATGACAAACAGTTGGGTATGGTGACAGCCAAAAGAGCATATGATCTTATTGTCTCTGAACATCGGACTATCATGGCAAATGATTTCCTTTTAAAGATTTGGCACCTAAATATTCCTAAAAAAATGAAGTGTTTTACCTGGCTAACTTGTAATATGAAAATTAACACTTGGGATACTCTGTGCAAGAAAGGTTGGCACGGTCTCGATAGGTGTTGTTTATGCAAAGGGGATGTTGAAACTGTGGAACACCTTTTTGTAGGCTGCCCATTTGTGAAGAAGTTGAGACGGGATATCAATTGTCTGTTTGATGTTCACCTACTTTGGTCTGCTCCAACCCTTATGAAAAATCTCATAAATTGGGTTTCAAAGGGTGAAACCCTCCAGTACTTGCCTCTTTTTCTCATTTGGAATATCTGGAAGGCTAGGAACCGTAATTTATTTGAAGAATTGATCCCTAATATTGCCAGTCTCTCACTTATCATCCTTGATGAGGTAAATTCTTATAAGGTACTGCTGAAATCTAGGAATAAAACTCGTGACATTGGTGAGCCTCCTATTTCAAAATTTCCTATGGTTTTCTTTGATGGAGTTGCGGCAAACTTCATTGGAGGAGAGGATATTTGTATTTGGCTAAATGATCACCATATTTTTGCTATTAAGCTTGGATGTGGGAGCAGTACTAATACTAGAGCAGAACTTTTAGCACTCTGGGCATCTTTATGGGTCACCAAAGATATTGGGTTGCCTTACCTACATATCTTTGGTGACTCCTCGATGATTATAAATTGGGCAAAGGGGGAATCCACCCTTGACATGGTGAACCTTGAGGCTTGGTGCTACAACCCCAGATTGCTCATGTCCTCATTCACCTGGGTGGATTTCAGTCATCTCTGTAGGGAGCATAACAAGAGGGCAGACATCTTATCCAAGGAAGGTTTGTGTATGGCTCCTGGTCATCTCTTACTTACTGAATCTTATGATGATGAGTTTATTGGGGAAGTCTCAATCCAACTTTTATAGAATTTGCTCATTCTGTTTTAGATATTTATCTCATGGATTTTTTTGAGTTATCTCTGGTTATGCTGAGCAGTAGTTAGACGAATGTTGAGAGTCACTTGCCTGCCTTGGATAAGGTGTCTGGGCTCTTGTTATGTTCTTTATGGACATTCTATGTTGAGAGTCACTTGCCTACTTTGGATAAGGTGTATGGGCTCTTGTTATGTTCTTTATGGACATTCTCTGACTGATATACTGCTCACTTATGAAAGAACCTTTACATGTATTGATACCTAGGTGCTGATAGTTATTTTTTCACATCTTGAGTATAGTTATATTTCTGTTTTGAACTACATTGTAATGTAATATTTACTATTCTGTCTCACTCAATGGGGGTATGAACAATGTTTTAATGATGTATATTTACTATTCTGTCTGACTCAATGGGGTATGGACAATGTTTTAATGATGTACAAAGTTAGGAACTGTTTTTTTTAACTAAAAAACAAAACACAATAAAATTTTCTCAAAAACCCGAAGCTTTATTTCGTAAAGAGCAAGAAATCACAATAAAATTTTATTTCATAAAACCGGAATATAGGAAAGATTAAATTTCGCATAATTTTTTGACATAATTATCTGCAAAACGCCTACGTCTGAGAGCCGTCCGATCTCAGTAGAATCATCGCACCCGTTCGTGGCCGCCGACTTCACAAGAAGGGATAACCGTGGCCCTAAAACCCTTGATTGCATATAGATTTTCGCTGTATAATTTCATTTCATTCCAACGCCCTGGTTTAGAACTCCTTCACCTTCTTCTCTGAAGAATTTTCTACGGAGTCACGGGAATAGCAACCTCGCCGGACGAGTTCGAGTTTGTAAAAGCCATCTGAAGTTTTCTGCGGGGCTTTTAGTCAAGATCGAAGTTTTCTGTGTGGTTTTCCATCCAGTTTGAAGTTTTCTGCGGATTTTTTTGAACAAGTTTCATCATGGCTTCCCGTTTCTGGACCCAGGTACGAGGTTTTTATTTTTTTGATATTTATTACATTTTTGGGCACATTAAGCAATTTTTGGTAGTTCTTGTGTGAGAGTTTTTGGGTTTTTTTTGAGAAACAGATCTAGAATTTAAGTCAGAACACTCGTTTTTTTTCTCTGTTGGGTCATGTTCTGATGCATTTTACACTTTCTTTTTTGTTGCATTATAAAAGGGAGATAGCGAATCTGAGGAGGAAGAGAGTGAAATTGAAGAGGAGGAGAATGCCGGCGGAGGTGAAGCTGGTGATGTGGCTGTTGGATCGAAATATCTGCAAAAAAATGCAAGTGACAGTGAGGATTCTGATGATCAGCATAGGGTTGTCAAATCTGCAAAGGATAAGAGGTTTGAGGAGATGACCCTTACTGTCGATCAAATGAAGAACGGCATGAAGATCAATGACTGGGTCAGCTTACAGGAGAGCTTTGATAAACTTAATAAGCAGCTCGAGAAGGTGATTCGTGTCATGGAATCGGACCAGGTTCCACGCCTGTACATTAAGGCACTTGTGATGTTGGAGGATTTTTTGGCCCAAGCTATGGCAAACAAAGAGGCAAAGAAGAAGATGAGCTCCAGCAATGCAAAGGCCCTGAATTCAATGAAGCAAAAGCTCAAGAAGAATAATAAACAGTATGAAGCTGAGATTGAGAAGTATAGAGCCAGCCCTGTATCAGAGGACGATGCTAATAAATCTGATGACGATGAAGATGACGATTTGGAATCCGAACTTGATGTTGAAGAAGACCCCGCTAATTTAGCTAGTTCGGAATCAGATGATGAAGATGGGGAGGGTAACCAAGAAGATGAAGAGGGTGGTTGGGAGAAACAGAGAAGTAAGAGGGATAAGTTGATGGACAAGCAGTTTATGCGAGACCCGAGTGAGATTACTTGGGAAATGGTTGATAAGAAGCTTAAAGAAATAATTGCTGCTCGTGGACGGAAAGGAACAGGAAGGCTTGAGCGTGTTGAACTACTAACATACCTAACTAGGGTTGCAAAGACCCCTGCACAGAAGTTGGAGGTTTTGGTCAATGTTGTATCTGCACAGTTTGATGTAAACCCTAGTCTCAGCACACACATGCCAATCCCTGTCTGGAAGAAATGTGTGCAGAATATTCTTGTCATGCTGGATATCTTGTCTCAAAACCCAAACATAGTGATGGACGATTCATCGGAGCACGATGAGAAGGAGACTCAGAAAGGAACAGACCATCAGGGAACAATCCGAGTGTGGGGTAATATTGTTGCATTTCTTGAACGCATTGACAATGAACTCTTCAAAAGCTTGCAATGTATTGATCCCCACACTAAGGAGTACATTGAGAGGCTCCGAGATGAACCTCTATTTATGGTCCTTGCTCAGAATGTTCAGGATTATGTTGAGCGGGTTCAAGATCTGAAGGCAGCTGCAAAGGTGGCCCAAAAACGTGTAGAACTCATATACTATAAACCCCAAGAGGTATATGAAGCCATGAGGAAATTGGCTGAGACCCAAATCAGGACTGAAGTTGTATCTGATATTGATTTGGTTGCAGCAGAAAATGGAGACATGGATGTAGATGAGGATGGCAGAGTTAATGCAGAACCTAAGATAATTGAAGAATTCAGAGGACCACCGGCATTCATTGTTACTCCAGAAATTGTGCCAAGGAGGCCAACATTTCCAGAGCATAGCAGGAGCCTTATGGATAGTCTGGTGTCTCTCATTTATAAGCACGGTGATGAACGAACAAAAGCAAGGGCCATGCTTTGTGATATTTATCACCATGCTATATTAGACGAGTTTTCTATGGCCAGGGATTTGTTGCTCATGAGCCACTTGCAGGATGGTGTACAGCACATGGATATTTCCACACAAATACTTTTTAATCGAGCAATGGCTCAACTTGGTCTTTGTGCTTTCCGAGCATCTCTAATTTCAGAAGCACACGGCTGTCTTTCTGATCTCTATGCAGGTGGCAGGGTTAAGGAATTGCTGGCTCAAGGGGTACAACAGAGTCGATATCACGAGAAAACTCCAGAGCAGGTTAGTTTAAAGTCTAGCACCAGCTCGTCTTCCATCATTTAATTTTTGCAAATGTTCTCAATTTTGTCTTTCGTTAATAATCCTTACCTTAAAGACACTTATCATCAGTTCCCCTTCCATCTTTTAATTATAGCAATTGTTCTCAATTTTGTCTTTTGTTTATGTTCCTTATCTCGATCACTCTCTCTCTATTTCTCGTTTGTTTTGTGTACACTGATCATTAAACTAAATCATTGTCATTAAAACTTCAGGAAAAACTTGAGAGGAGGCGGCAAATGCCTTATCACATGCATATTAATTTGGAACTGCTTGAAGCAGTCCATCTGATTTCTGCCATGCTCTTGGAGGTACCAAATATGGCTGCTAACACACATGATGTCAGAAGGAAGGTGATAAGTAGGACTTTCCGCCGTTTATTGGAGATTAATGAGAGGCAGACATTTACCGGCCCCCCCGAGAATGTCCGTGATCATGTTATGGCTGCAACACGTGCATTAAGCAAAGGTGATTGGAAAAAAGCATATGATGTCATTGTAAGTCTTGACATCTGGAAGCTTCTACAGGAGAAGGAGAAGGTACTAGAAATGTTGAAGTTCAAAATTCATGAAGAAGCTCTAAGAACTTACATATTCACCTATTCTTCATGCTATAGTTCTATGAGCTTAGATCAGCTGAAAAATATATTTGAGATTTCTGAAGCACAAGTGCACGGTATCGTTAGTAAGATGATGGTTGCAGAAGAATTTCATGCCAGCTGGAATCAACCTACAGGTTGCATTGTTACTCATGATGTAGAGCCTACCAGATTACAAGCCTTGGCATCACAGTTTGCTGATAAATTGTCAGGTCTTGTTGATATCAATGAGAGAGCTTTTGATGCTCGAACTGGTGGCGGCCAAGACGGACCTCCTGCAAATAGGCGGAGAGAGAACCAAGATTATGCAGGGGCTGCTTCTGGTCGATGGCAGTCTGATTTTTCAGCCGGTCAAGGCAGACAGGGTAATTATTCTAACAACCGTTCAAATTATACAGGTGGAAGAAATGCAAATAATCAGGCACGTAGTGGTGGTACTGGGGCTACATTTGGCAAAGATCGTTTTGGCCAAGGTGGTCGTGGGGGAGCTGGATATTCCTCAGGATACCAGAGCACACGTTACCAAGATGCTTATAGTAGTGTTGGAAGAACTTATCAAACTGGACAAGCACCCTCTGCTGCCCCTAGAGGAACCCAGTCAGATGGATCAGCTCGTATGGTGAGCCTAACAAGATCTGGCAGGTTTTAGTAATTTTTGATGTGGTATTTAAACTTGCTAAAGAGCTTTTGTTGCTTACGCAACCGTTTATGTTTTGAAACTGTGCCGGTTCCTAGCCCATGCGGGGTTGAGGCAACTTCTCCTTGCATGGTGCATAGAACTATTGACATTTGTTGAGATATTAATGCAAGCTGAACTTGTTTTCTTGGTATGAGATAGCATAAGCATACATATTTTGGGAACGTATTCATTGAGTTATTTCCAAATATATTTTCTGGTTACCGATCTAAAATGACTTTGTCATTTTTGACATTAAAATTGCTGACTTGGTTTTGGAATGCCTTAGATATGAGTAAAGGTATTCTATGTTGAACTGTTATCATATATAGAGGATAAACTTGCCAGTGGTTTATATTCTCTAGCTTGTGTTAGTTATAAGTTGGCATAGACATTCTTATTCTCTAGCTATTCTTGGCTATAGCTAGGCCTCTTCCCATTATTATATATAGTGGGCATTTTCTTTTAGAGTGAGGATCATTCAGGATTCGGGTTGATCTTGGAACTCTACATGGTATCTTGTTTCCTGCGTAGGTGTATATTTGTCCTTTTTTTAGAGTAAGCTATCCATCACTGTTTTTTGAGAAAGGCCTGTTTGACAATTGGCAAATATGGCACAATTCGATCACAAGTGCGTGGAGTCAGTGTTGTCGAAGCACGCGAGGTAGAGAAATAATAAGAGCGCAACTTTAACAATCAGATCGATTGCAAATTCTAGATTGCGCTGATTGTCGCAATGTTTCGGTGTGGTTCGTAGTCTTTGGTGATGAAATGGCGACCTACCTTTAAGGGTTCTTTTTAATTTTTTATCATGTTTATTGTAAAATTTGTTGTGGATTCTAAAGTTTAGATGGTAAGCACTTGTGTTTCGATGGGTGGGACCAAGGTTTTATTCTCTTTGACACCATAATTTGCAAGAAAATAAACTTTTGGAGCTTCTTTGACACCATAATTTGCAAGAAAGTAAACTTTCGGTGCTTTTTTGACATGCTTGGATTTTTTGCCAAATTTATTGTAATGAAGTTGTAGGCGGTGTTTTTATTGCCATACCTTTTCATTGCAGTCTCCATTTCTCATTCTATTTGATGCCATGCAAAGAGCATTCTGTCCTCTTTCTAAGGAGTCGTTGCACACTATATTGATTTGTTTAATTGAAATAGTAGTTTTTTCATGAGCTCAATGATCATACATATTGGTTCCTTTGTTAGATTCTTTCTCTGTCAACCTAGGTTCAGATCCCTTGTTTGTCAACAAAATCCAAGATATCGGCCCAACAGAGTATAACCTTGTCGGCAACACTTGCGACGCAAAAGAAGTCTCACTTGAGATATCTATGGGGACTGCCAGAACCAGGTTTCTGCAGCTGTGTCAAGGGGTTTTTTGATGATAGCACTATACAGTCCCTCGACTGAAACTAGGGAATAACCTTCTGTTATATTTCTTAAAGAATATAACATATTGATCCATCGACTACATCACAACATATAGTCTATAATATATATTATTAAACATGCATCAACATTCCATATCATTTATATCGTTTGGATGCTCGACATATTTAATAGATTTATTCACCATATTTATTCATTTAACCATAGACACAATTTTCAAAGACACAAAGACAGTTTAACGTGGAAACCCATTTGGGAAAAACCACAAAGACGCTCTTTATTTGGCATGAGTAATAATTGAACGCCTTTGGTTTGTGCACATAGCTTGCAAACTCTTCTTTAGATATTCTTTACAATTAATGACTTATTTTCTCGTCTCATGCTCTGTTTTTTGTCTCTCTCTCTCTCTCTTTCGCTCTCCTTTCTCTATTCTTCGTTGTATATGTGTTATGTCATCTGCACACAACTTGGATTGACTATATAGGCCTTTACAACTCTTGTTTCACCTGTTGACTGATTCTTAACTGTTAGTCGATAGTTTGTCCTACTAATTTAATACATCCCTTTACATCTAAAAATAGGCACTATCGGCCCAATTTACAATCATGCTTCATTTCCCAAAATTAGAGTATTAGTCTAACTATTCGTTTACCAAAAATAGGCCGTACTCCTTGTCTCGACTTGTTATACTCTTCTTTTGTCACAACTTCTTTCAACGCGATCTTTGCTCATCTTGTGACCGGAATCATCATCTTTTTGAACATGATGTTAGTTATCTTTTCTTGTTTTTTCCTAGCGCCAACATCCTTTATTGTAAATGGGTACCTAATATGACCTCGTTTGCCGAAAACTATATTGAGGGTTGTTGTTCATGATGGCTATTTATGGTACCTCTTGTTCTGCATCTTAAGGAGTGGATTCTGTGCCACTCATGTAGATAGTTTTAAGAGTGTAACCATGCATCTGTCTTTGTGTATTGCCTTGTTTCGTAGTCTCATGGAGCTTACCACTTTGGAATGTTTCTTGCTTAGGCTGTTTTGCATCTTTGCCTCTAGCTGGTATCTCCTTACTTTTGCCATCAGCTATAACAACCATTGTTGTCATCTTTTCCTCTTAGTTCAACTTTATGGGGGGGTGGTATGCTTTGCTTCCTCGTGTGATTTTTTAGTCACCAATTTCGATCAAGGTCAAGCGTCTTTAGAGTGAGCATTGTACACAACATCGATTCCTATATTGACTCGGCGGTTGTAGTGCTAGTGAACCATGCACTTCGGCAAGATGGATTGGTGTCCATAGGGACCCTTGAAAACACCTAATCAAGGCTTTTGTGCTTGGACTCAAATCTTGATGGTTAGTTTTTTTTGGGGTGTACTTTCAGCTCTCATTGTCTGCATAGTTTGGAATGTGCATTGGTGATTGACTCTGTTTTTGAGATGAGTCTATATCCTCTGGGTTTTTCTCCTTTTCTATGCTTATGAGAGTTTGTAGATGGGTACCTCATCCAGCCTTGTTTCCAAGACCAATCTTTGTTTTTCCATTGTTTCCTCCCTACATTTTGCTTATGGAGGGGGTAGCTGGTGTTGGTATTTTCCAATGCACCTAGCTTGTGTTAGTTTAAGTTGACGTAGGCATTCTTAACCTCCAACTATTCTTGGCTATAGGAAGGCCTCTCCCCATTATTATATATAGTGAGCGTTTTCTTGTAATTTACGTCATTGAGATTAATAGAATTTCTCTTTTCCTTTGGAATGAGGATCATTCATGATCTGGGTTTATCCTAGATCACTACACTAACTAGTTACCCTCCAAAACATAATTAGTTGGAGGCAAAAACACAAGCAAGTGTTTGACAAAGGCAAACGAGAACTTGTAGTTTGTAATTTGATGCAAGTGAATGGAAACCTGAATGTTGTAATTTGGTGGTGGCATCTTGTTGCTGGGGATGTTTTCTTTTCGAGCCTTTCTTATAAGCTC
Source organism: Pseudotsuga menziesii (assembly GCA_001517045.1). Taxonomy (NCBI): domain Eukaryota; kingdom Viridiplantae; phylum Streptophyta; class Pinopsida; order Pinales; family Pinaceae; genus Pseudotsuga; species Pseudotsuga menziesii. The sequence continues at coordinate 739,740 of LPNX011009183.1, read as the reverse complement.
ATTTTCCTTCCAACATCTTTTGATACTCATCAGATTTTTCTCCAAGAATAATTTGTCATCGCTTCATTATGGATGTGCAAGAATAAATTGTCATCGCTTCATTAATTTCTGAGTGCTCTGTAGGGTTTGAATAAATTGTCATAGCTTCATTGTGGATGTGCTTTGCTCTGATCTCTAAAATATTTTTTTAGTGCTCTGTATGGTTTGTATCTGCTCATTTGCTAACTACTCATGATTCTCTTCCTTGCTTCTCATTATTGAGACGCTTCAACCTTGAGCTTTTTACAATATTTTATTCTTGCTTTTAAGGTTTTTGGCATAGTTATCAAATGGATTTTTTGCTTTATTGTGTCAAGAGGCACTTTCTACAGCTCAAATGGGCGAGATGTGTCCTGTCTGTAACCCTGACCTGATACATGTTGGCTCAATAAAAACCAGTATAGATCCATCTTAACTATGGCTCTACCAAGCCCCAAGAGGGTTCAAGTTCTCTTGAAGTGCCAACCCTTTTTAATTTACAAAAATGTCTAATAAGTATTCTACTTGGGAGAGAAATGGTCAACTTGCTTAAGTAATTTCAAAATAGGGTAAATATCAGTAGAAGAATGAGCTGAGTAACATTAATAATCATGTTACCATATCTTCTAAGCAAGTTGACCATTTCCCTCCCAAGTAGAATACTTATTAGACATTTTTGTAAATTAAAAAGGGTTTGCACCTCAAGAGAACTTGATCCTTCTCGGCACTTGGTAGAGCCATAGTTAATATGGATCTATACTAGTGTATTTGATCTACATTTTCTCCCAATTTGTCATGAGTTCTTCTTTAGTTTGGTTAGCTTGTTGTTATTTCAATTTCAACAGTGATAACTTGTTTGAGGTCTTCTTCTTGAACTTCCTCTTGTACTTGTTGTACAGTTGCGACTAAAGCATTTGAGTAAGCTAGGGGTTTTCTCTTCATCTTCCACTTCATTTTTGTCATATTCATTTTTAAATTCAGTCTATTCCTTGCTTCTCATTATTGAGACGATTCAACGTTGAGCTTTTTATAATATTTTATTCTTGTTTCCAAGGTTTTAAGGTTTTTGCCATAGTTATCAAATGGATTTTTTGTTTTATGTATTTGAGCTACATTTTCTCCCAATTTGTCACGAGTTCTTCTTTAGTTTGGTTAACTTGTTTTGTCATTTCAATTTCAACAGTGATAACTTGTTTGAGGTCTTCTTCTTGAACTTCCTCTTGTACTTGTTGTACAGTTGCGACTAAAGCATTTGAGTAAGCTAGGGATTTTCTCTTCATCTTCCACTTCATTTTTGTTTTATTAATTTTTTAATTCAGTCAATTCCTTGCTTCACCTTACTTCTATAGTGACGACCCTTTCTCACTAGTCGTCCATGGCGAAGAATTTGTTGATAACTCATCCTGTGCAAAAGATTTGTTGATAATTCATCCAAGTGTTCAAACTTGATAAAGGGGTAATATGGCTAAAGTCTTCCAAGAAAATGGCACTCTTGACCCAAATTCTGCTTTGGGCCAAACATATATTTCATATATTCCAAGGCAGCAAAAGATATGCCATAATTGTTGTTTTAGAGGCAGGTTTCAGTTGGTAAGATAGGTCAGTGGACGTTGTCATTTTAGTCATGTTAAAGAGTATCAGACAGACAATGTGTTTGGCCATTTTAGTTGAAGGATAACAAGCCTGACATATAGGTTCAAAATTTTTGATAGATCCTAAAAATATAACAATAAGTTTGGGATAAAGATGCTTGAGGAGATTTTTCTCTTTTGATTTTAGGAATTTCCAGAATTTGGTGGTGAAGTTTTGCAACGAGAGAAACTTTATGCGTTCTGCAACCCTGTATAAGAAAGATGTCTAATGTTCTTGCTTAATGCTGATATGATGTTTAAAAAATAAGATGCTTAAGATTGTGCATACATATATACATATATAATGTACAAAAATACCAAAATACCAAGCATTATTTTATAGTTACATATATTAATTCTGTCCAATATTAAAAAATAAGATGCTTAAGATTGTGCATACATATATAATGTACAAAAATACCAAAATACCAAGCATTATTTTATAGCTACATATATATAATTTTAAAAATATCAAGCATTAATTTATAGTTACATGTATAATAAAGTGTGTAGCAAATATCTCCTATTTCTCCCGATATTTTTTATTTCTCCCGAGTTTTTCTTGTTGCTGATTTGTCCAATATTTTCATAAATCTTCAAGTCTAAGTTTATTTTTGCTGATATTGTCTGATAATTTCCGATATTTCCCCCGATATATCCAATAAGTTTCTTTCCCCTATCGACACGATATTTGCAACATTCTATAAACCACTTCCTGTTGGCTACCTACAACTCAATCTTGCTTGGATTGTTACGTTTCATGTGTAAAAACTCAAGGGAGTGAAGCTATCTGGTCGATTTGGAATTTTGTCCAGGTATGATTCACATCGATACTATTATTAAATTGTGGACAGGTTTTGGGTGATTAGCACTATGGAAGAGATGCCTGAGCTATAACATTACTCATTAGAGAGCAAGGAAATGATCTATAAGCATGCGTTGCTGGAAAATAAGACATGGTTGCTCTTGCTAAGCATTTTTCTTGGTTAAAAAAATACACACAACAAATTGACATATATTCATCATTAGTTGGGATGTTTTAAGCATTTAAATATTTGTGTCTTAATTTTTTTTAATCACTCTTGGTGTTTAATAGATCTAGAGATAAGATGGATTTGTAAATGCCGATTTGATTCTTATCAACAGTATCCATATATCAATGGTTGATCCTTTGACCATTGATCCTTCGTACGTATATTATTACTCTAAGACCAAAAAACTTGAAACCTAATGTCATACTATTTGTTGTCTTTAAAATTGTAAAAACAACTAATTATATCAATCAAGTATCTCCTTTGTAGCTATGGGTAGTTTCCCTTACTTCAAAAGATGCCTATTTTGTAGCCATGAGTAGTATCCATCAAAACAGGATTAGTTGGAGATGAATACAAAGATATTATAAGTAGTTTGACAGAAGGAAACGAGTACTTGTAGTTTTTAATTTGATGAAAGTGAATAAAAATCTTGATGTTGTAATTTGACACAAGGGAGTAAAAGCTTTAATGCTTTTAGGTGTTCAAGGACACAAATGGCCTTCTAAATAAACAACTCTACCTTGATGGAAAACAACACCATATTCATGAGCATGAAGCATAACAAATGGTGAAACACATGGCCTTTTATTCTTGATCATCCTTAATTCACGATACCGTGCACCTTGAATTCACTATCAACGCTGTTTGTGATATAAATTGCAAAGGACTGTGTTTCAATTGTGCTACTAATCTCAATAGAAATACCTGCAACTGTGGAACCCAAAACGAAGATGTTGCCTATGGGCCCACTAGGAACATTGAAGAAACAAATGCAAAAACAGTAAAAGGCTATCGAGGTAGTTAACATAACAGGCATTTACTTCCGTGCTATTGTGTTTTCTGAGGGAAATTGATTTTTCATTTTTAAAAATGATGCTTCCATTCTTCAGGAAAAAAGGCATCATTATACAAATATATAATCAGCGTCCCAAATCCCTAGGGAGTCGAGGGTAGATGCAAAGTCTGCAAAAAAGATGAAGAAAACAGCCTCGTCCTCAAAATCTTAAACTACCAATTAGCAGGATCAACAAAAATGAATTTGGAAGAAAATGTAAATCAATTACAAGCTTCACTCTTTCATATGGAATATTACAGGCAGTGATGTCAAATTCTATCCTCAAAGTGAAGGGATATGGTTTGCATTTCTTTCTTATCATGCAAATTCATTGTAAATTTGTATTTATCCTGTTTCTTATTAGATCAGCCTTTTATTCTATTTCTTTCTAGCTATTTATTCTATTTCTTGTATTCTGTGTAGAATGCTAGAAAATTTTAAAATACTAGAGAGCAGATTTATTAGCAGTTTTTGATACACTTGCTGAAGGAAAAGTGTGTGGTATTCATATGGATACACTCATGCAATGGCAAGTGTAGATGAGAAGGGGGTATGACAGACCCTGCTATGCGTAAATAAAACACTACTCATAACTTGCAGCATATTAGGTTATCTATGGTACATATTTTAACTGCATTAGTCACTAGTAGGTAGCCATAATAAGAAAATGAACATGTCTTTGACCAAGACCAGGAAAGGATTAGGTGTCACTAGGAAAGTATCAGCTTAGTAAGTGGTAAAGTTGTGAACCACCATTATCTGGCCATCAGCTTCTTCGGCTTCTGGTATAAACCTGAAAGAATGACAGAAGGTGAGGCAGATACAATGTGAATACACAGCCTCTCTGACTTGCTTTATGCTAGTTCTCTTTTGAGAAGTTTCATTCAATGCCATTGTTTATTGTCTCTGCCACAACGGTGCTTTTTCTTTCCTGCTGTGATACTACAGTTATTTTGTTGATGCGGTTTCTTAATATGTTTGCTGTGTCTGCAACTCTGGAGATTTATGGTTGGATGATAGATTACAGGATTCACTAAGTTGTGTCTTATCTGTTATTTGTGGCCATATTATGTTGTTGATTTGAAACAAGTTTTATACAGAATTCAACAGAAATTGGACAGGGATGCTATTCAGATGATTGAATCGAAGAAAGAGTAACTGTCACAGTGAATTGTAAAGTAATCTTGCAAAAGAAATCTTAAGTGTCTCAGATTATTCCAATTGAAATTCAGATGATTGAATCGAAGAAAGAGTAACTGTCACAGTGAATTGTAAAGTAATCTTGCAAAAGAAATCTTAAGTGTCTCAGATTATTCCAATTGAAGAATAGTTGTGACAGGGAAATTGTAAAGTGCTCTTACAAAAGCAGTCACAGTGAATGAATTGACAGGGATGCTATTCAGATGTTTGAATCGAAGAAAGAGTAACTGTCACAGTGAATTGTAAAGTAATCTTGCAAAAGAAATCTTGAGTGTCTCAGATTATTCCAATTGAAGAATAGTTGTGACAGGGAAATTGTAAAGTGCTCTTACAAAAGCAGTCATGAGTGTCTCAGATGATTGCTATTGAAGGTCAAGTATGACACGTAAATTGTAAATTACTCTCGCAAAAGCAGTTATGGGTGTCTCGGATGGTTGCATTTAAAGAGTAATTAGGACAGGTAAATTGCAAAGTAGTCTCCCAAAAGTTGTCATGAGTGTCTCAGATTATTGCGTTTGAAGACTAATTATGACAGGTAAATCGTTAAGTACTCTTGGAAAAGCAGTCATGAGTGTCTCAGCAGTTGATGAGAAAAACTCATGTTCAACTCCTCTTTGGATACCTAAGTGTCGGGGCCATATTTTGAAAAAGAAAAAAAATTATATCAAAAGTCCTAGACCCCATCGCTCCGTCCAAAAGGTACCCTATAATTCAACCCAAATCTGGGTTTGCTTCATTTCATCGCTAGAGCTGAAAATATAGAGATTTACATGAATTAGGAATTTTGCATAGTAGGAGCTTCGATCATATTATATTGGTGTCCTTGAATTTGTATACGTAGAGATTAGACAATACCAATATGAGATTTTAGACAATACCGATGTAGCATTGAGTTTTTCAATGCTACATTGACCCAAGACATTGAATTAGTAGTGAAAATAGTCGCCATAGGAAAAACACCAATCTTAATTTTCTAATGGTTTTCCTTCTTATTTGTGTTTCATTGTATCTGAATGTGCTTTAACCTGATGTTTGTGTTTGTGGTTGCTCAACAAATGTTGATCAAAGGAAGGCGGAAGGCGGAAAACTGAAAAGAAAGGTTAAGTCTTAAAGTTATTAAAACTTCCGCGATCCGCGATTCGCACAACGAAAGGCGGAAAGCGGAAAAGAAAGGTCAAGTGTCAAAGTTATAAAGACATTCGTGATCCGCACAGCGGAAGGCGGAAAGCGGAAAAGAAAGGTTAAGTGTCAAAGTTATAAAGACTTTCGCGATCCGCACAGCGGAAGGCGGAAAACGGAAAGTAAAGGTTAAAGTATTAAAGTTATTAAGACTTCTGCGATCCACGATCCGCAAAATAGAAGGCATAAAGCAGAAAGTAAAGTTTAAAGTCTTAAAGTTATTAAGGCTTTCGCGATCCGAGTTCCTAAGTGTGGAATGCAGAAAGCGGAAGTGCGGAAGGAGGAAGGCGGAAAGGCCATTAGAAGTTCTTTCGCACATTGGAGTTTCTGATTTTCGAGTTTCGAAGTGTGGAAGACGAAAAGCAGAAGTGCGAAAGGCGAAAGATGAAAATGCCGTTAAAAGTTTCTTTGCACATTTGCGTTTCCGATTTTCGAGTTCCGAAGCGCAGAAGGTGGAAAGCGAAAAGGCTGTTAAAAGTTCCTTCGCACATTTGAGTTTTCGAGTTCCGAAGTTCGAAAGGCGGAAAGGCTGTTAAAATCTCCTTTGCACATTTGACTTTTCAATTTCCGAGGTGTAGAAGGCGGAAAGTGGAAGGAGGAAAGCAGAGAGGTTGTTAAAAGTTTTTTTGCACATTTGAGTTTTCGATTTCTGAGTTCCGAGGTGCGGAAGGCGAAGAGTAGAAGTGTGGAAGTCGGAGGGGGGAAGTGGATAAATGATTTCGATGTTTGTTGTATTTTTTATTTTCGAGTTCCGCAACAGAAGGTGGAAAACAGAAGGGCGAAGTGTGGAAATGATTATTCTAGACGCATAATGGATTTGTCAAGGGTGGAAATGAGCTCCCTAGTTGCAGAAGTGGATTTAATGCGGAAATTAATGTTGGTTATTTTTCTAAAGCTTAAAGTTGAATATCTAAGAAGGTTATAGCCAAACTGCCTGTGAAAGAATTATATTGATTTTTTTTAATACGCATATTTTCAGGTTATATGGGTATGTTACATATGGTGTAAGATCCACAGGTTTCAACCCTGGTGTAAGATCCACAGGTTTCAACCCTGTTGCCTTTTGAGAACATCTAGTTCCGCTGCATCATGGAAAAACTTTGGGCTAACAATAAAGTTTTTGTTTGGAATGAACCATAGGTTTCAACCCTGTCGCCTTTGGAAACATTTAGTTCCGTTGAAGCACACCAAAGTAATAAAATGATAACCATCTTTTGTTGTTTTTTCTGATTTCCGAGTTCCGCAGCAGAAGGTGGAAAACAGAAGCGCGAAGTGCGGAAATGACAGGTCCAGTGTGGAAATGATTATTCTGGTCGCAGAATGGATCTGTCAAGGGTGGAAATGAGCTTCCTAGTTGTAGAAGTGGATTTAATGCGGAAATTAATGTTGGTTATTTTTCTAAAGCTTAAAGTTGAATATTTATTAAGGTTATAGCGAAAATGCCTGTGAAAGAATTATATTGATTTTTTTTAATACGCATATTTTCAGGTTATATGGGTATGTTACATATGATGTCAGATCCACAGGTTTCAACTCTGTCGCCTTTTGGGAACATCTAGTTCCACTGCATCATGGAAAAACTTTGGGCTAACCATAAAAGTTTTGTTTGGAATGAGCCATAGGTTTCAACCTTGTTGCCTTTGGAAACATCTAGTTCCGCTGAAGCACACCAAAGTAATAAAATGATAACCATCTTTTTATCGATGAGTCTTGATTACATACATTGGTCGTATATTAAATTGGTGGATTTTGATCAATGCATTCTAATGGGTGTATGATAGATGATGAGTTGATAGATGTACTACAATGGATGCTTGTATGGTAATGGATGCTTGTATCGTTGTCTTTGATGGACATTACATGATTGATATTGTCTTTGGTGGACATTACATGATTGATATAGGACTGAAATAGGTTATGATATTATGAATTAGTAATCATATATGCATGAGGGTTGCTATATGACTATTTTAGTTGATGAATAATAGCCTCTTGAATGATGTATGAGAAGAATGCTTTGTAATGAGGTAAAAAGAGATATGTTGTTATAACCATTTTTGAGCCTTAGTTAGATGAGGATTATTGCATATAACTTCGCTGTGTATGATATTGTATTTCAGGTGATCGGTGAAGATGAAGTAGAAGACCATAAGGTATAATTTGATTGTTTTACATCTAATTATTATGGTGAGCACTTAGAGTAATGTTAAGGCTTAGTGTGTTTACTTGGATATCCAAAGAAAACAGAAAGGTGCTTTCTGCAAAGTAAAAATGCATTGTAAGTAAATTCGTCCTTATGAAGTGAATTCGCTTACCTATCAATGAATATGAGTAAGAATCTTGGTATTCTCGTGAATAGTGAAATCTAATATTGTTAAATTTTGATTCATGCATATATTGTAGTAGACATGTAGTTGCATGTATAATATGATTATTGACATACATTGGTTAGCAACGCATAAGTAATAATAGATGGTTTTGATAAAACATTTACTTATGTGGCTGAGAAGGTAAGGGGTTTTAGCAATCCAGTTGCATAAACGCAGGTATCTACCTCGCAATTAAGAAATGTATGAAAAAGGCTGCAAGTTGTATGTAGTGTGAGTCATAAACCTACTCCTTAAAGAAGGTCAAACAAAGGTAGAGGACTACCCAACTTCAAGTAAGCTTATGAATGTGTTCCCAGAAGAGATATCCGAACTACCCCCTCAACGAGCACGAGGAAAAATATTTTTTCAAGAAGCCAAATTTTCAGGTTACTAATTAAAGAACAAGCTAAACCCTGAAGGAAGGTTTAGTGCTGGACTTGCAGGATGCCCCAAAGGGAGTGATGACATATGATTGCAGAGGACTAGAGTTGTTATGTTGTCGCTGCCTTCTCAGAGAAGCCATGAAATCATACCGACTGTTATGTAGGAAGTCTCCTGCTATGATAAGTCAGCTTCTCCTCTTACCAATATAATTGTATTTTGGAATTCCATGTACATAAAACTGTGACCTAGAACTGCTGGGAATGCAAGAAATTTTGTAGGTCAGATGCCTATGCACTAGTAGGCATATTAATAGATAGGGCAGAGTGCCAGGGAAGATGTGTTGTATACATGCAATAGTACATAATGGAAAAATTAGTAAGTTTTTTTACTTGTACACCAAAACCACGACTGATAATTACTATTGTTTGTGATATTAGGGTCGATGGCAATAATTGTAGGACCAAGGGCATAGAAGCATGGTTGGAGTGGTAGTGATACCGTGTAGATGACCCATAGCCTTGTGAAGAAAGGATAGGACAACAAACTATGATCAAAATGTTGGTGTAAGGGTTGTGTATCCCTGGTAAGAGACCAATCGATCATGTAACATCTAGAATCAATGTGATTCGCGTATGCTACGATATGTTGGCAAGATGCTATTATCAATTAAATCTATTGCATTATGGTAGACCATAGTTGACAATTGATAACGTCAAGAGCATGCTATGTAAATATGAGATTTTCCAGTTCTGAAAACAATATATATATGCGATTGATGGAAATATTGATGTTATACAATCCATGATTTATAGATGGCGATAGCTGCAGGTACCCAGACCTGGTAATGGCGGTAATACGAGAAGGATATGTTGTGTATACAGATGAGCAAATGGTATATGAAGGAAGGATGTACTTGGGGTGCATGGCTTCGAGAAGGATGTGCTTGGGGTACATAGCTTCCCCCGGCCAACTAGGCACCAATATGCATCACTGGGGATGCCCAGGCATAAGACATCTGGTTAGACTTATTTCCACACAAATTCACGCCGCGTAAGGGGGCTGTAACAGGTGTGGGGACTCCGTGAAGAGAATAACCCCTAGGTATTATAGTGTCTAGAAAGGAAGCGCCTAAGCTTGGTAAGACATAGCTGCCAGTGAGCACCCAAAAGAGGTGTTACGCTGTGGAACAGAACTGCCATGGAGCACTCAAGGAGGTGTTAGGCTCTGTGAGACTGGATGAGTAATATATATATATACAATTTGAGGAGGCCTGCATGAGAACTTGTAAAGTTCTGAGAGGAGATGACCCTCAGGTATATATACTCGCGCCAGAACTTCTGAAGGAAGGATTCATCCAAGAAGCGCTTGAAGCTTTGATGCCAAGGTATGTGTGGATATATATAAGATGCTTTGTGTGAATGCATGATTGTGATGTAACTATTTCAGTGAAATTTATTTAATAGCTAAAATGATAGAATTATTGTCTGTTAAGAGATCATTTCCTGAAATGCTATGATTACAAGGAAAAGATTACATGGATAAAGTAGTCATGTTTGATTGGGTGCCATTTTGAAAGTAAGGATTTATATGGAACATGATGGTGAAATCATGAGTCTTGAAAGTATATTTTAATTGTAGCAATAAGGTGAAAGCACGTGACAATTTTTGTATAGTACTGCGTGTCCAATTCCGAGGATAATTGTAATTCCCGTGATGAAAGGATGGTATGCAGGGATGCTCCCAATGTCTTTGATGAGTGGAAATTTTAAATTTTCAGGTAGTATGGGTATGCCCCATAAAACAAAGACAAAATCTACCATGTGATAAGGATCTCATAACAATGAAATCTAATTTATGAACATAACATATATGCAAATTTCAGTTCTGAAATTTTACTATTCTAGAATTTTGATAAGATGATATGCTATGTCTAGGTTTTGGGCAGCAATTGTAAGTGATAGGGGTAAGAGATTTCCACTTGCCAGATCCAAACAATATGAGGATGGCCTCATGATTGCGAAATCTAATTTTTGTGGGAGACATAATTGCAAATTCAACGTTTGATTTGATTATCCATGATATTGACTGTTTGATGTAGGAAACTTGTCAGGTAAGAGACTGCAAGAAACCATGTATTTTGATCTGCAGAAAATCAAACCCAATGACAAGGACCTTATGTTTGGGAAAATTAACTTTTGTATGGAAATAGATTTGAAAATTCATAATTGAAATTGTCTTTATGATAACCTTAGAGGTGGACTGCATACTAGTATGCCATGCAGGTGAGATGAGGAAAACATGTTCTTGGGGGTAAATGAGGACTATTGAATTGAAAATGCCAATAAGTATTTGGTTGTTTACCATCCTCTTGTTGATTTTATGTGATTATACATGCATGTTGTTTCTGAGTTAAAATTGTTAATTACAAAGGAGATGCACCAACCTCCTTACGCAGGACACCTTGGTTTCCCACAAGATGATAACATCCCTCAAGAGGCAATTCTTTTGCCCAGATTAAGGGTATACTTAGGCGAGTTTTATCTAAACACTGGTATGTTAGCAGTGAAGGCCGAGCATTGTCATCCAGGAGGTTTGTTACGCAACTCTTCCCATCCCCCTATAGGCAATGGAGGTAATGTCCTAGAAATTTCATCACAGGTTTGACATCAACATAAAGGAAACCTGAGGAAATTATTGTAATAATATAATAAGTTAAGCAAATTGCTCATTTACTTCTATAAAGTCAACTTATGGAGCTACTAACACTACAGAGATACTTCCTGAAAAGGTATACCGCCTTCGTGGAGTATCAAGGAGGGTAAGTTTCTAACCAGGATGTGAAATTTTACATGAAGGGTTGTGAAATCCTTGTCTGCAGGATTGGAGACCAAGATGAAATAGGTGGACAAACAGAATGAACAAGTCAAGTTAGTAAGGACATGCTAAGATAAGAAGTTTGTGCGCAAGACTGGAGAGGAAGAGAAAGCAGTACTTGGAAATTAGAGGGAGTTTCCAGAAGCTATGGAAGATGACTAAGAACACTATGGACAATGTTACATTAAGGGGGAAATGATGTAATATCCCAAGTATTAAGCTTTATTTGTAATAATTTTAAAAAAGACTTATTTTTTGAATCTGATTGGTAGACCTAGAATATGCCAATTGGTCCTTTAAGGACAATTGTAACTGAAAACGTTATGCTTGTAATAAACAAAATATGAATGATGGGGAGAGCCACGTTGAATGATGAATTATGCATGCAAAGAGTGGGGGATGCGAAGGGTCATTCTTAGATAGTTGCACCAGGTGTGGGAGGGCCAATATGGTGCTAGACCCACCATGGGAATCGAAAAGGCAGTGGAACAGAGATTCCGGGAGTTGCAAAAGACCTAGGATCAACTATAAAGAGAATGTTTCTCAGTATCCCGGGGGGCTAGCAGTTGGGGGGAAGCACTCTGCGTTCAAGTAAGCTGAAGGAGACATTGCTTGGGGAAGAAGGGGTTCCTCATTGGAGAATGGAATTGAGCTTGATTGTCACCACTCTTGGCATGCATAATTAGCTCGAGGGCGATTGAGGACAGAGAGAACCTCTGTGCCTAATCTATGGTTGGGTGGCACGTGGCGGTTCCCTTTTCATTGTGGATCATGTTACAAACAAGTTTCGTTTCTGGTTTGATGTTTCTACATTTTACCAAGTTCAGAGTATATTTGGAGATGTGTGAATATGTGTTTCCATGCTTTTGTTGATGATAAATTCCAAATTTAGGGTATTGATGAAAAGTTGCTTACGAGCCAGTGTGTGCTCATACTCTATTCTGACTGTCTCTGAAATTCCTTGGGCACTATGGTTGCTCTATTGGATTAAATTTTTTAAGGCTTGCAAGCTAGTAAATTCTAGATACACCTGTTTACATGCATAGATATGGTCTACTAACTGTTACTGCTATGTTTCATGTGTTATTTTGGAATGTGTGTGGTCACCTATGTTTGAATATTAGGGAAATGCATTTGCTTTATATTTTTGGAACATGTTGATTTCCTGAAGTATGAAAATGCAATTTATAGTTTCCTATTGCCTTTGTCCAGGGTCTGAAGTATGGGGAATGTATCAGTCTAGTTATTGCTGCTATAGGGATTGGAAATTGCCTTTCTAGCTATTGTTTGTGGAATGATGCTTATGAGATGGTGCCTACATGTTTTGTTTCACTGATTGTGCTTTGATTTTGGAAAGATTGATAACTCAAAAGGGGGATTATTGCTCTGCATGGAGTTACCTGTACGTTGTATGATTTCCCTTGATGGAGGAGTTCATGGCATATTTGTGTATGTATGAATGTGGGTGATAAAATGATATATAGAGCAACTCTAGGTCTGTGACTGGGAGCACTGATCATGAACTAGTGTGTGATCATGCCCTATTTAGCACGACTAGGATTTCTTGGGTTAGATAGCTTATAAATGTTATGATACACCTACTCTGACTGATGCTTTGTTTATGGGTCCTATCTTTCTCCAAAGAAAAGTATTCACGTTTGGTTAAGAATTGATTATGATTGCATTGGATGCGTAGATCATGGAGGAAGTAATGCACCTACTCCGTTTTACTTCATTGAAAGTTGCATGTTGTTATAGTCTTCCTAAAATGCATCTCTCTTGCTTAACTGAAGGCATATGACTGTGTTGATTTATGGCCTTTGTGGTTTTAGAAGCCAAACTCTGTTCTAGGGGTCTGAGGTTGTTCCTGGGTACATGACCCTTCTAAACCTTGGTATCTGTTGTTCTATGATGAGTTTTAGAGACTTTATTGTTCTCTTACTAAGGTCTAGTTAAGAAAACTCTGTAGAAGGCCCAAGTGCTGAATGGTTTAAGCTTGAGATCACTTGAGGAAAACACAGAAAGATAGTGTAAATATTTCAAGGTTATGGATGCGCTACCTCCTTCAGTTGGACATGCAGTTACATGTGATGAGTCACTTTCAGTTAGACTCAGTCATCTATTGCACTCCATTCAATTAGGACTTAGTGTGAGAGTCAGTTATTGATTAGCTTGGTGGTTAACTGTGTGTGCTAACTGTGGATAACATTTGGTTAAGCTACACACATCCATTCAATTCGAATGACTTCCTTGAGTATTTGAAATGCCTTGGCATTCATGTACCTTGCATGACCATTGTATTGTATTACTTATTCTTTATTGATTAATATAGAGCTGCTACTCCTATTGCAACACCATTATGCCATTTTCATGCTTAATTGTCTGAAATCTCTTATGAGACTATGTTTTAGTCCCTAGATTACTGTGACAGATTAATAAAGATTTCCCTTTTAGAAAAGGTATCTACCAATGCATTATGCCCTTTACCGGGAGGTGCAAAGGAATGCCTAGAGGGTAAAAAAATTGAAAGTGAAAAGTAAGGTTAAGATAATAATAATTTGTTTAATTTTAATATTAACAAAAATATATTTCATGCAAAGAAGATTAAAATGCAAAAGAGAAAATTGCATTTACTAATAAGAATAAATACTACTGAAAATGTTAGCATATAGCTAATGTAACTTTTCATAAGATAGGTATTACAATTGATGGGAAACAATCATTTCCCTTTGCCTAATTCCCAAGTTTTTTTTAATCTTTTGTTGACGAAATTTGTTGTAGTTGATATGTAGAAGCTGCGAAAAAATAGATCATAATCAAATAAAACATTTTTGACAAAATATATATGAAATGCAAGTTGAATATGAAATATGCAAATGTATATTGATGTCAATCTTAATTTTTGTATACAAGTTCAATGACATATATGAAAACCAATTGTTTTGTCGTGCATGGGAAAAGCTTCAAGCAACATTTGCATGTTTATTTTTGTCATGGGACAATGTATAGGATACATGTTGATTACAAACTTGAACTCTACCATAAATGGAAGATGGACTAATACTTTGAAGGTATGCTTGAATTAGCTATGCAGAAATATGTTGAAATCATGAGCATGATAAAATGTGCAATTTGGAAACTCAAATCACATTTTCTATTCACTTGACACAAGTAATGAAAAAAAAAATGAAAAACATTACATGCAGCTTCATCCTCCACGCAGTTCTGCGAATTTTTTCATCTAGGGTATCAATCCAAGGACTTCATCCCCTCGTTCGATCTACACATTATCTTTGTGGATTCTTTTGTCTTACATTAAGTTTGCATTGCTATCATGTTTATTGGTTATTCCTTTGTCGTCACTGAACTCTTCTGACATCAATGAAAACTATTTTCAACATTCTCCCCCTTTTGCATTGATGGCAACATCTAATCATTCTCCCCCTTTGACAACAATGACAAAGGATAACATGTTATGCCTTTTCAGTCTCCCATTTTTTTTACTTGACTTGGTACTAACCACTGTGTTATGATCTTGTTAACATTTTCTTTCTTGCATTAAGTTCTTTGAATAATAACCTGGATGATAAATTCATAGACTTCCCCTATCACAGTGCTTCCTTTTGTCTCATTGATGAGTTTTTTCATTACTTCAAACCAATGCGACGACTGTCCAGAGAGAAATTTCTATGTGTGAGTAGTGTTGGTCTTCTATGCACTGTTTTGCACATCAACTTAGAAGAGTTCTCACAATTTCATTTTTGTCACTCATCAAACATTTTCCTATATGTATATCAAGGTAGTTTATGAGGATACTTGGAACACATTTGTCCTATATGGAGACTTTAAAGGCAACCACTATTCATGGTTGGAACCCACAGGTTACACCTTCCACTTTTCAACAGAAAGCTTTCCAATACACTTTCAACAACATGCTTTGCTACAATTTCATATACGCACTACTATGAGAACTCCATCAATTGATATGTGTCTGAATCCCAATTGTTCCCTTCACAAGTCTGCCAAATCTATATCTTTAGTCTTCTCATAGTGAGTGTTCCCATTTGTATTAAGTACTTGCTTATTCATGCTTCCCATAAAACATGGATATATAGTATCTTAGTTTTCTTACTAAGTGATCATATTCAATAGATAACTCGATCAGTTGTAGAAAATGCTCTACGACTGTGATTTTTTAAATCAGTCTGGTTTTTTTTTAGTTCATTCAGATAACCTGTATCTTCTTCGGGACCTTCATCAATATGTTCTTAAGACTCTTTCAATATCCTTGTTCAGCCATGAAGATGTCATCATGGTCTCAGTGTCTGTCAGAGGAGTGTGTTGATTTCTTGTAGATTATGCAACAACCTACAAATTCATTTGAACTTTCAGAGTTGGTTTATATAGAGATAACTGTTTCTCCCAACGTGTCGCCATTTGTTGCTCGCAACAGCAGATCCTTTTTTTACTAGCTAAACTGGGAGCCCCATCTATTTACTAAGGTAACCATTAAGGTAATGTTTTTCCCATGGGGTCAAATTCATGCCTATTGTAAGTATTATGTTTCGATTTTTAATAAATTTTGATCAAAGCCTTGGTTTTTGTTTGGATTTTGCAGTTTGCGGAAGCAATTTTTAAAATTTCTGTTTATTTTTGCTTTTCTACAACCCACATTCCGCAATACACAATGCAAAAAGTGGAAGTCATTTTTTTGGAGGTTTTGAAAAGTGTTTGTCCGCAACCTGTAATTGCAGATTGTGGATGTTGAATTTCAGTTTGTTTTCTTGTTTTTGCCTTTCCACAACCCGCAGATGTGATTGTGGATTGCAGAGGTGTTTTTGTTAATAAAATTTCATTTTTTGGTTCCGTATTTCCATTAATAATTATTTTATTTTTGATTTCGCAGTTCCGCAACCTGTAATTCGGATTGGGGAAAGCAGAAACTTAATAAAAAAATTACAAGTTTACCTATCCACAATCCACAAATATTTTGCGGATTGCTGATTGCTGATTGCGGAAGCTAACAAATTTATTCCTGATTTCAAATATTATCCTGCATCCCGCATCGCGTATTGCGGATTACAGAAATCAAAGATCGAAAAATTTGTTACAACTCATCTCCACATTTTGTTTTCCCACTCGAATTTCAACCATCGATTTTTTCGAAATCTACGGTGCAGATTTATTCTTTCGTTAACGCTTGGTGTATTTAAATCACCTGAATTTATGAATTCTTCACCATTTTTACTTGCAATTTTTACTGTGCTTGAGATTTTTACTGCGATTTTCTCGTTGAGCTCACCAATCCTCTAGTTCCCAAGCTATCCACGAGTAATTTTTTCAACTCTCAGCGGTTAAATTCTCTTGTTTTTACCATGGGTAAATTTTAATCATGGTTGCTAAATTTGTATCAGAATTGACCTCCATATCTTCCAACATGTCCAGAAACACAAGATCCAAAACGACTCTCAATGAGTAGAAGAGCAAAGACCTAAACACCGACATCTTCTCTGACACGAGTGGACGAGTGTCAGAAACCCTCCATATGGACTGGTCCAAAATTTACCTAATATTTGATAATGATGACTTCTCCACTATTACCCATGACCAGCAAGCCTTCGTCAATATCAACAAATCACAGCTCCATTGTATTGCAACGAGGTCTCCATCCATGCCTTACATGGGATCGGTCAAGTGAGAACTTGACCATGCGAGCCCTAAAGAACAGTCTTTTGATCACCATGCTCACACCCAAGTGGCCTCTTTCCACCCAGACGTCTTTGCAAGAGAATATGCTTTTAAGCCGCACCAACAACTCCTGCCTGCCCAATTCCTTAACACAGCCGTGACCCAGTTTGATTTTGACCAATTGATAAAATCTTGGATGGACAACCTGCAAAGTTCATCCCTAAAATAGACAAGTCCTATCATATTTCCTGGTTTAGGGATACTTTTTCCGTGTTAGTGGCCATGCTTTGTAGGTTGTATGGGTTTCCCTACTGCATAATGTTCAAATCCGAATGGGCTCCTATAACCCACCATATATTGACAACCGATGACTCGTTCAATTGGGCACATATCCTGTCAGTTGTTTTGAAAGAAGCAATTGAGAAGTACCAAAAGACTCTGATATCTAGGAAGCCCACATTCTACTTGTCAGGGTATGTGATAGATGTTTTTTGCGCATCGTCTTCATTCCTGACAATGGGAGGGAATTGGACCAAGACTTCGCCTCTGGTCCATATTTACTGCTAAAGTTTGTGGGATGATAACTTCGTCCCTCACGTTTATGAAATATGCGACCACTTCATAGGGTCAATGTACCAAACAATTTTCAAAGTGGATGCCCCCACTTTCTTAGAGAGGGTGAGGGCATTGATTTCACTGATGGGTGATTAGTATGTAGGAGAATATTTCTCCTATATACGGGTTTCGGGGAGCAACACAGTGCATTTGTTTCCAAGGATAGTACCACACAAAATGATGTTTCAGGAAATTTCATTCCAACTGTCATTGATCAGGTCTTCCGAAGCTTGCAGCAGCCAAAAGGAAGTGTTGGCCTAAGTTTCCGCTAAATTTGGGATTTCTGACCCTTCATAATTCCACACATGATGCTTTGCTTGGCAAAGAAATTGCTGAAGTGAACTTGGGGGAAGCATCGAAGAGAAGACATGATCTTATTTCTTTGGTGGCCAACCATTTTGTGCAAGAACATATGAAGGTCGCATATGTCCATGAGAAACGCCCTACCGATTCAATTTACAAGGGAGCAATTAATTTGTCAGAGGTAGTGAGCAGGATTCCAACACATGAGGAGCAAACATTTATCTTCCAATACCAAAATACCTGAAGACCAGGGTGTTACACTTTAGACAACTCCAACTTACTGTGGAGGAAAATCTGCAGAAGCAAAATGCAGAAAAGGAAGCGAAAGAGTCATTTGATAGCTCTTCCTTTGCTCCTGCTGAGAATTAAAAGGATAAAGGTAAATCTATTGTTGATGAACCCATAAGAACAGAACCTTCCTCAACGCTTTATATCTTACAGAGATCAGCCGAGTTCAAAAAGGGTTTGGAAAAGCTCACTACTAAAATAAAGACAAAGGAATTAGTGACTGAGCCACAACCCAACATGCAGAAATTTCAAGAGGCCCCTCCACAGGCACAAACACAAGAGGCAACAATTTCTGACCCAAAAACTCTACCACAACAAGTTCAAAGGGTAGAACGACCAGTTCCACTAGAACAACATGTTCCACAACAACAAGAAGTTCTGTAGGTCTAACCAATCCAACAGGTTAATCCTCTGCCCCAAGCAAACAATGAAATACAAGATATTGAGAGTGTCCTTGAAGAGGAAACATTTCCTTTCACATTTATATGCCATGTCACTGTGCCTACCAGTTTTCCATCAACTGTTACCACCACTCAATCAGTAGGGGGTGTTTCTCAAACTGATTTTCCCAAACATACCTTTGCTCAAATTAATTTATCCCAGATTCTTTCTGCTACAAATGGTGCAGATTCAGTATCTTAGAAAATCAGTTTGAGAAACACCATTTTCCTAGATTCTTTCTGCTACAAATGGTGCAGATTCTGTTGAAAGAGAAGCTTAGGAAAATAAAGAGCAGAATGAAGGCTTCTCAAGCAACAACTTGAAGATGCAAAAGGTTTGAATGATAAACATAATGAGAAGATAGCCACCCTTGAGCAACAGTTGAAGGATTTCCACCTTGCATCTGCCACTTCTTCATTTTCCAAGTTTACCAGAGAAGAATTCAAACAGCTGGCTTGCGGGATCCACGATGATTTTTACCAAGGAATGGTCAGTTTGTTTGAAGGGTTTAATGAAATGCATGAATTATATAATGCATTTGAGCACCAATCCGAAATTCTTCATGATCACAATAGAAGAAGAAATGAAGCGACAAGGGATTTTGATAACTTGGTCGACTGGAAAAAGTATATCAAAGACAACCTGACGATTTGCCAGTTTTGGACAAGATTAAGCTCAAGAGGATCCAGGTGTCAATTGAGACATGGGAGAATGTTTATGACCTGGTTGAGTCCATTATCAAGGATTGACAAATGTCTTGTAAGAGGAAATGGTTTGCTTCAGAAAACCTGCTTGTTTTTCTGGATCTTCCATTGTTGGATCCGATTAATGAGGCCTTGCCTCCGAAGCTATAGTTGGAGCATATTGAAAACAACTTCACTAAAGCCAAGGAGTGGATCCAGGACATCATCCAGCTTCACTTGGACTAGATCAAGGAATGCATCGAGGCTCCACTCACCTCACTGATGAAGATTCACCTTTTCCTTCGAGAATGAGAAAAGATCAAGAAAAGAGAGATTACATCCCTGATTTGCAAAGCTGAGTTGCGTTTGGAACATGCCCAATATTGGTACATCCAGGATTTACTAGATGCATTTTCCAAGTGGAAGTCTGCCCTTAGCAAATCCTAGTTTTGAATATTTTGTAATCAATATATTGGGAAGATTTTTCTCTTTTTGTATATTTTGTAATGATTATTTAAAGGGAAGGTTTTGCCAAGAGAACGTCTTGTAATACTTGTCAAGATTGTACTTTTTTGCAATTTTAATAAAGAGTTATAGTTTCCATGTGGTATTGCTTGAGAGAATAGTTTTGCACATATAATACCTTGAATAAAACATTGCAATTTTTATTGTTTAGTTTTATTTGAATTTGATCAAAAGAAATAAACCTGATTAGATGTTTACATGTTGCATAAATTATTCCTCTAACATCATCCATATACCACAACTTTTCTACTTTTAAAAGATCTTTCACAATCATTGTCTTAGTTTTCTTAGCCAGTTTAGTCCAGTTTCCAGTTACTTCAAACCTTATAAAGGAGGAATTATGCAGAGGATAGCTGGTTGTGTTTATTTCAGACCTAGGAAGATCAAAACGTAGGTTTTGAACTAAAATATGAATGTACAGATTGTTTCCCTACTTGACTTGGTTACATTATTTCATGGTTCAAGGATTGTTTCCCTTTCACAAGACAATGACATAACTCTTATTGCTAAATTCAAAATATTCCAAACATCAATTGTAATACCTATGTTATGAAACACTACATTAGCTATATGCTAACATTTTTAGTAATCTTTATCTTATTAGTAAATGCATTTTTCTCTTTTGCAATATATTCTTCTTTGCATGAAATATATTTTTGTTAATATTAAAATGAAACAAATTCTTATTATCTTAACCTTAGTTTTCACTTTCAATATTTTTACCCTCTCGGTGTTCCTTTGCACCTCTCACTGCAAATGCTAGTATAATTCATAAAAGGATTGGAAGAAGTTATGTATTTCTTTGAGTTGATATTATAATTTTTTGTATTTTGACTTTTTATATTTTATAAAAGGATGAGAAGAGCTATTTATTTCTTTAGTCGGAGGAAAAATTCCATGTCAGGTTTTTTGGATGGATGAATTCGTGAAAATAAGAGCAATGATTTGATATAGGAATTGATATTTTATAAAAACTTAAAAAAGATTGTTGTTTAAATTTAATTATGAAAAAATGAGAAGTATTTTTAAAATCTTTGTATATTAGATTTATGTGAGCTTTTATTTGTTGATGTAATTGTAACTTCGGAATGTATTCACTTGTATTTCTTATGTATTGTACCCCGATGTTTATTCCGGGAAGTGTTTGTAATGTAAATGAGTCATGTCATGCCCCAATGTTCTGATTGGGAGTTTCTATAATGTAAACAAGTCATGTCAAGTCAATGTGGGCAACCCTCCTATTGTTCAAGGGTTAAAGTCCCCGCAGTTCCAAGGCCCTTGGGTTGTTAGACTCACCTAGTGAAGTCGGCCCTAGTGAGTCGATGTCAAGTCGAGAATTAGTATAAATAGAGTGAGCTTCTCTATTTATCATACACCCACTCACACTCAGTTGTAGTGCATAGCTGAGGGAGAAGAAGTTGCTAGGGCTAGAAAGAAAGAGGCTACTGCTGTCGAGAGATCATCTTACTGTTTTGGGTTTTACTTTTGGTGTTGATTCTATCTCTGAGGAAGTTGCGGGGTTTTCTCCATTCATGGTTTCCTTGAGGAAAAACACTGTGTTCATTGTCTCTTGTGTTTGATTGATGTGCTTGTTATTCTCTCAGTTAAAGATCCTAATATAATGCTAGGTTAATGTTAAAAATCTAACATTATTTATAAATTAGAATAAGATAATGCATGTGAAAAACCTTTGTTATTGTTAATAATTAATAATATTGAGAATTAAATCTAAATATAACGATGGTTGGAATGATTGATGAAAAATGTTAATAATTGTATGACATAAAATCATTTTATAAAATAATTCTAAATGTGACAAGATCATTTCAAAGAAAAATTAGATTTCTTATTTATAATAAGATCATTTAAAAGAATAATTTTATTGGGAGATTTCTTTATTAGGAAAACCTAATAAAAGTGCAAGTCCTTTCGGAACGAATCATTTTTATTTTATTTTAACTATGACGGTTATAATATTTATTTAGAAATCGGCTCGGCTGAAGCCAAAGAAAAACCATCATCACAAGTATTCAAAAGCCAACTTATCTAGAATACAATTTTACTTTCTTTACAAAACTGAAATTCAGGGTATAGGGATCCATGAAGGTGATTCACCATTTTTTATGTATGCTCCTTGAGGCAGGAGTCATCCTAAGTTTGCTTTGAAGTTTGCTTCATTGTTCAATCCACGAAGTATGTGGAAAAAGAGGGAGGAGGAGAAATCAAGCAACATATAACAAAATCTTTGCAAAGTCTTGTTGAGAGTTGGATTGCTGAAATGATCCTCGATATTTAATTTTTTTATCATAATTTCAAAGTGTCTGAAAACCTGTATTTCTCTAATTCCATTTTCACGTGCTATCTGACAAGCTTTTAGCAACCCAAAAATTTCTGCCTGATTGTTAGTTCTTTGACCTAGCCCCTAGCTGGAGCCATCTTTTCTAGAACCGTACGGGGAGTATATCACTCCGCTTGCTCCAACAATCCTTGGATTTCCTTTGAAGGTGCCATAAAAAAAAATCGAAGCTTTGCCTTGCTTCCTCTACAAATCCTAAAAATTTGTATCCATATCTCGTAATCTCCATCCCGGAGTTTTGAAGAGACGAACAATGGTCTTTCTTCTATATTTGAATATATAGGTTCCCATCCATTTCTTTTCTTCAGGAAGGAGAGAGTTTTCATTCTTGAAAGATTGTTGGGCCAGTGTTTCCAGGAGGCTTTGGCAGCCACCATCGAAGGGGAGTTCAAAGAGCTGTTGAAGGTTTGATTGTTTCTAGCCAACAATAGTTTCCAACGGACGTATTTGGGAATGGCCTGCCAAATTCGATTCCACATAGACTTGCTTGGAATCGTGTGTGGATATCTCGCCTTCCAAGAGGACTATAAGACTACAACTATAATCCGTGTTGGAGCTGTAACGTTAAGGCCATGAAGGAGAAGTTTCCAAAATTCTTATGCATATGAACAATCCAGAAATAGATGTTCCATTATTTCAAGATCATTACAACACATTACACATCTATGGGGTCCGATAATGCATTTTTTTAACAAATTTTATCCTGTAAGAAATTTCTTATGCATTAAAACCCAAAAGAAAACATTTAATTTGGGTATACCAAGAGGATCCCAAGCCTGCTTCCAAAATGACGCTGGATGGATCAATGCTTGATGAGTTTGAATGGAAGAGAATCCCTGTGATGCGGTGTAAATCCCAGTACTTCCCCAACCCCATTTATCCTTTGCTTGCTGATGAACTGGTTTTGAAGTCATCAACACTGTTATGAGGAGTTTCTTTTGCAAGTGTAGATGCTCTGGAACTCTAGGGAAATCCCATGACAACCAATTCCCTGAAGCGTCCCAAGCGAAGATGTCAGCAAGTTTGTGAATTTCTTGTTGGGAGAGCCATACACACACGTCTTTTATCTCTTCAGAGCTGGCGAGAGGTGGATGGCCCATAATGCTGTCATGCCACAACAAAGTGTTGTTTCCATTTCTGGGAATGCGATACAGTTATTTTTGGAAGAAGTCTAATCCATGCCGACATAGGTTCCAAATCATCGATCCTTTTTTGGTATTTACTGCCTGGATGTTTCTCAACGAAGCACCTTTGAGACAATTTTTTTCTCAAGATTTGACTTACATGATGGCTATTGTTTGTGTATAGTTTCCACAAAATTTTTCCACCCAAAGCAATGTTGGCTAGACCGTGATCTCTGACCTGTAAACCTCCTTAAAAAATTGGGCATTTGACAGTGTCCCAATTTAGTAAATGAAATTTATCTTGTTTTCCTTTTCCTCCACGCCATAGAAAGTCTTGTATTAATTTTGAAACCTACTCCATGATCGTCTTTGGTGCCAGAAGGAAGGATGCTTGGAAGATTGCTAAGAAAGAGAGCATCGATTTTATAAAAATGAGTTTCCCAACATTATTGAGCCACTGACCTCCCCAAACTGCAATTTTTTACTTTCATTCTCAAATATGAACTTTGATTATTTCCCAGCATGTTCTATAAAAATGGATTGAGAAACCATCTGGCCCTGGAGCTTTGTCAGGCTCCATGGAACAAATAACATTGCAAATTTCTTTTGCTAAAAAAGTCTTCATGAGAGCCGAGTTATCTTCCTTGATTACAAGAAAGGGTATATGTGAGAGGAAATCACAGGTGACCTCCTCTCTACCATCACCGTCTTCATTGTAAAGATTTTGAAAATGAGTTTTTGCAGCCACTTTGAGCTAATCAAATCCTTTGCAGACCATCCTGTCTGAAGAGGTTATTTCAGTGATATGGTTTTGAGGAAGAATGAGGTGTTTCGGTTTCCATCTTTAAGCCACAAGCTTCGAGATTTAAGCCTCCAGTGCTCTTCTTCTGGTAGGAAGGAGCGAAAGGAATTGATTTGAGCAAATTGTTCATTTTTCTATATATGAAGTGGCGATATCTTTGCTTTCCATTTCCATTTGCAAATCCGCTAACAACTGAATAGTCTCTCTTCGGTGGCTAGAGGGAGTATTAATGTGCTTTTTAATCCATTCTTTCAGAGCGAGTTTTGTTGACATGATTTTCTGCTCCCACGCAAAACTAGGTGACCCTGTAATTGGAGTGGACCAGGCCATTTGCACAATTTCCATGAACCCATCTTTCTCTGCCAAAAGAGGGATGAGTCAAAATGGTATTGGACCCAAGTTTTCTTCATCTTCTAGGAGTAAAAGAATGGGCTAATGATCACAGGTCAAATTTGGAAGGATTTTGGAGGAAATTAACCTCTTTTCCAGCAAAAGCAAGCCCTAGACAAGGAACCTGTCCAAATGGGCTGAATGTGATCAACCCCAACTCTATTGTTTGTCCAAGTGTAAATCCTTTTCGATGGTTTGAAATCAAAGAGATCCCATTGCTGAACTAGATCCTCCACAAAGGAGAGCATTTGGTCCCTGCTACAGTTGCCACCTCTCTTTTCTTTCAGATCAAGAATTATGTTAAAGTCTCTAGCTAAAATGATGTTCCTGGGGGAGTATATTTCTAAAAAATATGATAGAGATTGCCAGCAATCTTTCTTCTTAGAGTAGAGGACAAGGACATAGAGATTGAAGAGTGAGAATGATAATTTACTTGAAGAATGTTGGAACTTGTGAAACTCCAGTGTTGAGTCTCAAAGGAACTTTCTAAATGAAACTTGTCCTCCGACCACATAGTTGCAAAACCGTCAAAGGAGCCCTTTGCGCTACTGGCCTTCCCTGCATTTTTCTTCCATTTCAATTTGTTGATTTCAAGAAGGGCGTCCCCTTCAATTTTTGTCTCTTGGAGCTTGAGGATCTCGAGAGAATCAGATTTCAATAGGTTTTTGAATGCTTTGGCTTTCAATGGATTCCCCAAGCCTCTGCAATTCCAAGAGACTAAGCGCATTATTTACTGGGGATGGAATTAGAACCTCCCTTGGGAGCCCTGGTTCTGGTATTTCTTCTGATAGACATTTCAATAGTGGCTTGAATTCTTTGCATTTTTTGCCTCTCCACTTCCTCTTCTCTAGTTTATTTTTTTTATTTTCTCCCTATTCTTTTTTAGGGCCTCTCAAAAGTCTCATCCTTAGAGGAACCAAAGTTTTCTGGTGGTTTCTTTCTTGTCATATCCACATAGGAAGGAGGATAGGAATTTCCTAAAGGAGAATCAGGATGGGCTACCTCTACGTTGTCTTTCTCCACTGCCGAAGGAAGATTATGCTACTCGATCTCCTCGTTTGTTTGATCTGGAAATTTTTATGGTGTGCTGAGAATTTCAAATGGGTTTTTAGAAGCATCTTCCAAAAGAGGGGTTGATCTCCCTTCCCCTTGAATCGACCCTAATGTGGGGGTGTGAGTCCCCATTGGTGTCCCTTTTCCTTTGGATTTGCTATTTTGTTTTGATGGAGCTTCTTTATGAACCTGTGACCATTTTTCTCCTTTCGATTTCTCCACGTATTCCTCAGCTTTATTTTTGCAATGCCTTGAAAAATGTCCATAGCCGTGACAATGTCTGCATTTAAACGAGAGTTGTTCGTAATCGAATTCTTGGATGTGAGACCAGACTGCTATTGTGAGTTTTATGGCTTCCGGTAACCTAACTACTAGGTCAACCTCGACGCATCTTCTTGCACACTAAGGAGAACTGATCCTTTCTCTCAGCTCGATCAATATATTTCCCAAGGGTGTTGCCAATGGATTCTAATGACTCCAAGTTCCAACAATGCAAAAGTAAATGAGCAAGGCACACCCATACTTTTACTGTCCCCACACATCTTGTGTTGGATCAAAATCAAGTGTCCATTTATTTAAATACAGGCAATGGGGGCCCATAAAATACAGACCATTCTTGAAAATAAGACTTCTATCTTCTACATTGTCAAAGACAAAAACAAAGAAGCCCTTGCCAACAAGATGACTTCTGATGCCTTCTCAAACTAGAGGACACCAATTCCTCTGGACCCACGCTTCCACAGTTTTGGGGGACGGCCATAGGCCCATGAACTTCCCAGTGATCCCCCTTTTTGCTAGATTCAACACAGACCAACATGATTCCTCTATAGGGAGAGCAACCATAGGTATACTGTCTAGCTTCTTGATGAATTTCTGCTGCGAATCAGATGCATGTATTTTGCTGCTGGCTGCAACTAGCTTGCAGAATTCCATAACCTATGTAGGTGGAGGAGGGAGGGCCTGAGGGCCCCCTCCCAGCCCTATCTCACCGTCGCAGAAAGAATAGATTTTTTATTTGTAATAAGACCATTTAAAAGAAGAATTTTATTTTGATATTTCTTTAATAGGAAAATCTACTAAAAGTGCAAGTTGTTTAGGTTGGACCTTTGGTAAATAGATGTTTTATTTAGCAATTGAAGTCTACTCTGTTGAAAATTGTAATTTATTCTATTGTAATGGAAGGTTTACCTTTGAGTTCTATTTGCTTCAAATTTGCACTGACACAAAGGCTTGCATCTCAATGAAAAATTAAGGCTTTACGGGTTAATTAAGAGTTTAAGCAAAGCACCTATGTGTATTAGTTCAATAAAAGAAACCATGACATGTTAAGGTTGTCATCACAATTTGTGCAAATATATCCAAGAAATCCATACCTCTTAGGGTGTTTTAATCATAGAAACTCTTTTGTATATACAAAGAAACTGTACGGCACTCACAAATTTGAACCTCCAAGTTAATACAATCCTAACCACCTCACTTGCGA
Organism: Pseudotsuga menziesii; assembly: GCA_001517045.1. Lineage (NCBI taxonomy): Eukaryota > Viridiplantae > Streptophyta > Pinopsida > Pinales > Pinaceae > Pseudotsuga > Pseudotsuga menziesii. Next base: position 712,465 of record LPNX011009183.1, on the reverse strand, counting down.
ATAGACCACATTCTTGTTATTCAAATCAAATCAAGTCTTTTTTAGGATACCTTTTTAAAGATATATATTTTCAAATATTCCTTTACCAATATGGTATTCTAATCATAAATCTAATTTTAAGCTTTGCTTTTACTAATAGTTACAAAATAATTTATATTTTGCATTTTTTTGTTAACCAAATTGCAACTTTTTATCAATATAAAAGATATAGATACTATATTTGTATTTTCAAACTAACCAAATTACCAACTTTCGTTAACACAAATAATATCAGTTTTTATTTGTATTAATGAAATAAAAACAATTTGGAAATTTCATTTTCAATTTGGAAGGCATTTGTTTTGAAGTGTAATTTTTTAAAAGATTGAGTAGAAGATGAAGATTGTTTTAATTATTATATATATAAGTCATAGCAATTGTCATTCAAATAAATGTAGACATGTAATAACTTGTAAAGTGGCATAAACACATTATGAAGGAAGACTAATTTTAAAAGGTCCATAGAAGAACACATGTTAGCTAAATTAGATTGACTATCATTGTAAAAGTTTAGTAAGTTGGCTTTCCCTTACAATTATGATAAATTATATGCATCACCCATATTTTTTCTGGGTGATACTGAGGTATTGTTTGTTTAATGATATTGTTTGCATATAACAAAAACATCCGTGCATAGTGGGCATTGACAAATTACTAAAAAATCAAGTACTACTCCATTAAAAAAATCAATCCCAAGGCATTGTAAAGACACTTATTTTAGAGGAAGAGAAAATGTAGGAAGAGGAAATGATAAAAAGAGAGATAGAGCATCTCTAAAGAGGCAAAAACTTGGAAGCAAGGGCTATAGAGGATTTTTGTAGTATAGGGAACTTTCTGTGATGATTTTGTGTATGTCAAAAAAAGAAGAAGTTGTGTACGACATTGCACAATAAATGCTATTTCTAATTATCAGAGATATTTTCAATCATAAAATGTAATTATGTCTACCAAAATTTCACAATATAAATACTTAAGAAAGAAAAATGTCTTTTACTTTTATCATATAGATTATTTTAAGTTGAAATTAGGTAAGAGTTATGTTAAATTAACATAATTGCAAAAATGAAATGTATAACTTTAGATAAGTTGAATTCATTTTTTTTCCATTAAAATCAACATTTAAATTAATTAATCAAAACTAACTTCTTATTTTTTCTCCATTTTGGAGCAATTGCTGGTTTATACTTATGTAATATAAAGATAAATGAGACCATACTTTCCTAACCGTCCTGAATTGCTGATGATACTGTCGAGAAAAATGTCAATGACACTACCTGTCTAATATAGCTTTAAAACAATATTTGAGCATTTTCAAGTCTGATTTTTTATTATTAGATATCCATGGTAAGTAGAATTGTGACCTTAAATCGCCTCTTAGTGAATTTTGGCTTATTATACAACAAACCGTTGCCTAGAAATATACCAGTGACCCAATCAAAGAAGGCAGCAGTCCTAAAAGCGAAGGACAATATAACAGTAGGCAACCAATCAAGAGAGCTCACAATCCTACAACTTAGGCAAACCCTATAACGTGAATAGTAGCTTTCATTTCATTATGTGGAGGAGTTTTTGGATTCATAAAGGCTACACCGCAGTTACCGAGATAAACTTATGTCTCTGTTTGGGCAGTAACAATTGCACTGGGATGTCTAGAAGGGGTAGAGTATGGTAATCTGCAAAAGATGGGTGCATTGAATTCTGCTTAACGTTCAACTTAAATTTACAACATCATTATATAGCATCTTTCTTCGATTGTACCATACACAAGCTGTTACAGAGCCCCTAATAGTTGGTTAATGTATGAGTCGAAAAGGTTTCTGAAAGTTCAAATTAACCGTCTTTGGTAATTGAGGTGCCAAATAGAAACAATATGTTCAGCAACAAAAACGATTTAGTTACGGTAGCAATAGTTAAACCTAGCGAGGGACTGACTTTGTTTGATGTCCAAATATAATTGTTGGCGTACTCTGGTATTCTTCTTGTATACCCTGTAGGCTGTAACTAAACAAATATATGATTGAACTGCCAATGATGATGAAATAAATGGTCGCAGTAAATTTAAGGAAGCGCTCGGGACCGAAGAGACTGTTCACTCGCTTGATCTATTATTAAGGAACGAGCTGCATTCAATTCCCTTGCCAAACAATGATGGAGATAGTAGGTTGAAGAATGAATCAAGATCAATCCAAAGGAAAGGAGCCTGGGCGAAGAAGGACCCGATTGCATTGGTGGTTGGAAGGGAGATTGAAGTCGAGGAGGTGCCGAAATATCTCAGCTCAAGCTCTTGTTGGCAGATTCTGTGGTAAGACGGTGGGGAAGCGGCGTTGCATAATTGGATGGAGACTAATTGGAAATCGGTGTTAGATTAGGTTCAACCTCTTGTCAGAAGGTTGGATAAACAAAGGTTGATGGAACGTAATTGGTGTTGGGGTCCATCTGGTCATCTTAAAAAGGTGGTAGGTAGACTTCAACGCAAGGAGGTAACCCCATAACTCGAAACACGTTTGGGTTATCTTGTCTCGGTTGCCTATTGTGTTTTGGAAAAGGCTGGTGTTGGACACAATGTACAAAATTTTTGGTGGAAGTGGATCTTAGTGATGGATTGTATGAGGAGATTAAGTTGGAAATACATGGGAGGATTTGGTGTCGAAGGCTAGATTATTCGAAAATACCTTTTTGCTGCTTTGGGTGTTCGCGTGTAGACGGAGATTGCCCAAACCCTGGTCTAGTATATAAAATTGTCGTAAGGTCTGGGTAGTAAAGTTGTAGTCTTCTTCAACAGATTTTGAGACAAAGGAAGGCGGGGGCAAAGGTGACGGACAACCCTTAGCAAAGGAGAACGTTTGCAAGAGGAGGCATTCAAGATTGTAGAAGAATCACTACCTACCTCTTTCGGTAAGCATGTTGTTTCCAATGTTGTCCTTTGTTTTGATAATATTTTGCATGGCATAGTAGTGCCCGTTGAAGAGTCAGGTCCTTCTCGGTGTCCCCTCCCTTCTCCTTGTACTTCAACTAAGGTGGCCCTGTCAGAGTCAAAAGGATCAAACAACGTTTCTCCTTGTTTGGAGTTAAAGTAGAGTTCCCCCTTACTGACTAAACCCCCCAGGTTTACAACACTAGGTCTAGTGTGGCTTCAATGGAAAGGAATGTAGGGGTAGTAACTGGAGGTCTAAGTCTTGACCCTATGCCTAAAGTTAGTTTGGGAAGAAAGTGTCAATTAACAAAAACAAAAAATCAAGCCACGTTGAACATAAAAGTTGGGAAGCAATAGGGTGCCTTGAAGAAGGAAAAACCCTCCCTAGGGTTACCTAATGATGTGTCTATCCTTTAATGGGGGTTAGCCCCCCAACTAAATTCCCCCAAGAGGATGATAAAGAATATGAATCCATTTGTCATCCTTATACAAGAAACTATGTTTGAAGGTATTAAAGCCCATAAACTTTAGGTCCATAGTTAAAAGACTAGTTCTTTGCTCATTTATGTGTGGAATGACATTCAAGAGGGTTATTATTGGCATAGAGTCGATAATTAAAGGAAGTCTCTACAAGCAAGTATGATTCAATGCTGAAGACTGTTCTTGAAGATAAATCTATAGGAGAAACCTATGCAGTTCTGAATGTGTACATGCCTTTTCTCAATCAACGAGTTTTTTGGGAAAACCTTTCCTCCAGTGGGTTGTGGGAAGATCGCAATATGTTTCTTGGTGAAGATTTAAATCTCACAATTTCGGAAAGAGAAGTCCAAGGGGAAGCTGGCTAGACCAGAGTCGCTAAGAAATTTTTTCAATTCCCTTTTTGAATCAAAAGGACTTGTTGATGTCCAACCGAAAAAGCTTGAGCCTATTTGGAGGAATAGGAGAAGTGGGGAAAATGCGATCTCAAAGAGGTTGGATAGATTTCTAGTCTCAGAGAACCTTTTAACAAACCCTTTATCAATAGCTTCATGGACTGTCCTATTTTGTTGCCAATAGACATATACTATCATAAGTTAGTTTCACCTTTCAATTTCAACTCTGTCTGGCTCAAGGAGGAAGGGTATAAGAAGTTGGTAAAGGATTTGTGGACTCCTTTGAGGACTGACGCTCCCGATTCATGGATGAAATGAATGGTAGACAATTTGGTTAGGGTTAAGAAGACCTCTAAATTTCGGGCAAAATATTTTCGAGAAAGCTAACACGCCCAGTTAAAAGAGGTGTAAGCAAGTATAAAAGAGGTTTATAAGCATAACACTCATGGGATTATCTTTGAAGATGAATTAAGAAAGTTGAAAACATATGAAGTTAGACGTTCTGAACTTCTAGCAAAAGAAGAGCAGTTGTGAGGCTCAAAAGCACAACAATATGGATAGCTAGCGCTGATGATAGTACCAAATTTTTTCACAAATTTTCTTCACACAGGAGGAGTGTCAACACCATTGTTGAGATCCATAATGAGAAGGGGATCAAGGTCACAAGTTCCTTTAAAGAAAACGCTGTGGAAAGGGTCTCTTTATTTAAATCCTTATTCAATGACCCATTCAAGAAATATTACAAGTTTTGAGGCTCTTCCCTAGATATGTCTGTGAAGATATGAATGACTCTCTAGCTAATGAAGTCTCAGAGGAAGAAATAAGCAATATCGTACATTCCTTTCAAAGAGGAAAGAGTCCAGGACCCGATGGATTCACTATTGAGTTCTTGCAGGGTTTCTATTATAGTTTCTAAAGGAGAATCTTTTGAAGCTAATTCGAGAATCTCGACCTTTAGGGAAGGTTTTAGGTGCAATGAATTCCACATTCTTAGCCCTAATCCCCAAAAAGCAGAAGCCCATAGTCTTTGGTGATTTTAGGATGATTTCTTGTTGTAATGTGGCCTACAAAATAATTGCTAAGACTATTGCTAAGAGATTGAAGCCGATCTTAATCTAAATCGTTTTAAAGGAATAATTTGGGTTTTTATTTAATCGACAAATACATGATACAGTTTCTGTGGCTCAAGAGGCAATTCATTCAATTAAAAAGAACAAAGTGCCTTTGCCTTGAAATTAGACCTCTCTAAGGCTTAAGATAGAGTAAAGTTGGACTTTCTTACGCCTCTTAGTTATTCAAATGGGATTTTCTGTGGAATTGGTGAATTGGATCATGGGATGCATTAATTCGGCCTCCTTTGTAGTACTAATTAATGGGTCCCTTTCCCCCTTCTTGTTCTTATTGGTGACTGAAATATTGAGTAAACTGGTACAACAAACAAAGAGGACTGAATCTTTACAAGGTGTTTTGGTTTTGGAGTCTATGGAATTTACTCATATTCTGTTTGTGGATGATGTGTTGATGATGGGAGAAGGATCAGTGGAAAACTTACAAACTCTTTTTCAAATTTTACATCTTCATAATAATGCTACAAGTATGGTAAAATGTGGAGAAATCAAACTTGGCAGTCAATAGGATCTCGAAGGAATTGAAACAGAGACTTGGAAATGAGGTTGCTTTCCTTCCAAGTCTGATGAGTGAAGGTTTTAAATACCTGGGGTTTTATCTCAATCCCAAAGAATAATTCTTCAAGGATTGGTTGTGGCTATATAAGAAGGTGGAAGCACACATTTCATGTCAAAATTTTACATCTTCATAATAATGCTGCAAGTATGGTAAAATGTGGAGAAATCCAACTTGGTAGTCAATAGGATCTTGAAGGAATTGAAACAGAGACTTGGAAATGAGGTTGCTTTCCTTCCAACTCTGATGAGTGAAGGTTTTAAATACCTGGGGTTTTATCTCAATCCCAAAGAATAATTCTTCCGGGATTGGTTGTGGCTATATAAGAAGGTGGAAGCACACATTTCATGTTGAGATGACATGATCCTATCTAAAGGACGGGTGATCCTCCTAAAAGTTGTTCTACAGAGCTTTCTTGTGTATTGGGCCTCTATTGCATAACATCTCGTAAGGTATTCTGACTAAGATTCTTAAAAAGTGTTTTTCTTTTCTATGGACAACAAGCAAACAAAAAGAAGGAATACCGTTGGTGAAATAGACTGCAGTGGAAAATCTGAAGGAATTGGTTGTTTCAGGGATAAAGATACCGATGTTGTTCTATCAATCCCTTGTTGCAAAATCTTTATGAAGGTTGGATCAAAATTTCAATACTGTGAAAAACCTCCTACAAATAACAATGCGAATGCACAATATAACAAATAAGTAAACTCAGGATTTATTTTATTGATCGCGGGCCACTTCAATGGGGAAACCTCCTTTGAACAAACTCAATACAAAATAACTTTTGGATGCCTTCATTAGCATCAACACATAATTATATACCAAGTCTAATCTAAAAAACTATTACTCCCCATGAATGTGGGATAATGCAACATATTAACTGGACGACTTAACAACTATTACTTACTCCCCATGAATGTAGGATGATACAACGTACTAATGGGACGATTTACAAAGCATATGCATCCGACAAAATATACTAACAAAATAAGGAGGGTTGACACGAGTTCTTAACATCCCCTCCCTCTTAGAAAATCTTTGTCCTCAAAGCATTAATTGTGGAAACTGTTGTTATGCCACTAAATTAAGACCTTTGTGATGGACCGAGAGCAAAGTTGACAAGTGCACATATTGAGGATGGCCTCCGGTTCCAAAATGATGGATGCTTCCTTATCAAGGTTCTATAAAAACAGTTTGCGCCAATCACTGTCTTGAGACAAGACATGAAGGACTGGGTGAATGCGAGAAAGAGGAAGTTCCAATTTATAAGTAATAGACCCAATCTTCTGAAGAACTTTATATGGCCCATAGAACTTTGGAGCCAGCTTCTGATGCCCTTTGAGTTTTTGGGATTGCTTGTAAGGCTATAGACCAAGAAAAACCATATTACCGACTTGAAAGGTGCGCTGAGAACGATGTTGATTGACTTGTTTCATACAATTTCTTGCCACGTGATGATTGTCCTGCAAAATGTGAAGAATCTGATCGCGGTTTCAAAAAACCATGTCAACTACTTGAATTGGTGAACTATTGGAGGTGTATGGAAGGAGCACTAACAGGCCCTAACCATAAACGACTTCATATGGAGTCATTTTAGACCCATATAAACTTAGGCCCATCTTACCCTCAAAACTATTAAGCTGTGCAAGGTCTGCACCTAGAGATTTTATAATTCTCAATGCATAATAAATCCAAAGTTAAAATTATTTTATTATTTTGTTGTATCAATTTTATATTTGTCAAACAATCTAAAATTATAAATTGACTGTAATAAATACGTTGTAGTTTTTCATTAATTTATTCAAAAATTTGAATTCTATTATTGGATTAAAATCTTACATGATAAAAAGACAAATACATACAAAACATAGCATAAAACAAATTTAGTATTCATTTATGCACTTATTTGTTATAAACCTTGAAAAAAATACATATCATAAAACAAATTTAGTATTCATGTACACACTCATCTGTTATGAACCTTAAAATGACAACAAAGAGGAGTTTCAAATCCACCTCCATGTTCAAAATCAACTATATCTTAGCACAATTAAATTCTACAATCCCAAATCTAAAACGAAACCTGTGAACACAATTAGATAGTATAATTACATGTTCAAAATCAATTAAAACTTAACACAAGTAAATTCTACAATCCCAAATCTAAAACAAAACCTGTAAACACAATTAAATAGTATAATCCCGAATTTTGAACAAAAATCATAAACACAATTAAATAGTATAATCCCAGAACAAAAACCATAAACACAATTAAATACTAAAATCTAAAGCGAAACCTAACCAAGTAGGTCAAAAGTGTAAACTCTTCCCATTTTAATATCCAATGAATGTCACGTGTCAAATCCAACATGTAGGCATTATGGAACACTAACCTTGCTTGCAATGCTTTCACAACCGTGTTTTTTCTGCAAGACTGACAGAAGCAATGCCTCAAGCATAACTTAACTTCATGCACGAAATGTGACAAATTTCATAACTGTTTTTATCATAGTCTTTGATATTCAGATTTTGCAGCAAAATATTATTTATTTCGAAGATTTCACTTGCCAATAGCCATTTGCAATATAAATTGGTCACGATGCACACTTTGTGTTGTTTCATACAAAATGATATCCTGTTGCAAAAACATAGCATAAAACAAATTTATTATTCATTTATGCACTTTTTTGTTATAAACCTTGGAAAATGATAGCCTATTAAACAAATTTATTATTCATTTATGCACTTATTTGTTACGAACCTTGGAAAATGATAGCCTAGAAGAGTTTCAAATCCACCTCCATATTCAAGATCAACTAATAAGACTGTTAACACAATTAAATATCAAAATCCCAAATCTAAAACAAGATCTATAAACACAATTCAATAGTATAATCCCAAATCTAAAAAGAAAACCATAAACACAATTAAATATTAAAATTTTGAAACCTAACCAAGTAGGTCAAGAGTGTAAATTCTTCCCCATTTTGATATCTGTGTCAAATCCAACATGTAGAAACCACTATTTATGAAACACAAACATGCAAAAGACTATGACAGAAGCAATGCCTCAAGCAGAACTTAACTTCATGCAAGGCATGTGCCAAATTTCATAACTGTCTATCATAATCTTTGATATTCAGATTTTACAACAAAATATTATTTATTTCGAAGAATTCACTTGCCAATAGCCATTTGCAATATAAATTGGTCACTATGCAACACATACTTTGTGTTGTTTCCCACCAATAGCATCCTGTTACTTTGCCAATTTAACTATTTTTAAAAACAAAAATTCTCCTACTATGTTCATGAAGTTATTCTTGGTCCAACGCATCTTACACAATCAAATACAGCATAATAGTAAATATGAGTCCGGCAATGCCCAACACATTTTTGTGCATTATTGCAATTTATATCTCACATTTGCTATGTACAGCGACTCAAACAGCTTGAAAACAGTGGGGTTTCAAACATTTTCTTCCGCAATCTTCAAAAAGAAGTTTCTCGTCCCAACTGGGAGACCTGTCATCCTCTTTTTGGAGACATGCATACTATCTCACAAACGCTCACAATGTGCTGCTAGATCTCTGTAATTGTACATCATTTATATATTTTAGTAATTTCATACAACCTTCAACAATTTTAACAAGCATCCACTTACTTCCTTTTGTTACAATAAGCAAATCAGTGTTGATTTCTTGTCGAAACCTAGATAAATTAACATCCATTATAGACAGTACCAAATTATTGCTTCTAAGTTCACCAATCCATCTATGGACCCTTTGAATTTACCCCGGAAAATAGATAAAAGGATAGAAGAGAGCATCCTTTTCATACATTGGATAGAAGCTACATCCAAGTTTTACTGATAATCTTTAGAAATTGAAGGAGCGGCCTTGCAAAAACTTTAATAAAGGTACAAAACGTGTAGCAACAAATATGAAAATTGAAGTCTTAAGGAATTAGAATGAACCAATCAAAGAGCCTCGTAAAACTGAAGGATATGCAGATTTTTCAAAAAATTGCAATCGTATAGAGCAACGTGATTATTAAAAAGGCTTTGGTTTGACATTATTGTTCAAAGCCATCCAAGAATCCTCATAATAAAAACTCCATACCGTAAATAAAAACATGGATACAAGCACAACTTGTAATTAATAAGGGCCACTCTGCAGCCAACATACAATCAAAAAGATAAAGTGGTTTGGAATATAAACATTGGTCGGTAGTTGCTATAAATACCAGTGTTGCAAACATCGGCGCGGCTAAAAAATCGGCAGGGCCCAGGAAACATCTTTTCGTGTTATCTTGGCAATATATCGGCAAACATCGGCAATAAATCGGCAAACTTGAAAAAAATACAAAAATATTCAATTTCACCTTTAGAAAAAATCAGGAAAAAATCGGCAAAAAATCAGGAAAATCTCGGGAAAAAATCAGCCCGATTTTTTCGGTGATTTTTCGATAAAATGGAAAAAAATTGGAAAAAATCAGGAAAATCTCGGGAAAAAATCGGCCCGATTTTTTCGGCAATTTTTTCTCAAAAAATCGCCAAGCTGAAAAACTCGCGATTTCTCAGCCGATGTTGGTAACACTGATAAATATCACTTACAGAGCTGTGTATGTGCAAACAGAATATACAAAAGGTTTCTCAGTTCAGTTCAAATATTCATGGAGGGTTGTGCCTAATGTGTTTTCTGAGTTTTCCGAAGTACTGTGGGTAAGATTTATATATCTAAAAAACATGTAGGATGTTGAATTAGCTATAGAATACATGGATTAAACCATATAACATCAATCATTTAGTAGTTATAAACTTATAACATTATCATCAAATGATCAACCATAAAAACTTTTGTAGGAGCTTGGCAAAGAAGGGGGTTACCATAGTAACATTGTGATCAAATGATCAGCCTAGTATAGGAGCTTTTAGTATAGGAAAGGTCGGGAGCGCCTCGGGAGGCCTTGGGAGCATGCTCCCAAAACTGGGAGCGTTTTGAGAGAAAGCTTTGGGAGTGGGAGCGAGGGGGTGGGGGGCACTCCCACGCAGCATAGGGCCAGTTGTTAAGTAAATAATGGTTTAGGAGTCTTCTTAATGTTCTTCTAGCACCCTGATGGCCAGTGGTTAGGTAAATAATGGTTTAGGAGTCCATGTACTCACTAGTTCAGCTATCCAAAATATCAATTTTGGATTTTCTTTTAACTGCTTGTAGAGAGAATGGTTGAGCAGGCCACCTATAGCATCATGCAGATTCATAGCTCCCTCTGTTCACAATTTGTTAAAATACAATGTAGTAATGTTACTCTCCAAAAGTTTATTTCCTTAAACCCTAATCCTTCCAATTTATAACTTCTTAGACTGGATTAAAATCTACATGGTGCATAGTAACAGAGTTGCCTTTAAAAACAGGGAGCTCTAGCTGAGCACTTGTTCCCTTGATCAAATAATTATTTCCCAGTCCCATTGCAAGCCCAATCAGGGCGTGTATCGATCTATTTCCGTAATATTTTCATTAACTTCAAGATTTTCATTGCAGCTTAATCATCTATTTCCATAATATTTTCATTAACTTCAAGATTTTCATTGCAGCGTCATCATCTATTCCCATAATATTTTCATTAACTTCAAGATTTCCATTTGAGCTTGATCATCTATTCCCATAATATTTTCATGAACTTCAAGATTTCTAGCTTGTATACTGGGTTACTCTTTGGAACAGTATGTTCCCTTTACATCTTGTATTTGAGTAGGTTCTGGTCATCTCCATCAACACCAGCACCCATTGTGCCTGTATGTTTCTCTCCCGAGGAAGTGGCTGAAGTGACCTTTCCAGGAGTAACAGTGTTTATCCCTCAGCGTGACACAGAACCACCTCTTCCACTTGCTCATGACTTTCTTCGTTGGCTGCTTGATGGAGTAGGGTCTTCAAGAACATTTGGTCTCATATCTTGAATTATCTTTTTCCTGGTCCTGGTATTTGAACTAACTAACATGTGCAAATCACCTTTGGGTGAATTTTCATCTTTGCATTTTGTACCGAGGTCCTCATTGTCTCTACCGCCTTTAGCTTGCTAATAAAATCCAAGAAAACATCTACTATATTTTCATGTTGTTATAAAGGCCTTGAATAGTCCTCAAAGAGTTTAGCCTGAACTTCTTTTAATTCAAAATCCTGCAAGCCTTGAGCTATCTCTCACATACAAACCACGTTTTTCACGAAAATCCCTGAAAATCTAGATATAGTAATAAATTGCTTCCACATTTTGCCTTCAATGAAAGCCAACCACCTTTGGTAATGGTGACAAAATTCACTTAGAAAAAATTATCACAAACGAATTTAGGGAAGATGTATACTTTTAAGTTTTTTCTTTCAAAACCATATAGTCGGCAGGTGTAGGTATATTGTTCATAAAAATAATCCCCTTTCCCTTTGAGAAGAGTCTGAACCTCCAATGTCAGCCTATGATTACATCCCCTTGCATTCTTTCGCCAACTAGGTGGTGTAATAATGGCTATCAATAAAGCATAGTTCTTTCAAACATTTTGTGTTAAATGTGAGGAGACAGTTATCTGCGGGACAAAATATGGCACAAGCAGGCTTTAATGACAAATGATTGTAAAGGTAAAATTAATGACATTAGCAATGATGTGAAAGGTGGGAATTGAAGTGGAAGATTTTTGCATTCCGCATTCAGAATGCGGGGGATGTCATTGACCCAAGAGATATGCCTCCTCGAAGCAAGAGAGTCGAAACTACAACATAGTAACTCAATCATACACATCTACAATCTGAATTATGTTCATGAACTATGTTAATTTTGTTGATACTTTGAACAATTTAGGTTTAAGCTTCGTATATTTATCAGGATAAGAAAAACACTAGATGACAATATATTATTTTATGATAGCATCTTAGATAGGCTACAACTTGCTTTGGGAGATATACACTTTTTTTAGTATTGTTTATTTACCACGGTTTTTATTGACTAAATCATGGGACCAATATTGACCACAAGATTTTTTTGAACAACAAAGATGAGACCCTAGGACAAGATTGAAAATCCTTTAATGGAACATATCCATGCTACTGAATGTTTATGGAATGGCTTCACAAGTTGAGGTATGCAAAAGGCTTTGATATATTTATAAGGAAAATCCATGAGACAAATCGCAGATATTAGGAGGTCCATGATTTTGGAGCAAGGTTGATCTCTTCATAAAACCGTAGCTTCTCAAGTTCTACCCTTTAACCACGGTAATCTCTCCAATCCTTAATTGGGTGAGGCTATCAAACCTTCCATTTCATTTCTAACATGTGTAGGCAACGGGGGATTATCGACTATACCCCAAGAAAATTTATTCATTATGGCAATAGCAAGATAGTTGATTGATTCACAATCTATGTAGAATTTTATTGAGCAAGGGTGTGCTAAAATACATAATTGTATAGCTTCAAGGGATTTAGCAAATCCAACCACTAGAGTAAGAAAATATGACTTTCAAATATAGATTATGCCATGAAACAAGTCACCTATTGGCATCATGTCCAATATTTTAAAAACCGATCAGCTTGGAACTGAAACTGACTGAGTTCACCGGTCTAACCTTCAGCAGCATTGAACCGGTAGAAAACTTGGCCTAGAGGCTGGTTTGGTACCGAACCGATCGAGTCGATGTCTGACTCAACTGGTTCGATACCAAACCGGCCTGAATCGCCTAAGTCTGTCAAAAACAGGTTGGTTTAGTCTCTGTACAACTTCCGCCACAGTGAAATTGAGGTGACTAATATTAAATGATAATGTTAAATTCTTAAAGTGAAAGTGACATTCTCTTTATCTTTCATTCTCTTTCCTTTTAATTAAATTTTTAACATTACCATTAATTGTTTCAAGATGTTTGAGTGGCTGCAACCTGATCAAACTTCATATGCAAAAGGTAGAATTTTAGATCCCATTCAGAATTCAACAGACTTGATAGTTTTCAGGATTTCAGAATTACAATGTTTCCACTAGATTCTATCATGCAGGAGGGTATGGGAATGGAATTTAATCAAACACATCAAACTCTTTATGTACCTAGATGTTGGTGGCGCTGATGCCTAATTGCTGAAGTTGACTAAACTCCTCTGCCATGACCTTAATAAAAATGTACCCTTCAGTCAAGCAATATCACTTATTATTATTAACCATGGGAATATTTTTCTACCTTATTTTATTTTTTAACGCTTGGATTAGGAAGTTTCATCTAACTTGCAGGGTGTTGACTAATGTCCTTGGGGGATCAACTTCGAGATCTGAGGTAGAGGCAAGGGCTAAAGACTAGAGGAGGGAGAAACAAGGGGTTATTGATGAATAGGATCCCAATATAGGCAATGATTTTGATGATTTGATAAAATAGAATACAAATGACGAAAACAGCTTCCGTTAACATGGCCACATGGCCACGAGATGAAACCCAATAGCTGCCCAGAAATGATAAGATCCTGTGTATTCCCCTAGCCATCTTAAAGAGTAAGCAGCCAGAGTAAGATGCAAAGGCAGGAACGTACACCCCATTCAAAACGGCCATCCTAAAAATGTCGGGTGACCCATGAAATAAATAATGATAAGCTGCTACCCTCAACGCAAGAAACGAAAACAGATACAAATTGAAAATGGCGGCCGATCAAATCAGCCTTAGTATTTGCTATAATTCACATTGCAACAATTATCTTCATAAAGATCTGATAGGTTTTATCAAATTAAAAAACCATAAACCTGAGAAAAAAAAAATTAGAAACACAAACTTATCAAATCAGCTTTCTAAGTATTTGACATAATTTACATGGCAACAAATCTCTCCATGAAAAACTTATCAATTTTTTTGCTCTCTTTTTTCATTCAAACATCTAATTGAAGGATAAATCCCACACGGAAGAAAACGAACGATTCAAAAGATTGTCAAATCAGCTCATGGGTATTTGATATTATTTACAAGGCAACACTGCAACAGCGCTCTTCATGTAAATCTATACAGTCCTGAACTCCAGAAACGAAGACAGCCACAAATTGAAAACGGAAGCTTATCAAATCAGCTTGTACCATTTAACATAATTCAAACAGCAACAATTCTCTTCAGAACAATTTGATCAGACATTTTTTTGGTTCAAGGCCCATAACTGAAGCCCAAACCCTGAACCCAAAACAAATACATATAAGCTTATCAGATCAGTTTGCAGATACTGGATACAAAACAAAAGGCAAATTATTCTCTTACTACATAGCATCCTCCCACTCCAGTACAAATATGGCTGGTGGTATTGGTGGTCATACTTTGTTGGCCCTCTATGAGATGGTCGTTGTCTATGTGATATACGAACTATTCAATACAGTGTCATATCCCTGTAATGGGATTTCATTATACATTAATAGCATTACTCTTCATGAAAATATTATCAGCCTTTCCTTCTCTTTATATTTTATCCAAAAGCCATAAATGAACCTCAAACCTTAAACAGTAGGAAACGAAAAACAGATACAAATTGAAAACAGTATATTATCAAATCAACTTGTGTGAATTTGGATACATTTTAAGGAGCGATAATTCCTTGCATGGTAAATCTGATCTTATTTCATCAAATTCAAACCCCGTAATTAAACCCTAAAACCCCGAAACGAGAAAGCGAAAAATACCTATATCAAGAGAGGCGGTCAAGGCCCGCTTTGACCTCCTGCGACGACGGATTTAATTCTAGCGCATCCTGGAACGCCTTGCGGGCCTCGACAAGCATCCCCTTCTTCTCATAACACGTCGCCAACAAACAGATAGCTTTAAAATTCTGCACATTGAACCCCACAGCTACCTTGAGGTCGTCCACGGCGGCCTCAAGACCGCGGCGCTTGGAATTGGAGGTTCCGAGTTCGAGCTCCGCTCGCTTGAGGAGCGCGTTGGATTTCTCGGATGCGTCGAGGCTCTTGCTCACGGGCGGCGCGAGGGCAGCATCCAGGCAGCCAATGGCGGCTGTCGCCTGACCCTGTCGCTCAAGCGCAAAGGCCTTTAGAATGTAGGAGGCAGCGTCCATGGGATCCAGGGAAATGGCCTTATCAGCCTCGGCGGCGGCCTCGCGGGCGAGGGAGCGGCCGCTGTTCTTCGCAGTTGCAGCCTTTGAACGGCCTAGCAGCTGCGCGCCCTGCACGAAGTGGCGGCGGGACTGCTCCCTGGACCGGCTGCGGCCCCGGAGCTTGGAAATAAGGGACCGCGGGAGGCCCTGCAAGGCCCACATGAGACCGAGGGCTACAACAGCAAGAATGATCTGGAAAGACATTGTGTGAACCTGGAGGGCCTGTGCTTCCGTCTCCATTGTAAGCTCTTCTGCTGCGATCTGCTGTGCTTCTCAGCAGGTGAAACAGCAAGCTATCTGTTCTGTCGTGTAGGAGTTTGTGAAAGAGCCGGCGAAGTCATTTATGGATCGTTGCCTGTGCGGGTACACGTCGTTGACTCTGAAGGGATCAGAGGCGGCTTTCCCACATGTAATTTCTTTCACCGCCATTACATGTGGGAAAGGGGATCAAGAAAAAGAGGAATAAAATGGACCCATAAAAAGCAAGATTGGGAAGTTGAGGACAAGAATCCCATTCATGAGTTGTAAGTTGCCCAATTGTGTTTTGTTGCATATATCTTATATTTTGAAAGTTGTTTATGAAATGTATGTGATGTATTGCTTTTGAGACAAGTTTGATTAACTCTATTCGTCCATGTGATAACTAGAGTATACATTTCATTTTGCATTAGTTTAGTTTTATTTCGTGTTATAAATTTTAAATTTTTGTAGAGTTTTTTTTTAATGTTCTTAAAAAATGAAATATTAATTTTTTAAATTTACCCATTTTAGTTTTTTAGATTTTTAGATTGGTCATAGATGTGTGTTTTTCCAAGAAGAAAAAATCACTTTTTGGTATTCTATTGAATCAAAAGAGTTTTTTTCTACATCAACACTAGATAATCAGGACCCAAATCAACAACCCAGCAATACATCAAAAATTTAAAAACCAGCACTATGCGTATATCACTAGCACTATCACCAACCCTTCATAGATGTTATCAATTGGACAACCTTCACATGCCATCATGCCACTATTGACTTTTGCCTACTAAAAACACTAAAAAATAATAATAATAATGGACACCTTCCCATGTAATTCTTTAATTGTAATGTGGCCAATTCTAGATACACTGAATGTTTTTAATAAATAATAATAAAAACCTTCTCGTTTTGGGATTGAGATGGCTTCTGAGATGCGGCTCCTCTTTGATGCGCGGCTAGGGTTTCCCTAGTCGTCGGCGTCCGTCTGCTCTCACGGAAGGCTCCCTGTCGAACCCGCTGTGCTGGGTGCGTCCCTCCATGCTGCATGCTGCTTGCTCGCTGTGGTTTTTGTGTTGGTCAGGCTTTGCGTCGTTATGGAGATCAAAGCCCAGCTTCTGGCTTTTAAGGCTCTTGTTCATGCAGCTGCTCCTCAAGCTGTCTCTTTGCCCCCCTCCAAGTTGGTGAAAAAGATTGAGGAGATCCCTTCTTTGGAACTATCTCCTTCGAATCCTTGCGAGAAAGCGATCATTCTCTCAAAGAGAGCCCTAATCGGCAAGTTTACAGGGCTGTGGCCAAGCCCCAAGGCGGTAGAGCTTTGGATTGCTGAACACTGGAAGCCTATAGTGCAAGGACATGTCTCTCTCTTTGCAGCTGGTAGGGGTTATTTCATTTTTCTCTTCCTGAATAAAGACGAACGTGATCTTATTTTTCAATCGGGTCCGTTCTTCACGGGCTCGAGAGGACTGTTCTTAGCCCCGTGGACTCTGGGTTTTAACCCAGAAGCAGAGATAACAGCCGCTCCAGTCTAGGTAAGACTGCCTCATCTCCCACTTCATCTTTGGGGGAAAAGCTCTTTTGCGGACATCGGTAATAAGCTAGGGCACTACCTGGATAGTGCAAATCCAAAAGGGGGTCAGTTTTCATGTGCCCGCATTTGCATAGAGGCAAATCTCGAAAAAGGGCTCCCGAAGGCCCTAAAGCTTACATTAAGAGAATGGAGCCACATCCAAGAGCTGGATTATGAGCAGATCCCTTTCAAATGCAATTTTTGCCATGTCTATGGTCACTTTGCCAAAAACTGCCCCAAGCTTTCCAAATCTCAGAAATCAAATATTCCCTAGGCAACTAAAGAAGCAGAGTTCTAGAAAGTCACTAATCGACGCCGCCGCCCCCTGGTGAAAGGAACATCAACAGCAAAAGGATCCTCCTCAAGATCCTTCTGCAGCGATCTCTCCTCCGCTGGAAAGCAAAAATAGATTTGAAGTTTTGCAGGAAGTTGAAGCACAAGAGGGTGAAGCAGCAGAAGATCTGGTGCAAGGCGAGACCCCCCTAGGTCCTTCCATCCCCCCGGCAATAGCTGTCGCGGTCCCATCCGCAAAAGAAGCTTCTCCAAGCTTTCCTTCAGGCTCCAAGTGAGATGCTCGGGCGTTAGATTAAGAGGCCTCAGTCCAAGCAGGACCGGCTTCCTTAGTTCCTTCTACTAGGTCAGGAGGAAGCTCCAACCCTGAAGACTTCTCAGCCCCTTCTCCCCCCCTCACCAGAGGGCGAAAGTCCAACAAAGAACGTAGGGAAAATGAAGCATCCTCAAACATTTTTTTGGGATCTCAAAAGCGATTAGACTCTTTTATTAAGGGGCATTCTTCCTCCCCTACTAATTAATGTTTTGCTTATGCATTCTTCTCTGCTCACAGTTTGTGAGAGCTTATTCTTGTAAGCAAATTTTGTCTTTCTCTCGAAAAAGAACTAGAAGTAAGTGGGATTTATCTCCCAAGATAGTCATTATTCATAAGAAGGCTGACAACACTGTTAGAGGTCATCAGCCCTCTTCAAGTTTGTACGCTGCAGATTCTGGTTAACCAGAAAGCGATTAATACAACTCTAACCGTTTTTGTCTAAAAAAATAAAATAAAAAACCCTTCCCATGTAATTCTTTAATTGTAATGTGGCCAATTCTACATACATTGAATATTTGTTTTTTATAGGGACAAATTCTTTATTGATATTTGTTTTTATAGGGACAAATTCTTTGTTTTAATATGGACAAATTCTTTATTGATATGACAAATGCTACAAATTTTATGCTTTTTTTTCATTTACACTCAAGCTATAATTATTTTACTTTCTCAAATTCTATTTTCAAAAATAAACCGACAACCTTGATCCAAACTTGATACACAAGTGTGCCTCTAAATGTTAGATAGAGATTATAATTTTAGACATCTCAATAATGGTTTGATGGTTTTCAAATTTAGGTAATTAACTTTTAAAGCGTTATTAAGAGCCTAAACATCGCTTTTGGGCTTAGTGTCAAATAAGGGTTGGTGTAGGCTTTTCTTAAAGTAGGAAACTATTATTCCTTTTGAGATCCTTTCATCGAGCTATTGCACAACAAAAATGGAGTTTGTTTGCAAAAATTATGCCCTCTACAAGATAATGGTCCAAATATTCCCCGCATATCCTAGTGGTGACCATGTCAGCACACCATAATTCATATATGGGGAGTTAATATCATTTGGGAACCCACAGGAGACTTCTAGAAGCGTCATAGAAGTTCTAAGAAGGTTTCAAAGCACTATATCTAACCCCAATTATGGCTATAGAAAACATAGCAAGATGGAGGAAAATGGTTCACTTTTACACCGACGACCAAATGTTTCGTAGTGTGAACAATATGATGGAGGATATAGTAATAGAGAAGAGAAATGGAAGCATATTGTAAAGGACTCATCCCCTCATTGAATGTTGGTTTTCTTGTATGGGTTTCTAGGGTAAATACTCGTGTCCTAGTGTATAGTTTTCTTATTATAGTTTGTTTTATATGCAGTTGTAGTTGTAAGTTTTAAACATGTGAAGAGAAGCAATGCATACAAATTCTTAAGAAAAATAGAGATTACACAATGCCCCACACACAGTACACAAAGATTTACCTTGGAAACCCTTAAAAGAAAAAACTAGCAAAACTAAGAGTCACACCTCTATCTTTCTCATTGTGTTTCTTAGTCATTCACAATACAATATTTAGGTATTTCAAAATCCAAAACCTTGGTTCGTTAAGTCAAATTATATATACACCTCAATACCTTAACCGAGATTAAATTACATATTTTTAGAAAAAATAACCCAAAACTTTTGCTCTCACCTTTAGCTCGTATGCATCACACCCCATCCCTCCCCCCAACCCCCACCTCCTACGACCCCCTAAGTCAACGCCACATGCAACACCTGGCGCATACAAAAAAGCACTTACAGGAGTGGATCGCAAGATGATACAACCCACACCCGCGTGCAAAGAATATAACACATATCCAACAATAATTAAAGCTTTCAATAATGCTTTTTATTTTTATTAAAATATATATATATATATATATATATATATATATATATATATAGTTGCATAATCAAACATAAGCATGTTATAACTTTAGCAAGCTAATTATTGAAACATACAAAATGAATAACAAATCAAGCCCTATAAGATTGGAAATAACCAACCATTTCTATGGCATTTTCACTTGTTCTAAGAAACTACTATGTTCTTGTTTCCGAGTAGAAGCTTATTCATAATTATTAATTGTCCCTCATTGGTGTTACCTTCAGCATAAAAATTATACTAAGGATAAACATTTATGTTTCTGTATTTTGTTGACCAAAAAAAAATAGTATTCACTTCTTTTGCATTTCAAAGGTTGTCCAAAATAAGTAACA
>LPNX011009183.1:641726-690504 GCA_001517045.1 Pseudotsuga menziesii | reverse complement strand
GTGTACAAACAAGAGGTGGGCTCTTTCTTTTCTTCTTAATGAATTGATTCTGCAAGTTGGAATTAATTGTAGTTGGAGACAGTGGATAATATATCCATAAATTCTCTCACTTTTTCCCATTCGCTTGCAGCGTCGTTATCAGTCTCCTCTTTTTCTTGCGAGCTATAGATACAGAGCATTAATCCAGATTGTGCCATTCTGGAATCTGGTACCTTAGTAAAAAAATGGTGCCATTTTTGAATTTGAATATCACTTTCATTTTCTCTCAGACGAAAACAAAAAGGACAAGTTCTCCCATTCCGTATACATACAAACAAAATGGAAAACATTCAAATTCTAAAACATACAAACAAAAAATGGAAATCTCAATGTCTTGAAATTTAGTTATTGATATTTGTCTATAGTCACGTTGCATGACTAATTAAGATCATAACATGCAATATCAATAGATTAAAGCAATTGACAATTTTGGAATCGTGAAATTTGTCAATTTGCATTTAGTGATTGTTATTTAGGTATCTTTCTCTACTTATATTTAAAAAATCAATCAAATGATTTCAAAATTTTGGATTTGATACTAATCATTTTATAATTAAATGGTTTTAGTCGTTTACCAGGTAGATTGTTGTTCATGATTACATTCTATTGGCTAATGCATAGATTTTTCTTTTTGTTTATGTATTTTAATTATGCATAGATTTTGCTTCTTGTTTATGTATTTTAATAAGTTAAATTGGAGGAGATGTTGTAATGTTCCTACCTAACAAAATAATAATAATAATAATAAAATTGAATTATCCCCCAAAAGATGTTGGCCAAGCAACACATGGTTTTTATTGTATATGGTTTAAGAAAACCTTGCAAATGGTTTTAAAACCATGTGCAAGGTCTCCTAAACAACCCATGGTTTTATTGTACATGGTTTAGGAGGGACTCGCAAATGGTTTAAAGATCATGTGCAAGGCCTAAACAACCCTTGGTTTTAGGAGGGCCTTGCACATGGTTTTAAAACAATGTATGGGGGAGATGTTGTAATGTTCTTTCCTAACAAAATAAAAAATATTATATGTTATCCATAAATAATATTAAATATTAATAATAAAAATATTATATGCCGACCTTAAATAAAAATATGTGTCTTTTAGTTTGAATTAAATCAATGCCTATATAGGACACACTAAAGCTGATAGCTCCTTGAGTGCAATAATTAAGAAGAAGTTTGCACCTCAAGAGATTTGATCCCTCTCGGCGCTTGATAGAGCCTAGGATTTGGATCTATGCTGGTTTATCACTAATTGTCTCAAACCTAAGACATTGACCATAAGTTTACAATCGCAATAACAACCACCATAGATCTATCTTAAATCGGATCTATCAAACATCAAGAGGGATCTGATTTTTTGAGATGTAATTGTTTTACACATCCAAACAAAATTTACACCTTTAGAAATTTGATCCTCTCAGTGCTTGATTGATCCAGGCTTAAAATAGATCTATGTTGATTTTAACTCTTTTATTTTATAAGCCTACATTAATTTTTATTTGGTTTTAATTTTTTTTATTTTATGAGTCAACATGACTTTTTTAATTGCTTTTTTTTTAATTGTAGCATAACGTTACATTACATAATGTGACAACATTTCCTCCATACTAGACTATAAAGCACCTCACTACTCTTGATGCAATAACATGTATTTTATTTTGATCGTAATTATGCTTAGTTTTAGTCTACTAGTTACAGGAATTAATGATTTTATGGTTCTAGGCCTTTGACCAATTACCTTTGATATAATTACTATATCTTATGGAAATTTGTAAATTAATGATTTTATGGTTCTAGGCCTTTGACCAATTACCTTTGATATAATTACTATATCTTATGGAAATTTGTAAGTTTAGATGGAGATTTTGTAAGTTTAATATTCTAAATTGAGTTTTGTTTTGTGTTTTTCATATCTTTCTCTTTCTTATTATTGTTTCATTTTAAGTTGGGAGAAGTCAATGAGATAATAATAATTATGGTTAATTTATTTTTCCAATTATGATTTTCTTTTTTTATGGTGTTTTTTATTTTTATTTTGTGGTGTTAAGTTCAAAAAATTAAGTAATAATAATGGTTTGTTTATTTTTCAAACTTGTTTTAGTGTTTTACCAAAATATGTCAAAACTAAGGAAAAATTATATATGTCAAGATTAAGGAAAATTTTGTTGTAATTCATATATTGAATTTCTTTTTAATTTTCTATCACATATACAAATATTTCATATATTGAATTGGTTTGATAAATTAATCATTACTTAAACTCAAATTTTATAATCATATTTCCCAAAGTTTTTTATTAATTAACCATTACTTCGATTTCTAATCAAATTTCCCAAAATCTTTTATTAGTCCATGCCACAGCAAAGTATGCACTATACTTTTCATTTGCAAGTCAAAGTGCACTCAAAGTGCTATTACTTGCATTATTTCAATTTCATTTTAGAAATTCTTATAAAGTTTTTTATGTTTATAAAATGCAATTTATTAAATAGTCATTTGATTTTCTCATTTTCTCATGAGTCAAGGAGATTGTCAATGGGCATAAACCTCATGAGTGTGACTTAATTTTTAAAACACAAATAAAATTTAAAAAACAAATAATAAAAAAATTAAGACTTAATTTTTAAAAACACAAATAAAACTTTAAAAAAAAATTAAGAATGCTAGGTGGCAACTTTCACATGTCATTGTTGACTTTTATGTATTAGAAAACAAAACAAAGAATGTTGTCATTTCCCTTAAATGATATTTTAATTTTGATGTGACGAATGCTATATATCTTATTTAAATTTTTTTATGAGAAAAAAATACTTAATTGGTGTGAGGAGTTTTATAAACTTTTTAATGATGAGGATAGTTAATAATATCCACCAAGACCAACTTTGATCTATCGAACCCGAACCTTTAAAATGTAAAGAGTTATTTGGTTTTCTTTAGAATTTTATTTCTATGCTAAAAAAACATTAAGAGACGGATTCCTGAATCACCATAGTTGTGATGAGTTAAAAGGTTAGGAAGATCAACATTGTAACAAATATTTTAAAATTGCACTTTAATGTGGGTGTATGCAGGACATTCTATGAGAAAGTGATTTTCATCTTCAACCCTCTTTGTGTCACAAAGATGACAAATTCTTTCATCCCATGGTGTTCTAAGAAATGTCCAATGCCCTATTTCACTATGGAGCAATGTTGATACCCCCAATTTTGACTTGGAATGTATTTAATGAAGATTATGTAAATGATGTAAATATGCTAGTATGGATTCCTAGTGCGGAGATCAAGGCCAAGTCTCGGCTAGGCATGTATGATGGACGTATTTTTATTTAGACCATTGATTGGCTTTCTCATGCTAACACATAATATATGTAAATATGTGCATAAATAATAAAATGGTCTAATAATGATTCTGTAAAGAGCACTAGAGGGGCTATGATTCCACAAGAGGGGAAGAGGAAATGGGGTTTATGGGAGACTAAATCCTTTGCTAAGTGTCAACATTAAAACTCATCAAAATTAAGCCATGTGCTTTGAGTGAGCCAATAACCTTGTTCTAACTATTTCCAATCATTGAATGCAAGTGCGAGGTTGGAGGGAAAAATCACCTCATGCAGCTATTGAAGCATGGGGTAAATACAATTTTGTGACACTTATGTCACATGTCAAAAGTCAGACTGCAACTACCATGAGTCCTTTCTTCTATTGTCAGAAGCTATGTCGGTTGTTTTTTCACCATTATCTCATATCCCTTGGAGCCAACATTCATTTTCTCATGCAAATCTACACTACACAGATCTCTCCCATTGTAGTTCATGACCCTTACAAACTATGTATAACCCAGAAATCAAATTTAGAGAGAGGCCTGCAGATTTTAAGGAAAATAGATGGTTGTAGGTGAGCATAGAGGTTGGGCAAGCTAGGAACCCTTACCCATCAAGTTTTGTTGCACACAGATGCTTAAGAAGCCACAAAATAAGGTTTTAAGTGGTTTTCCAACAACAAATAGCAAATTGGTCTCCTTTTATGCAACACTAGAAGCACCTAGCAAGATGGATCAACCAAGAGAACCGTGGATCAGTAAAGGGGATGCCTGAGCCAACAAGGGTGTTGTGTGGAGAAGGTATTGTTGAGCCCACTGCGATGGTTGAGTGAGACCCCTATAGGGATTTGTATGGGCATTTGGCTAAGAATAGAGAGCAAAATGGGTCATGGGCTAAGAGAGAGAAGCCTGTAGGTGTTTCCCTCGTCCTAGTGGCCTCATCACCCAGCTTGGAGGTGGCCTCTCAGTAGAAAGAGTATATGTTGGATAGAGTGCTTATGATTGGGTGGAAAATCACTCTTACACAAGTTGCTAGGATCTACATTGTTTAAAGATGAGTATTCTCATGTATATGAATCTGAAACGTTTTTATTTGATGCTTGTGATGATTATGCTAATAATTGCATGCTATATGTGTGTGGATAGAGTTTAATTTTGTTGTGTATTTTTATTTATGCATTCGCACACAACCTCTAAATATTATAAAATCATAATTTTGATATGGGGCGAAATTTAAAAGCTCGTAGTTAGTTAATGTCCCCTCCCATTGGTCGGATTAGGTGAAGGGGATGTTATACTCATCCTTGCGACCTAACATATTCCACCCATGGTGGAAGTGTATAAACCACCTCATACCAACACCCCCAAACAATATGGTCACTCATTCCACTTTTGATAGGTTGCACAACATGGAATCTCAATACATAGATCTTAATGAACAAATTCAATACATTCAATAAACCATAAACAGTTGGGACCAGACATGGGGGAAAAGTTGAATACAAAATTAGAGCATTGGGAGAAGATGTTGGATGAGAAGTTGACAAATTTGACAGTTAGTGCCAATACATATGCAAAAGAACATGGGAACACACGACACAGTGAGCCACACCATGAAGAAACTTCTCAATCAAGGATATTTAGCCAACATCAACCTCTGGTTGGTCCTTATAGCTATACACTACACTTTGTGGATAATAACACCTGGAATCATTTTCCTGAAGTAGACTTAAATAAGTTTGATGGTTCTAACTCATCATGATGGGTTACTCAAATGGAACAATACTTTGTTGTTCATGGTATTACAGATGGCATGATGAAAGCATAAGGTGAGGGTCTTATATTTGGATCTAGAAAGATGGCAATGGTGGGAGTGGCATAAAAAGTCCTATGGGCACTACGTTACTTGGAGTTTATTTGTTAAAGCTCTCCATGAGTGTTATGAGCGAGATCCTCACTATTTGGGGTGGCTTACCAAGTTATGCCAAACAAGCTCAATCGTAGACTTTATTTTAGCCTTTGAGAAACTAGTCATCCATATAAAGATCTTAACATATTCTTTCTATAAAGAATGTTTCGTTAGTGGCCTCAATGATCCAATTAAAGCATAAGTCATAATGCAACATCCTACTACCTGATTTGAGGCATCGCAAAGGGCTCTAAAAGTAGAGACAATGATCAATGCGCAAACCAACAAACCCTCTTGCATTCCCCTCTCATGCCCTACACAAGTCAATTCCTTAAGCACAATTGTTTCTCCTCCCTAGAAAGTATATAAGTTGTCTCCATCGAAAATGGCAGACCAGCAAAGACAAGGACTGCTATAAATGTGATGAAAAGTATGATCCAGGGTCATAAATGTAAAGAACAAAAGTTATTCCACATTGATGTGACAACTCCTACCACTTCTAAAGACATCATTATGGAAGATACCCCTAAGTTCGAGGCTCTTGAAGAAACTCCTCACATGCAAGAAGAACTGGAAATTGAAGTTCATCAAGAAGAACCAGTCATCTATCTTCACACTTTATCTAGTATTTCATCCCCACAAACCTTGAAACTTGGGATTACATTGAGCATCACCAAGTGGTAGTCTTGGTTGATAGTGGCAACAACCACAACTTTATTCACCAACGTTTGGTTGAGGAATTCCATTGTTATGTCCACCTGATGCCCAACTTTCAAATTACGATAGCTAATGGTGAGATGATGAAATATTGAGGGCATTGTGAAAATATAAAACTCCAATTTGGTGATTATCATCTCAAAACTCATATGGTGGCCATGGATATGGGTGGTTGTGATATAGTTTTTGGGGCAGAATCACTATGTACATTGGGGCCAATTACTATGGACTTCAAGGAATTATATTTGAGCTTTACTCAGGGCTCTCAAACTCACACCCTCAAAGGGATCCAAGCATACTCCCCTGAAATCATAAGTTCTCATTGGATGGAAAAATTATTGAAGAAATGTCACTCTGGAATTATTGCTCACTTGCATGCCATCTAGGCTCGAGATAACACCACACCTGAAATCCATATTGACTTGCAAAGGGTTTTAAACGAACATCAACAAGTCTCTGAGACACCAAAGGGTTTACCCCCATCTAGAGGAGAGCATGATCATGGTATTCACTTAATTCAGGGGAGTCAACCACCAAATGTACAACCATATAGGCATCCATTTTCACAAAAGAATGAAATTGAAAAGATAATTCATGAGCTACTAGAGGCAGGAGTCATGTACCCTAACACTAGCCCATATTCATCCCTAGTGGTCATGGTTTTAACGTAAGAAGGTGATTAGTGCATGTGTCTTGATTTTTGTGCCCTTAATAAGTTGACCATCAAAGACAAATTTCTAGTCTCAGTAATTATTGATCCTTTGGATGAGCTCCATTGGGGATAAATCTTTCACCAAACTTGACCTTCGTTCAAGATACCGCCAAATCAATATGGAGGTTGGCATTCTGAAGACAACTTTTTGGACAAATGAAGGCCATTATAACTTATTGGTAATGGCCTTTAGACTTTGTAATGCCCCCTCTACTTTTCAAAGCTTCATGATTAAAACTTTGAGGTCATATATTCATCATTTTGTGGTAGTTTTTTTTTATGATACAACAAAACTTGGGATGCCCATGCACAACATGTTGATAAGGCCTCAAAACTCCTTCACGGCCATAAATTATTCATCAAATGCTCCAAATGTGCCTTTGGGGTCTCAGAGGTTGAATACTTGGGTCACATTGTTGGACAAGATGGGGTGAAAGTGGACCCTAAGAAGATTGTAACAATGTAAGGATGGCCCCGCCCTAAAACCTTAAAGAGATTACGTCGGTTTTTAGGCCTTAAACGCAAGCCATGTGCACCACGCCAGGCTTAGTTATCCCTGATTTTTCTAACACTTTTGTATTGGATGTGATGCCTCCATAAAAGACATATGTGCAGTTTTAATGCAAGAAGGAAGACCCTTATCATTCATAAATAAGCAATTGTGTGACAATAACATGGGGAAATTTAGCTATGAGAAAGAAATGACGGCCATGCTACATGCAATTGAAACATGGCAATTGTATCTAATAGGGTGACACTTCTAGATCAAGATAGATCACCGTAGCCTAAAATATTTTTTTGGAGCAGAGGTTGTCATCCCTAGAAAAACAGTAATGGGTCACCAAAATACTTGGCTATGACTATGAGATCGTCTATAAAAAAGAAAAAGACAATGTTGTGGCAGATGCCTTGTCAAGGAAACACAAGGAAGAGGGATCACTCTTTGCATTATCATGTACAATACCTTAATGGTTAGAGGAAGCATGACAAGAATGGATAGCAAGCGCCACTACATCTCATCTCATTAAGCGCCTCCAAGAGGATCCCAACTGTCCCCAGGTTTACACTTGGTAGCATGATACATTGTGACATAAAAGTAGTATTTTCCTAGTACCTAAACATGCCTTAAAACATAAAATATTAACAGAGTTGCATTCATTTCCTCTAACAACTCACTCGGGTTTCAGAAAACTTATGCATGCACCAGGCATTCATTCTTTTGGGAAGGCATGAAAAAGGATATCGTTTATTTTGTAGCAGAACATGACATGCGTCAAAGGAACAAGGGTGAGACAATAAAGACTATTGGGGCATTGCGACCATTACCAATCCCAACCAATATTTGGACTGACGTTTCCATGGATTTTATTGTTGGTCTTCTGAAAGCGAGTAACAAATCAGTCATCATGGTGGTAGTTGGTCGGCTTTCCAAATATGCCCACTTTTGTGCTCTCCAACACCCATTTACTCCGACAATGGTGGAACAATTGTTTCTAGACCAGATTTTAAAACTTCATGGCATACCTACCTTCATTGTGTCGAATCTTGATCCCACATTCACAAGAAAATTTTGGCAAGAACTATTTAAACTACAAGGCACCTAGTTGCAAATGAGCACATCTTATCATCCACAAACATATGGTTAGACAGAAGCAATAAACAAGTGTCTTGAAACCTATTTGCGATGTTTTGCATTCAAAAAGCAACACCAATGAGCACAGTGGTTACCATTATCAGAATGGTGGTAAAAATACCACTTATCACGAGACTACAAAAGTGATATCATATGAAGCAATCTATGGCCAACAACCAACCTCAATGGCTTCTTATCAACCAGGTACTTCCAAAGTACATGCAATTGATCATTTGCCTCATAACCATGATCTCACTCTTTGCACACTCCAAGAAAATTTGGCAATGGCCTAAAATTGTATGAAACAACAAGCAGACCAACACTGCTTAAAGTGTTCATTTGTAGAAGGTGACTAGGTGTTCCTTCGCCTCCAACCTTATAAGAAAACCTCTCTCAAAGTTAAAGACCATCAGAAGCTCGCACCAAAGTTTTATGGCCCATATCAGGTAGTTCAACGCATTAATTAGGTGGCCTGCACATTAGCACTCCCAACACACTCCAAGATTCACCCAGAATTTCATGTCTCTTGTTTGAAGAAGGTAGTGGGTCAAACTTGTTCAGTGCAAACTACCTTACCTGAACTAAATGAAGAAGGCTCTATTTAGTAGCAACCAGAAGCAGTTTTGGACACTAGGGAGTGTCATTTACATCCACACACTATGTGTGAAGTTTTGATTTAGTGAAAAAATATCTCATTAAAAGATTTTACTTGGTAACTATCAATAATTTTGCACCATTTCCCCCGTCTCCTACATTGAGAACAATGTTGCTTTTGAAGGGGAAGGACATGTTAGGGTCCTACCGTAACCCCCCTACTTTACCTATGTACAAGGACATAAGGCCCATTAGTTAGTTAGTGGGTAGTTGTTTATTGTAAACGGGTCTTCATATTAATTAAAAGCCCTTAGGTAGTCGACCCTCATTAATAGTGGGGCTACAAATAATTAGAATTGAATTATTGAAGTATTATATCTAGAGTAGTAAGATATGTAATGTGAAGTCAAGAATTATCAGTGTAGTTGGAGCTAGTGCTCTTGGAGGTTGCTCCCTTGAAGAGGAAAGTGAACATGTTATCTATTTCATCTATTTTTTGTATTTTCTATTTTTTCTACAAATTTTTGGGTTTAAGCATATTACATATTATGTTGGCTCTTGAAGTTCTTAGTAGAAGACAAGTGAAGAATATGGATGTCTACCTCCAACCATTGATTGATGAATTCAAGCAAGTATGGGAAGGGATACATGTATACAATGTATCAAGACCATTCTCAATGGAGAGGTCTATATCATTGTATGGCATATGTGCATACACCACACATGATTATCCAAGACTAAGAGTTTTTTTCTAATAAGCATATTGATTGATTTGTTTATATCCATAATATTATTTCACAAACTTAATTTGTTGCAACCGCCTTCTTTGGCGCTAATGTGTTATATATACAATAACAACAAAAGTCTTGTAACAAAAAGGTTTTATGGATGTAAATGTTGTGGACCTTCAATAAAGACTAGGTAGTTCAACCACCTACGAAATCCGGTGTACGATTGCTCGAGGGCGCTCCTCCCAAAAGACCACCCTTATAAAAAAAAACATCTTATTTCAATGGTAAACTAGAGAGAACCCAAAGACATAAAATAATGACACCAACAAAATGGCCTAGGTCATATAACATAGAGAATTAAAAGCAAATTGCATAATTGTTTGATTCAAATGGGAAACCTATGTTTGATTATCCTAATTTTTTTGACACTTCTGTTGAGAAAATGCCTATTTGGATGAAAATGAAATCTATGTTTTGTGTGCTTTCATATTGGGAGCATCTTAAGATTGCCCACTTAATGGATCTTATGCATATTTTTTAAAAGATCAAAATGGGGCTATGTCTAAGATTCCAACTCCAAGATTTGATTCAAGATTTGATACATAATGGAAGTGATGGTGTTATAGGATGGTACTATAATTGATTAAATGGGTCTACGAAACATTAAAAAACAAGCCAGGACTTTTACAAAAGATGGTGTTGTATTACAAGGTGATAAGACAAGAGGAGACGAGTTTATTACTGAGGAAAAGGGATATGATATGAATTGTTGGAGGATCTGGTTATTGTTTTGGAAGTGGGAAAGACTAAAACTTCATCGAAGAAACATGGCGGTAACCAGGCAAATCTGAATTTTGTGTTGGTGGAGGCTTAGAGGTAAATCCAAAGCATAATCTTCCTTGTTCGACGAAGGTGACCAAACTAGACAAGCGTAAAATGAAAACCAGAATGGTCTCTAAGAAAGACAAACCATTTAATTTGATTTTGGAAGAGGATATTTCTTTAAATGGCATTATTATGACCTCAGAGACAACGCTGGTGTGAAGATTTATTAGTCATAGGGTGAATGTGGTCTTAAGAGATGGGTGGAAGCTGAATGGAAGAGGGTAATTGATTCAATGTCGGGTGTTTTCTGTCTTCCGCGTGGATGGGTAGTGTTCAGATTCAAAAGTGCAAAACATGCTTCTTCAATATTAACGGGCTTGTGGAAATGGGACTCTATGGCATTGTTCCTAAAGAGATGGTCGCCAATGTTTGAACCACATATTGAAAGGTATGATGTTTTCCATATTTGGGTTAAATTACCTGATCTACCTTTCAAATTATGGTCAAGAGATTTCTTTCAAACTGTAGGAAATACCCTGTTATCAATATGTAGAGGAAAATTTATCCTATGAAAAGACTGGGTTTATGTGCATGGGAAAGATTCTAGTCAATTTGGATTTACGAGAAGGTTTAGAAGAGTCAATCATCTTACACGGAGGGGAAATTTCTTTTTTCTAGGAATCTTGATTATTTGTGTGTGCCCTTTAAGTGCAAGCGTTATCATAATTACGGTCACGTGGTCATGGATTGTATTCTTTGTTTCAAAAGAAATGTATGGGAGCGCAAGAAGCCTGACACCAATAAGGAGATTCATAGTCTTGATTTTTCAATGTTGGAAAATGTTTTGAAAGTGTCTGGTGTATCACAATTTTGTTCTACACAGGAAAACACTACTAGAGATGGTGTTCAGAGGGATGAGGAAATTTTAAGAGATGGGATTTTAGCGGGAATGGATCAAAGTGGGAAGGAAATTGGGTTGGAGGAAAATATGGCAAAAGATTTAAATGATGATAGTCTTGGTAAGCATCTTGATACACTAAAACCTCTTCTTTTTAGTAACTCAAGAAATGAACAAATGCTTACGGGGTTCAGTCTATTTGGTAGGTATCGATGGGTTTCAGTCTATAAGAGATGCTTCTTCTCCTATGTCAAATTTCTTTGATAATCTTGCTAAGAATAAATGCTTTACCTTCCATAATTTCGGATTTTTGGACACCTAATAATGATAAATCCCTCAAAATGAAGAAGGATGAACATGGTTATTTTTTAAGATCTTGAAAAGGGAAAATCGCTCTTATTGTTGTGGGGATGATGTTAACATATTGGGAAATATAAAGATAAATTTAAATTCCATAATGTACAAAACAGAGAAGGAAAATGACTAATGAGATGGGGTTGGTAGGAAATGATAGAGAAGTATGGAAAGACGATATTGCAAACTTAAGGAATAGCAATATCAGGATACAAAATTGCAGTGATTGATTGGTTTAGATGCTTTCTCCTACATGAGAATATTCTCCAAATTTTGGCTACAATTTTTTGATTTAGGATTTGGTAAGTGAAGAGTCTAGTTGGTGGTGGAAAATGGTATGGAAATACCATTGTCCATTAAAAAACAAGATATTCATGTGGTTTCTCCTCTCAAACAAGGCTTTAACTTGGGATATTTTGCAAAGAAAAGGAAGAGAAGGCCCTGAAAGATATTATCTATGCAAAAATGATGAAGAATTAATTTGCATTTAGTTGAAAAGTGCCCTTATGCAAAAGATGCTTGGTTGGAAATAGAAAAGAAAATAAAAGTTCAAGATGTTTGGAAAGGGGATTTAGTGGAGGAATGTTTAAAGAACTGGAACACTATTGCATCATTGGATGACTACAAATCGCTTCCATTGATCGTAACCTGGAGGATATGGTTAGCTCGGAATGCAAATTGTTTTGAATATAAAACAATTATACCTATTCAATGTGCCTCAAAGTTTAAGTATTCTTAAGTGAGTGAAAAAATCTATGATGAGACGAAACCTTGGGCATACTATAATGGGGTTGTTGGTGGGGATCAGAGGAAATGCGGTGCTAGAGGGATTTTTTTTCTATCAAAACAAGATTGGTTTCGATTTAAAGCTAGACTTGGCTGTGGAACTCATACTTTTGCAAAATTAAGTGCTCTACGTCTACTCGTGTGGTTAGTAATAGAGAAAGGTATTCAACATCTACAAACCTTTGGTGTTTCTCAGCTTATCATTCGTTGGATAACTAGGGAGAACAAGACGGAAACAAATGGTGGGTGATGTTCATTTCCAACATATTTATCCGGAACGAAAATTTTTTGCTAATGCATTGCCAGAATTTGGCATGGATTTCGAGAATAGAAAATGGCATATTGAAGGATCTCTAAAGTTATAAAGACCTCTTATTCACATTAACCATTGTGTGAAATTAGATGACACTATCTTTTTTGTAAAAAGATTTTTTGAAGGATGGTGAATCTTTGTGTTTTATGTTTCCTCTTCTTGAGAGGATTGATGAGGAAGTTAAGTAAAAGCTTTTTTCTCATATATAATAGTTTACGTGCTATATTGCACAAGATGAATTGTCGAAGTACAAGCATGAACCTTTTTGTAAATGAACAATCTCATATATGAGTTGTATGATTTGTAAAGGATATTCAAAGAACGGGTCTGTTTTGAAGTATGGTTGGAAAGTTCAACTTGTGATGCACATGAATATTCATGAATGCATATGCAGAATGTAATTATATTTTTAATAATACAGTTATAAATTTTTTGTGGAAAAAAAAATATTCAAAAATGTTTCATCTTCTTTAAGGAGGCACAATATCATATAGTGGTCTAAAATGTATCAAATCTAAAAATATGTGGGATGGAAAAATGAGCCTTATGTTTACCCAAAACACTACAACCAAGTGTTATTTTACCCGGATGTGTTGGATAGGAATTGGTGGGTGGTACTAAGACAATATATGAGATCACAACATATTTTTTAGATAGCAATGTTATCATGCCAAGTGAGGAACATAATAGGGGTGATAGCAATGAATAATGATATGTACATGTTTTATTTCGACATTTATGTTATGGCAGTGGCAATTTATTGTAGGCATATATAATTTATGAATTTTGTTTTTTCTTCATTTTATCATGTTGGATATGTAAAGTTAATTACCATTTGCAACCATTAATCCAGACACATCTACATCACATGCATATTACTCTTAGGCATCAAAGTCTTTATGATAATACCTATATTGTGTATAACGATATAATTTCTCTAGAACTTTGTAATTCTAAGTAATAATTTTATTTGTGGTTGGATCCAACCTTGGGTGTTCACACATTTATTTTTATGTATTAAATGTAAAATTATTATTAATGTTTTTTTATTGTGTAGCGCAAGTAGCACTTATTATGTATTGAATGTAGAGCAACGTATTTTTAATGTGAATAATAATGAATATGCGTTACCGATCATGTTATATAACTTTATGATATTTACATACTATATGTTACTACAATACATAAGTTGTTTTAATTTGAAATTCAAAGCCCATGTTGAAGTATATGTGAAAATTTTGAATTAAAAAAATTATGATTAATAACACTTGTCTCATTTAGAGATCATGTGTTATATGTTATCTCTCATTTTGTGTGGCTATATTTTTAATAACATTTATCTAGACATGTTTCCGGAGAGCCTGTAGTGTTCATTTTTGCATCGACGCTTCGAATCCATAGCAGGATCCATCATTAAGACAAAGAGTCGAGTTTGAAGGAGTATAGCCACTATCAATATTAGTAGAGACAAGAAACTAAAAACCTAGAAAGGTCAGCTAAGCAAAAATAAAATACCTAAAGAGGAAACCTAGAAAGGAAACCAAAGAAATTAAAAAAAATTAATTAATTAATTAATAGAAAGATAAATGATAAAAGCAATAAAAAAATTCGTGGGCTCTAGACGTGACGATCGTTTGAGGTGAGCAAGTCTGCGCAACGGCTCCTCAACTCCATCCAAGGCAAGTCAACTGCTCCAGCGTTGAGCCTGTTGGTTGCTTGGCCTTCTAGGCTGTTGCAGGCCTCGCCCCTGCGGTATCAGAGTCAACAGCGGGCCCTCCTCCTATGGCGGCTGAGGAGGGCGGATCTAGACCGCCCTCTACCTCGAAGCTCGAGGTGTTTGCACGATTGGTTGCTTCCCAAAACAAGAGAGTCCCCATAGAAGCCCCCCGAAGTTTGTCAAACGAATCGAGGATGTACTTGTGGTTTACTTGTCATCGAAGGATACCATTCGTGTAGCTCTCTCTTTAGCAGATTGTGCTCTTATCGGGCAATTCACTGGGCTTTGGTCATCTCCGAAATCCACCAAGAGTTGGGTCCAAAGAAACTGTAGACCTATGATTGCCCAAAATGTGGCATCTTACTTAGTAGTTTGTGGTTACTTCTTGTTTGATATCGAAACTAAGGTAGATAGTGACCTTATCTTCTGAAACAATCCCTATTTCATGGGGCCGCAAAGTCTCTATCTAAACAGGTAGACGTCGGACTTTGATCCGGAGGCAGATATCCCCAAAGTCGTCCATGTTTGGGTCAGGCTACCAAATCTGCCTATGCACTGTTGAAATCCAAAATCACTTAAAGCAATCAGAAACACCCTAGGAAGATTCATCGATATGGCAAGCCCCAAGGATCAGTATGCATGTGCCCGGATCTGTGTGGAGGTGGATCTAAAAGCTGAATTACCAAAAGCCATCAAACTTACTATGGGAACCTAGTACCATTACCAAAAGTTGGATTATGGACAACTGCCTTTCAAGTGTAGAGGTTGTCACGAATATGGACATTTCCTTTGTAACTACCCCTAAAGCAAGAGGATCAACAAGAAAAGGAGGAGTGGCAAACAGTAAAGAAAAGCAAGTCAAAAAACGAGCATCTGCATAAAAAAGAGGTGAATAAAAATGCGCCGAGTAAAACCCCTTCAGAGGTTCCAGAAGAGATTAGCAGTGGACCCCTGGTTATTGTAGAGGACTCCAACACCGAAGAGATTAAAGAACCAAACAAAGAAGCCAACCCTTCTTGACAGCCTAAGATCCCAAATCCAGGAGTAAAGGGGGTAAAGGAAGGAGGAAATCAAAAAAATTCTAAAGAAGAATATGCTAATGATGAAGAGGAAGACGAAATCGAGATGGCTACACCTGGTACGAAGAAAGAAAGAGGAAGGAAATCAACTAAAGAAGTAGGGGAACAAGCCAAATACAAGGACAAACTACAAGGTTCTCAGCTAACCTTGGAAAAATTACTTCGAAATCCCAGAAATACTGATCAACATGGGCAATCTCAAAAAGGGATTATGTCTACTGCCAAGAGTAAGTAATGAAGGTTCTCTCCTGGAACTGTAGAGGTCTGGGAAGCAAAGCTAAAGAAGAAGCTATGAAGGATTTGATCAGACTATCCCAACCAAACATTATATTGATCCAAGAGACAAAGATGGAGAAAGAAGCATTTCTCCAAGTAGGTGGAAAGTTCTGGAATAAAGGAGGAGGTCTCGTTGTCAGCTCTAGGGGAGCCTCTTGAGGAATTGGCACACTATGGGACGATCAAAAATTCGAGTTAATCGAATCGAAGCAAAATCTCTTCACTGGATTCTTACCAAACTATTGCATAAATAATCAAACACTCGGGTTAGTCTCTTTAATATTTATGTTCCTACCTTGTATGCTGAAAAAAAAGATTGTTGGAACTTTTGAGGGATGAAAGGAGTAATGGATCGCTCGATAACATTATTCTAGCCAACGATCTAAATGTCACTCTGAATCAATCTGGAAAAAAAAAAAAGGAGGAGCTTTGGTCAGACATCCAATAAGGGAGCAAGTTGACGAGATTATTTTAGACTGGGATCTATCTGATGTCATCCCAACTAAGGGA
Source organism: Pseudotsuga menziesii (assembly GCA_001517045.1). Classification (NCBI taxonomy): domain Eukaryota; kingdom Viridiplantae; phylum Streptophyta; class Pinopsida; order Pinales; family Pinaceae; genus Pseudotsuga; species Pseudotsuga menziesii. Next base: position 674,089 of record LPNX011009183.1, on the reverse strand, counting down.
AAGTTTACCTAGACCAACAGGAGGCTGGGTCATGGGCACATAGCGGACAGACTCGATCGCTTCCTGATCCAAGACTCATATCTTCTTCTACGGTTGAACTCTACCTCTAAAATCCTGCCTTTTGGGGGTTCAAAACACAAGCCTATCCTGCTACAGATAAGAAAAGATCAGAACCTGGGGCCTATCCCTTTTCGATTTAGCCCACTATGGACCTCCCATAAAGATTTCTTGGGTATTATTTCGGAAACTTGGTGTGCTCTAGTTTCGGGTTCACCATTTTACATCTGGAAAGAAAAGTTGAGAAGAGTTAAAAGAACGCTCAAGGCATGGGCCAAATCTGCTGCGTCTCCAACTCAAAGAAGAACCAATGCCATGCTAGCTCTAGAGGCACACCAGCTTAGCATGGAGGCAGCCCATATTTCAAATAAAGACCTTGAAAAACAAGTAACCCTTCACCAAGAGTTACATGCGACCTATAGGCACGAGGAAGAGTTTGTAGACAAAAGTCTAGATGCCTCTAGCTTAAAGCCGGGGATTGGAACACAGCATATTTTCACAAACAGGCAAAGGCAAGGAAGAACTACAAATCGGCTCTAGAGATACAAACGCCCAACCATGTCATCCAATATTTTGATAAAATCAAAACGGAAGCCACTCGGCACTTCAAAGCCATCTACTCAGTTGAATCCGACAACACTCCCCCAAACACAGCGATAATGGATCTTGTGCCTACGCTGGTTAAGAGAAAGGATAACAACGATGTCATGCAAAGGATCACGTTAGTTGAGCTGAAAATTGTCGTGGAGGACATGGAGGAAGATAAGGCACCAGGCCCGGACAGATTCAATGCAAGATTCGTCAAAGTGTGATGGGAAATTGTGCACGAGGATCTTCTTAAAATGGTTTTAAAAGTTCAACAATGTGAAAGAATCGGAGGAAGCACTAATTCTGCATTCCTGGCCCTTATCCACAAAGAAAAAGATGTTGTGCATTTGATAGATATCGGCCCATTTCACTCTGTAACATTGGGTACAAGATAATCACCAAAATCATGGCAAACAGATTAAAAATCATCCTGTCCCATATCATTCCAAAGAACCAAGGGTGTTTTATTAAAGGCAAGGGAATCTGGGATAACATCATATTGGTCCAAGAGGCATTCCACTCTTATCTAAAAAATCATGAAAAAGGAATGGTGGTGAAAATAGACTTAGCTAATGCATTCAACAGAGTCTGTCACCCCTTTCTCTTCCAAGTGATGCTAAGGTTTGGATTTGAACCAAGATTCATCTATTGGGTCAAATCCTGTATAAGCAATCTGTGGATTGCTCCCCTCATAAATGGAAGAGCTGCAACATTTTTTCAAGCCTCCCGAGGCCTTAGACAAGGTTGCCTGCTCTCTCCGCTACTGTATGCAATCCAAGCTTCGGTGCTGAGCTTACAACTCGAGCAAGCCAGGATGGATCACGATCTAATTGGCATCAGAATGGCCGAAGGAACTAAAGATATCAATCACGCACAGTTTGTTGATGATACTATTTTGTTAGGAGGCGCCAGTCAGCTGATAGCGAAAAGATTCAAGTCGGAATTGGATGCCTATTGCCAAGCTTCTAGCAGAAAGTTAAATCTAAGAAAGAGCGAGATTTACAGTTGGAATATAAACCCAAGGGAGATGTTTGGTACATCGCGCACTTTAGGAATCAAGGGAGTAACCAACTGGATTCCTTTAGATATCTAGGAGTCCCAATCTTCAAGAGCAAGCCGAAAATCTCTGATTAGAACCTACTAATTAAAAAATCCAAGAAAAATATCCAATCTTGGGGAACATCTTGGCTAAATGCAGTAGGGAAAATGGTTTTAATAAAAGTCGTTCTTAATAGCTTGCCTTTATATCAATGCTCAATTCTGTTGGCTCCTTCCTGAATCCTCGCCAAGATTGAAAGCCTGCTGAAATCCTTCCTATGGCAAGGAGGGAAAAACAATGGAGGAAAGAAATTCGCTCTCGTCAGCTAGCATAAAATTAAATTGCCATGGATGGAAGGAGGGCTTCAGATAAAAGACTTAAAATACCAAAATTTGGCGTTGGGAGCTAAGCTTCTCTAGAATTGGTTTGAAACAAAGCCTTCCTGGAGCAACCAGGTGCTTAGACACAAATATTTTCCAGGCCCACTGGATTGGGAGATTATGAATAAGCAAGGCTCTTCAATATTCTCTATATGTAAAAAAGTTCAAACTCGGTTCAGAGACGAACTCTTCTGGATACCTAGTAATGGCAAGCAGGTTAGATTATGGAAGGACTCCATCATGGGGAAGTCGCCCCTCTCCTGTCTATCCGGAATCAAATACTGGTTGGATATTCATGGTATGACAACACTTAGGGATATTCCCAGTTGGGATCCCGTCCTACCTCATCGCTGGATTTGTTGGGAGCTTCCAGACCGTCCTGCAGATATGGAAGAGAATAAGACGCGATTTCTGGAACAACCAAGAGGAGCGGCGCCAATGGCCTACAAGGTAAGAGATAGGCGAGGATGGGGGGACCCGATCTGGATTTTAAACTGCAGCGCAAGGTTATAAATTGTTCACTACGATACTAAGCGTGACAAATAACCCAAGGAGCTGGGAAATGGTTTGGAACGTGAAGAGTCTACCCAAAATTGATATGTCCAGTTGGACTCTCATGCATGGAAAAGATCATCTTGAAAAAAGAGGGATCGTTGGACCATTCTGTTGCCCGTTGTGTAAAGGAAGCAAAGAAACCAACCTTCATTTGCTAATCACCTGCTCCTTAACCTGTAAGGTTTGGAACCAACTGATCCATCGGCCGTTTGTTAATATGGACCATCCAAGTAACATTCAACAGTGTTACGCCACTTGGGATCGTATGTATCAAGGTAACCTGGATAAAAAAGCAAGTTCTAAAACTTGCTGGATGATGATCCCAGAAGTAATGTTTTGGAATATTTGGATTGAACGAAACCAAAGAGTTTTCAAAGACAAATCCCGGACTCCAAAACAGATTGTCGTGAAAACGCAAGCTCTCATTGGAGAAATTTTGAACGCGTCATTGATGCCAAAGAATAAGACCAAGCTTACGGTAGATGAAACTAATTGGATGGACTCCTTCAACATTTCTGAATTAGACACTGCTACGGCTATGGGAACTAAGAATGGATCAAACTCAATTTGAAATTTGGAGGAAAGAGAGGAAAAAATTTGAACTCTTCTTTGACGAGGCTTCGAAAGGGAATCCGGGTGCGGCAGGAGGAGGAGGGATCATCAGCTGTCCTAAAGGGAACATTGAAACTGATTACTATTGGAATATAGGAAATGACACTAATAACATGGTTGAAGCTTATGGTCTTTGGCAAGGCCTTAAGCAATTGGAAGCTAGTGGGATTGAAGAAGCCATCGTATTAGGTGATTCCCGAATAATAATATAGGCCATGAACAAAAAAATGTATTGTCAAAACTTAAGGCTATCCAAACAAATTGAAAGAATTCTTTTTATTTCAAGAACATTTTGGCATCTAGAGCTCTTTCATATACTTCGTGAGTTGAATGGCAAAGCTGATCTAGCAGTAAATAAGGCAATAGCATTACGCAAAATCAAGCTCTATGTTAATTTTCATCCTTATATCATTATTCTGCCTTAAAAAGTGAGGTCTTTATTGCTCCCTGATTGTATGTTTCAAAGTGATGGGCAATAGTTGTTTTGGAAATTGAGGGCTTAGTTCTCACTAGTTTTCCTATAAATCAAAAGTATGCAATCCTTTTGGTGGCTTCACCATTGTTTTCATAATATATACTATAACCGTTTTTGTCTTAAAAAAAATAAAGGCAATAACATATTGAAAAAATAAACAAAAGAAATCTATAAGCTGGAAAAAAGAAACTAAAACAAATATATTTAATAATAATAAAACGGGGCACTATAAAGATGTTGAGGAGTATCCTAGAAGTTTTGATGGAGAGTACACCTCATGAGATTGATGCTACAAGGCTTGAAGAAGGATTGTGTGCGATTTATGGTGTCTTAAGTGTGCATGAACTGCACATTTGGACCATTACAATAAGGAAATACTTACTTGCATGCCATGTAAAAATTCGATCAAATGCAAATGCCAATATGGTTCTCCAAAGGATAACAGAGCAAATGAAGTACAAGATTAGCCATATAACAGTACAAATTGAACAAGAGGTTTAATCGAAATATTTATATAATGATCAAGTCAGCATGTGTCAACTCTTACTGTAATCTATTTCAATTTGAATGGGGCTATGATTTTAACTCTATGATAATCATAGTTCTAAATGTCTTATGGCTATTAGTTGTAGGTGCTGGTAGATATGTATTATCATGTTTAAAAATAATCTCTGTAGGTAAAAATAGTGTTCCTATTTTTGCATGTAGTTAGAGGTATGCATACAGTCCAGGTATTTTTGAGGCAAAATATTCTAGAAGATGAGATAACCTTTTTTTATCAAATCCAGAATTGGACAGGATGATAACCTTTTTTTATCAAATCCAGAATTGGACATAAATCTAGATGATGTTAATGTTTTTATAGTGGGAAGCTACAACTTTTATTCATGTGAAAAGGCCACTAAGCATCATGTTTTGGCAGTGCATTGTACACTTTAATTGTGAGATTGGATATACAGGAAAGCTCCACAACAATGCAAAATGAATTGCGAATTGTCACAAAGTAATTTGAAAGTGTTCATTTTAAACATATGTGGAACCAAAATAAGGATGGTAAGGGTTGATAATAGCCATTTGCAAATCTCTGTATTGAGAAAATGATTTTGAACATGCTTGAAATAATAGCCATTTACATATCTCTGTATTGAGAAAATGATTTTGAACATGCTTGGGATAGAATTGTACTATGAGGCTCTAACAGAGAAGCTTCTAAATAAACTCAGCAATACCCCTCATAGATTTTGATTAATAGATCTCATTTGAGAAATTTCATGAGTATATCATTGACATATACATTGTAATTTGTGATTTGTGAATATGTAATGCTACATCAACATTTGTATCGAGTCTAATTTCTATTGACTATTTGTTTTTGTTCTAGTTTCAAAAAAAATGAATATATGAATATATATAAGGTATTCTTTGTGTCCTAATTCCAAGGGTCGCCATCCCTGTGGAGGATAGTCTTATTTCTGTATCTTTCATGTCTGGTGTCCTAGAGTTAGGTGACTTAGGTTTGCATATAAATGCAACAATTCTTCTCTTACTGCATAAGCATCCTCTCACTCTATTACTAATTACTAATCAATGAATATATATAAGGTATTCTTTGTGTCCTAATTCCAAGGGTCGCCATCCCTGTGGAGGATAGTCTTATTTCTGTATCTTTCATGTCTGGTGTCCTAGAGTTAGGTGACTTAGGTTTGCATATAAATGCAACAATTCTTCTCTTACTGCAGAAGCATCCTCTCACTCTATTACTAATTACTAATCAATGTTTCATGACCCTATTTAACACGTGGTCGTTATCTATGTGTTGTTATTAATGTATAATGGAATTCTATTATCCTGTATAATGGAATTCCATTATACAGGATAATAGAATTCCATTATACATTAATAACATTACTTTTTCATGAAAATACCATGAGCCTTTTCTTTTCTTTACATTTATCCAAAAACCCATAAATGAACCTCAAACCAGAAACCTAGGAAACGAAAAACAAACTCAAATTTCATCCAAGCCCTTAAACGAACCTCAAACCCTAAACCTAGGAAACGAAAAACAAATACAAATTGAAAACAGGATATTATCAAACGTGAATACGATACAACTCAAGGAGCGATACTTCTTTACATGAAAATCTGATCTTATTTCTTCAAATTCAAACCCCATAATTAAACCCTAGAAACACAGAGCGAAAGATACCTTAATCAAGAGAGGCGCTCAAGGCCCGCTTTGGCCTCCTGCAGCGACGGATTTAATTCTAGCGCATCCTGGAACGCCTTACGGGCCTCGACGAGCATCCCCTTCTTCTCGTAACAAGTCGCCAACAAACAGATAGCTTTAAAATTCCGCTCATTGAACCCCACAGCGACCTTCAGGTCGTTCATGGCGGCCTCGAGGCCACGGCGCTCGGAGTCGGAGGTTCCAAGTTCGAGCTCCGCCCGCTTGATGAGCGCGTCGGACTTCTCAAATGCGGAGAGGCTCTTGCTCACGGGCGGCGCGAGGGCGGCATCCAAGCAGCCGATGGCGGCTGTCGCCTGACCCTGTCTCTCAAGCGCTAGGGCTTTTAGAATGTGGGAGGCGGCGTCCATGGGATCCAGGGATATGGCCTTGTCAGCCTCGGCGGCGGCATCGCGGGCGAGGGAGCGGCCGCTGTTCTGCGCAGTTGCAGCCCTTGAGCGGCCTAGCAGCTGCGCGCCCTGTACGAAGTGGCGGCGGGACTGCTCCCTAGACCGGCTGCGGCCCCGGAGCTTGGAGATCAGGGACCGCGGGATGCCCTGCAAGGCCCACATGAGACCGAGGGCTACAACAGCAAGAATGATCTGTAAAGACATTGTGTGAACCTGGAGGGCTTGTGCTTCTGTCTCCATTGTAAGTTAGCTCTTCTACTGCTTGTTGCTCCAGAAATGCGATCTGCTGTGCTTAGCAGCCGGTGAAAGAACGAGAGATCTGATGCGTAGGAATTTGTGAAAGGACGAGCGAAGTCATTTATGGATTGTTCCCTACGCTGTTGACTCGGATGTAAGCAGAGTCGGCTTTGACCGCCATTGCAGAGTTACCTACTTGTGGCCATTTTTGAAGCGGTGCTACCGTGCTAAGATGAAAGACTCAAATTGATATCATTTCGCCGGAATCCATTTCGCCGGAATCCGGTTAAGCAAAGAATTTTAATTTGGCATAGGTGTTGGTTGTATCCTAATTTCAGAAAAAATATATTTTTATTTTTTTTAATATATGAAAAAAATTGTAACTTGTTTTTTTTTCGAGGAAAAAATATTAGTCTTTGTTATTCAGATGAATCAAAAGACATCATTTACATACCAATATGATGACTGTTAAAACAGTTCCGACTCATGCAAGACAAAAAATGACAAAACAGAACATCAATACTAGAAAAAAAGTCTGATCGTAGCAGACTTTTCTCATCATCCCTGAATAAATCAGGTCAGAAATGCTGAAAAGAATCGGAGGTGAACTTTAAACAAGACAATTCAGAGCAAAACAGGCTGGCAGAGTGGACTCTAGCTGAACAAAAATAAATACTCCATCAACTGCTGAAATCATAAGCTGAATAAGATAGAAAATCAGCTACTCTAAAAAAGATCAAGACTACCTTGGTTAATAACCAATCCATCCATAGTTTCTAAAAAAGTAACAGATCCCATATCCAAAAGCAAAGCTTTTTTTGAGAGTTCATCTGCCAGCGAATTATGCTCACGAAATATGTGTTTAAAGATCACCGGAGGGGCCAAATGAATCATATATCTTATGTCGGAACACCAATGCATCAGAGATGGTACATCAAGTGTTGAAATTCTGTTAAGCCAAGAAATAATAACCAAGGAATCACCATAAATCAACTGCATAGGAATTCCCATCATTAAACCGACTCTTAGAATTGCCCTAAGAGCTAGTAACTCCGCTCTGGTATTCGTGCTTCTTCCACATCCCATAGAAAAACTGAAGAAATGAGAGTCATTGATAAAAATCACAAATCCTAAGCCTCCTAGATTTTCCGCAGCAGCTCCATCAAAGAATCCACAAGGAAAGTATTTTAATGGAACCGGACCAGGATTACGAGATTTATGAATAATTATCGGCACAGGGTAAGAGTTTACCAGTGCTTCAATCCTGGAAATCAGAGCTGAGAATGACGGTTTCTTGTTTTCAAATAAACAATGATTCCGAAGAAGCCAGATGCTCGAGAGAATAAACAAAGGAAGGTATCTGAAGGGAGCAGATCGCGCAGTAGAGATGAACCATTGATCCAAATAAGAATGGACAGTGCTATAAAATGGGTGAAGATACGAACAGAGAAAGGACAGCAAAAGAATAAATGTTGAATATCCTCCAGATTACCTTCACAAAGTACACAACGACTGGGTCCAGTGAAGCCTATGCTTTGCAATTGTTCCCAGGTTAATATCTTCCCTCTGAGCATCAGCCAAATGAAGCATTTTAATTTTAGAGGAATATTCAAAGTCCATAAAATTTTCAAAACAGAATCATTAATCTCTGAACAGTTAGCAGAGAATATGCAATTATATCCTTCAGCAGCGCTTAATGGGCCTGTATAATTGTTATGAGACCAAAAAATAGTATCAATTTGATTTGTGAGACGAATGCGGCCATATTCCAATCCTCTAATATAATTATCTCAGGCTGCTTTCCATTCACCAATGAGATCAAGATCTTTAGATGAGAACCAATAGCCAGTGGCAAAAGGAGTTTGGTTACGAGCTTGAGCAAAGGTGCAAATGCCAAAGTCTTCTAAGTAATCCCTTAAATCTCTTGGCAAAACAAAGGAAGAGCCCATACCAATGAACGGGTCTGCACCTAAATTGATGGACTCACCATTACCCACATTCCAGATGATGCCTTTGCCAATCCAAGATATGGTAGAGATGAAGCCCCTCCAGATAATAGAGGCATTTCTAAAGAGTTATAACTTGTTATTGAAAGAGTTATAATGATTATATCATAAGAATTTTAATATACTAATTTAGCATAGGTATAGATTGTATTCTAATTTTATTGAATAACTTTATAAAAATAAAATATTTTATTTTTTAAACATGAAAATATTTAATGACTAAGAAGTTAACAAAATCAAATATGACAAAATCCTTCTCCTAAAACAAATAGATCACATTGTTTCTAAGAATTAGATTGCCCAATCCATAAAGAAAAGCGAAAACAAACTTTAAAAAAGACAATAAAATGTCATATTCATGGATTTTTATTTTTTTTTTAAACTATACTATTTCTTGCTAGTATATGTGAAAATAACCATATTTTCACCAAATACATAGTATGGAGCCAAATTGATTAAACAAAGAGGGAACAAACCAAAAGTTATTAGTCCAAAAGAAAGGTAAACAAAACTATTATAAACCTAAAGAAAATTGGATAAAACTAAAAAAAAAAAATCAAAATCTATAACTATGCCATCTATCATTTATGAATTCTTCAAAATAAAAAACTTGTATTCTTATTACATCAATCTAAAATAGTTTCTAAAAAATTAAGTCAAAAATATTGTTTTTTTTTAATATTGTGGTTCATCTACACCCAACGGGTGCCTATTACGTCTATAGGGACAAGTTATAGGGGCTCATCCGATGGGGCCTCACCCATTCGCTATGATTACATTACAAAGCTAACCCGCTGGGGACATCAAGTGAGGCCCTTATATAACAATGTATAGCCGCTTGGGGATTTGACCCCAAGACCTTCTGCTCACAACTTACAACACTCGACCACTTGAGTTAGCCCATCGAGATTTAAATGTCAGGAGGACATGGAGGTGGGCTTTAATCCACTTACGTGTCCACGGGTCACGAGATCATTTAATACAATCTCTCTAGGTGTAACCACATGTTCGACCACTACCTCAAGGTGCCCCCATGGCTCTGGGTTAGGCCCTCATTGCAATTGAACCTTGCCCGCTGATGAAAAACTTCTCACTCTTCACCAATGGATCCAACCCCTTTGGGCTTATGTTAGAAGGACATGGGGGTGGACTTTGATCCACTTATGTGTTCACGGGTCACAAGATCATTTTGATACAATCTCTCTGGGTGGAACCACACATTCGACCACTACCTCAAGGTGCCCTCATTGGAATTGAACCTTGCCCACTGGTGAAAAACTCCTCGTTCTTCACCAATGAATCCAACCCCTTTGGGGTTTTAAATGTTAGGAGGACATGGGGGTGGGCTTTGATCCACTTATGTGTCCACGGGTCAGGAGATCATTTAATACAATCTCTCTGGGTGGAACCACACATTCGACCACTACCTGAAAGTGCCCCCATGGCTCCAAGTAAGGCCCTCATTGGAATTGAACCTTTCCCACTAGTGGAAAACTCATCGCTCTTCACCAATGAATCCAACCCCTTTGAGCAAGTTAAAAATATTGTTGACTTCTTCACTTGTTATTTTGAGTTGCAAAAAAGGGTCATTTTGTAAAGCATTTAAACTACCTAATATTTCAACATTATCTTAAATTATTAAAAACTTTATTAACCTATTGTAAAATGCTGTAGTGGTAAAAAATTATTTATGATACATAAACAATCATTAAATAACATTTTTTTATATCTAAGGGAATTAGTAACTAGTTGAGATTATCTAGGCTAGACCAGGGTTCAAATATAATTGATTGCCACTATAATCCCTAGGCTAGTGCCAACAACGTGCAAGGCAGTGCCTAGTAAGAAAATTATGGCTTTGCAGGGATTAAGACATTTGAAGACACACCCATGATGGGGTCCCACTAAAGGGGAGTACCTACCCTTCTAGCCTCATCACAATGGGTCAATGCCTCATTGCATATTTGAACTTGGGTGAAGAGAGTGTGAAACATGCTTCCTCACCATTAAAGTTATTCCTCCTTGAATAAAACTTTGGATGTAGTTGTAACGATTAGTGTCCAACCTTAAGGATGATACAAGAGTGGGATTTGATCCACTTATGTGTATGTAGTGAGTACAATGCAAGCCTCACACATTTTACCACTACCTCTAGTGGATCCCATGGCATCATTAGGGGTCAAATGCCCTTATGGGAATTGAACCTGGATCATTGATGAAAAGCTCGTCATCCCTCACTGGTAGATCCAACCCCTTTGAGCTAAATACATTTTTTAAATGTTGTAGAGATAAAATTCAGAATGACACTGTGGGTGGTTTATTAGGAATGTGTTAGGGGTAAAGTAATGAAGAACTCAACACCTTTGCTTAGTAGACTAAGTGGGTCTTATTCTTAGCAAAGAAAGGATAAACTCTAACAATTGGATGTTGAACAAGAACCAATGGTATGAGCCACAAAAATGGAATGGATTGTTGTTGAATAAGAGCCATGAAAATAAGGAGAGCCATGTGCTCTACAAGGGAAGGGAAGAGGCGTGTGCCCCAGCACCGATCAAAGAAAGGCATGCTTTCAAGTAAGGGAGAAGCAGATTGTGAAGCAAATAGAAAATATTAGGGAAACCAAATTGTGTTTTCAACCTAACAAGATAATTGAGGAAACCTTGATGGAAAGCCCAATGGTGAGGTAGAAATCCAACTGAAGAAAACCTAGTTAATGATAGTGAGAAAATTGGAGAGAAAGGCCATATAAATGTCATCTAAGAAATTAGAGGACCTACTAAATCATGAAATCTTAGTTTAGAACTCCCAATCAACAATTATGGAATAACTTAATTGGTGGGAAAAGAAAGGTCGAGAGAAAGAGGAATAAAAATCGACCCAAAAAGCAAGATTGGGAAGTTGAGGTCAAGTATTGCATTCATGAGTTGTATGTTGCCCAATTGTGATGTGTTGCATATATCTTATATTTTGAAGGGTGTTTATGAAATGTTTAAGTGATGTGTTCCTTGAGTCAGGTTTGAATTGATCGGTAAATTTGACTAATTACCTATATTAGTCCATGTGATAGTAAGAGTAAACCTTTCAGAGTGCATTAGTTTAGTTTTGTGCTATACTTTTTTGTAAAAAAAAATTCAATGTTTTTAAAAACAATTTATTAAATGGTTTTCTTTTAAATAAAGAAGTAATAATTTTTTATTTTACCCATTCTATTTTCGGATTGGTCAAAGAGGTTATCAATGGGACAACCTTCACATGTCATTATTGACTTTTTCCTACTAAAAAAACCTAATGGACACCTTCCCATGTAATTCTTTGATTTTGAAGTGATTAATTCTATTTCGGATAGGTCAAAGAGGTTATCAATGGGACAACCTTCACATGTCATTATTGACTTTTTCCTACTAAAAAACCTAATGGACACCTTCCCATGTAATTCTTTTATTTTGAAGTGATTAATTCTACATACTTTGAATGTTCCTATAGGGGCAAATTCCTTATTGATGTGACAAATGCTACATTTTTTATGTTTTTATTATTTTCCATTTACTCGCAATCTTTATATTCAACCTATAACTATTTTACTTTCTCAAGTTCTATATTCAAAAGTAAACCTACAACCTTGATCCAAACTTGATATATACATGTACCATATGAATTTATTAATGCTCTAAAAGGTGGAGATTAGAATTTTGGGCATCTCATATATGGTTTTAAAATTTAGATCATTAACTTCTAATGCATTGTTAAGATCCTAAACATCACTTTTGGGCTTAGTGCCAAATAAGGGTTGTTGTAGTAAGAGTATTCTTCTCTTTGAGATCCTTTCATTGAGCTATCACTCACTTAAAATGGAGTTTGTCTACAAAAATTATGGCCTCGAAAAGATAATGGTCCAAATATTCCCCACATGTCCAAGTGGGGACCATGTCAGCACACCATAATTCATATACTGGGAGTTAATATCATTTGGGAACCCGCCAGATACTTTTAGAAGTGTCAAAGAGGCTTCAAAACCCTATATATAATGCAAATTATGCCTATAAAAAACAAAACAAGATGGATGAAAATAGTTCAATTTCACACTAGCAACAGAATGTTTTGCAGTATGAATACTAGTATGGAGGATATACTATTAGAGAATATAATATATAGTGTCTCATAGATTCATAGTAGGATTGGACAACTTTGTAGTTTATTACTCTCCATAACATAACAAGACGGAGGCCACATACCCTCATTAAATGTTAGTTTTCTCGTATGGGTTTCCTAGGGTAAATACTTGTGTCCTAGTGTGTAGTTTTACGATCATAATTTAGTTCATATGTTGTTATAGTTGTAAGTTTTAAACATGCGAATAGAATCAATGCATACAAATTCTTAAGCATAATAGATATCACACAATGGCACACACACATTACACAGAGATTTATCCTGGAAACCCTCAAGGGGAAAAACTAGCAAAACTTAGAGTCGCACCTCTATCTTTCTCATTATGTTTGTTAACCACACAATATAATATTTAGGTATTCCGTAGAATCCAAAACCCTGATTCGTTAACTCATATTAGATATAGACCCCAATCCCTTGATCAAGATTAAATTACATATTTTTAGAAAAATAACCCAAAAATTTTGCACTCACCTTCAGTTCATTACGACAAGAATCTATCACCCCTTGTCATTGTCCACTTTACGAAGCAGGGAAAGGGTGCTAGCTCCCCCTAAACTAGATCCACACGCAACACAACAACCCCTGATGCATACGACAAAGCTAGCGGGAGTGGATCGTAGGGTGGTGCACCTCACACCCACATGCAAATATATCACAAATCCAAAAATAGTTAAAGCTTTGAATGATGTTTTTTATTTTTATTAAAGTCTTGAAAACGAAAAAAGATAGTTGCATAATCAAACATACGCTCATTGTAGCTTTAACGAGCTAATTATTGGAATATCCAAAATGAATAAATTAAACCCTAAACGATTGGAAATAGCCACTTCTATGGCATTTCCACTTGTTTTGAGAAACTACTGTATTATTTTCATGTTTCTCTTGTTTCATATGGTAAATCTATTCATAATTATTAATTGTCCCTTGTTGAGGTTGCCTTTTAGCATAAAAATTATATTAGTTATGTTTTCATATTTTGAATTGTTTATTTTAATAGTTTATAAGTATATCAAAATATATATTGGAAAAATAAATATATTTTACATATATTTATGTGATCTATATAAAAATTTTAAAGTGGTTTTGTATAATTGGTATTGAACATAAAAGTATTATTAATCTTTTGAGTATTTCGAAGATTATAAAAAATGAATACCACTTATAAGGGAAACTTTTAAGTCTTTATAATTTTCTAAATGTGTAGAAATCTTGGCGAATCTTACTAATTCTTAAATTTCCAACCATTAAATGTTTGGCAAAAAAAATTCAAAAATATTCAAATTTCTAAGGAGTTTAATATAGTTTTTGAACAATTTTGGCTATTTGTAAAGTAGAAAAAAACTATCCCATGGAATTTGAGTGAATCATTTTAGAAAAAAAAATGGAAATTGGTGAATATATTTCTAGAAGAAAAAAACAAGATTGAAAAATAGTCCATGGAATAAATCTCAACTCTAAAATTTTCCCTGCCACTTATTATCACTAATTATCCCAAGTCCAAAACATTGACCTAAAGTTTACAACTGCAATACCGTGTATTTTATTTGACTGTGAATATGCTTATTGTTTGTCTACCCATTAGAGAAGATTAATGATTTTATGGCACTAGGCCTTGTTTTTGCACAAGCAGTTACTATTGTATTGATAAAAAAGTTCAAAAAAATTCAACAAATTGTTACAAAATTCCTCCATTCAAGATTAGAGGGACAAAATCTAAAACTATAATAAAAAAGACATAATTACGACCATCCTAATAAGGTAGTTTATGTTCCAAAACACAATAATCCCTAGATTGTTGTAGATTCTAATATATTGTCCAATTATAAGAAGGAAAAAAAATGCACATAAAAGTATACTATATACTAAAATCATTGTCATAATCTTGTTCATCAAGGAGAGCTTCTTCATCTTCCTATTTTTCATCATATATATTTTTGAATCAATAGAGGCAGAATCATCAAAACCAACATCATTTTCATTCATATCTTCCTCCATAATTTCTCCATTTGCATCTTCTTAGGAATCACTATCATCCTAAGTGTCTTGTGAATCTTCATCCACATCCTCTCTATATTCTTCGGGGTTGAAAAGAAGAGGCTCTATCAATTCTTTCCCTTAAGAGCTAGAGATAGTTTGAATAGGCCGGATAACAGAGATACCATCACCATTTTGTCCTTCAAAGTTATCTCCAACCTTCACAATTTTTAACCATCGCATCTTGTTTGTTCATACGGTTGACCAATCTATTAATTCAAATACAAATATTGATCTATAACCCTTCTCCTTAAGAGCAGGTAGGAAAATTGAGCACCAGTCACCAAGATGGATTCGATTCGATTATCTCTAGCCATTGCGGCAGTTATAAATTGGGAAGTGGACAAAGGTAAGCTGGGACAATAATAGACACTGTGCGAGGTTCTGCTACTTACTCCTTCGCTTTTGGTTGAGATGTTGTTGAGTTGATAATGTCCTGAAGCTTCATATCACAGGCCCTAATTGCTCCATCAATTCCATTGAATTGATTTTCAAATCCATAGCTAATTCGAAGTGAAAAACAATCAAATTGTTCCAATTTTCTATTAATCTTCGACACATGTTCAAGTAGCTAATAAGAAGCGATCAACCCTTTCATTTATTCATGCATCCAATTCATGTGACCTTGAAAGTCTTGAATGATAGCCTGGGCTAATGAAACTTGTTCAACTAGTTCCTCAACAAACCTAATAGTATCTATGTTCAAAACACCGTTGCAAGTTATTTTAACACAAAAGAATATGAACTGAACCTACAATTGACAAAGAAAAATATCAAATTGCCACTGGATATCCTCCCCAAAGGAGACAAATTCAAAGAGCCACTAACAAAGCAACCATAGGGAAGAATAACCAGAACCACACAGCCACTATACCAGTCCAAAGAAGAACGACATTCTACAATCTTGAATAGAGAACCCCCACTAGAGTCAATGATTAAATAAAAAAGGGATCCTGAATCCCAATCTTGAAAATCAAAGAGAGACTTGAGAAACTTCAATAAAGGATTACTTGCAAATTCAAATTAAATCGAGCCACAACATTAGAATGCCTACCTCCTTGAGCTAAGAAGAAGGAAGAAAGTCCCTCATCATTGCACACCACCATTCCAATAGCATCAACCTCCCAAACTCTGTATAGTTTAGATCAACACAAAGAAGAAAAAAATCACAAAAGCTTGCACAATTGCTCTCATTCACGATGTTTTGGAAGCCCTTGCTATCTTGGAAGGACTGAACAAAACTGACATATTTGTCATTCTTTAAGACACTTACATCACATTTAATACACTAGGTTGTATCACATGTAATAAGAACCATCAAATTCTACCTGTTACGATTCACCCTTACGATGATGAAAACCACCCATTGCTGAACGGAGAAGCAATGATGCATAATTACCAAGATTCAAACTTAAGGAAGCCAAATTTGTTGAATTGGGTTCTCATTTTCTATAAGTCCTCCCCTAGGGAGATGGGAAGCTTGAATAGCAAGGTCACAAACCAAATATTTTAGATCTCATTTGACATGAAAAATGTGGAACGAGTGTAGTTATGAGAGAGAACTCAAAATATGTTTTTGAAAATTCCTAACAATTTGATCGAGAGAACAAGAAGAGAGTCTACAATCACAATTATGGAGTGGATTCCAACTTCAATCCAAGGAACAAAGCATATCTATCTACATGATAATTTGTTCCAATCCCCAAACCACATGCATAGGTATTGACTATATTTCATCTAGGGTCAAAGAGAACCTCCCCTCGCACTTGCCACCCCACGGTTACCCTTCGAATTAACATCAAAAAGAAAATATGGGATTTAATACTTTGCTGCCATTTCTAAAAATTATTCATGATTCATCACCAACTACCAAGAAGGTGTTTGAGCTTTCATCCTTGGATTAAGAGATTGAGGCAAATTTTTATTTAAGAAATATTTTATCCATATTTCCTCAGCTAAAGTCCAAGAATCAGATATACTATTTTTATTACTCCAATGTTGAAGAGCCTCATTCAATAAATATTTTGCTGCTATTGAAGCATCTACAACATAGTTGAATTTATCTTCAAAAATACCATGATTTTGAGTTTCCCAAACTTTCCAACAAATGTACTTTGGAAGAGAAACCCAAATTTGAGTCAAGATAGGTTTTCCTTTTAGGGTGTCAGGAAGCGTCCATTATAGTTTATAAAAAACCACTCCGATTCTACAAGATTTCAAAGTTAATAACCAAACTATTCATAACAAGCCTCTACATTGTATTAACATAAGTACACTGGAAGAAGAGATGTTGTATTGTTTCTTCAAACTCCTTACGTAATATACAATGTGAGGGAGGGACCAAATTGGTTTCTCTTTTTAAAATTTTCATAGGTAAGGATTTTTCCAAGAACTAAGTTCCAACAAAAGATATTAATTTTAAGAAGACCATCTTGTTTCCAAACTTTATCCCAAATTCTACAGAAGGGTTGATGATGTTTTTCTTTGAACAGGAGATCATAACTCTCTTTGACTAAATAAATACATGTCTTCCCCCACCCTCTTAAGTCTTTTATATCCAAACTCAACGAGGTCGTACCATGGAGGTTATGAAGAACTTCATCAAACTCGAGCTTTAAAGGATCTAAAACTCTCAGACTCTTCCAACTTAACTAGTTTCCATAAGAGTCCCGCTCAGACCGATCAACCAAGTTTTGATGCCATTTCACTAAGCTAATGTTTTATTTATGATAAAATATTCTTTGTAATTAAAGGAGCTTCTCTAAGAATGAAAGCCTTCCATAAGTCAACAATATTCCCGTTACCTGGAATCCAAAGTAGACCATCTTGAATAATCCTGCAAGAAATATTACAAAGTCTCCATATATTAGAACCATCTTGCTCCCAATTATTAATATCAACACAACTAAGTCTAGAGTGCGAGATGTACTTTTTCCTGTTTATATCTTTCCACCAGCCACTGTTTCCAGACACAAGTTTCCAAATTAGTTTAGTGCCCATAGCCTCATTCATTAACAAAGGGTCATGGATATCGAGCCCACAATAAAATCTAGGAGCTTGGACTAAATCCCACTTAATCGAGTGAAACTTCTTTTTGTTAGATTCCCCCCTTTCCATGGGAAATTTTGGGAAAATCTATCCAATTTTTGCATTAATATTTCCGTAGGAGCAAGAAGAGATGAACATTGAAACAATGCACGATATAAGAGAACATACTTGATAAGGACTACCTTTCTAGCCATATTCATCCAAAACAGTCCCCAACTTTGCATTTTGTCTTTTATTTTTTGCATAATTCCTTCCCATTCATCATGTTTGAAGGAATTCCCAAATACTTCAAGGATGTCGAATTTGTGCTTTCGGAAAAATTCCAAAACTCAAGATATACGATGCAATAGAAGAGGGCGGACATTGCATCCATATATTTTACATTTACCCCTGTTAACCTCTCCTTCTGTAATGTTCCCAACCCCAAACTAAGGTCGGAGGCACCACAATGAGCAGGGGGGAGGCCTGATTTGCATGCCTATTAAAATTGGACATAAACATTATTCAAACAGTCATGGGTGACCATAATCATCCCAATAACACTTATAAATCAGATTACAAATTCTCTTGCAAACAATCACAATCTAGAATTATCAACGGATGAACTATGCAAATTAAGACACTTTCGGAAATCCAATTTATGACACTTTCTTTAACATTTTTGTATTCCTTATTAGATCAGATTTGAAGCTAACATCTACAACCATTCAATAATGAATAACAACATATAAAAAGTATCCATCTACAACCACTAACTCATACATAAAATCATATCTACAATTAGTTTGTAAATTCACAACCAAATCATCTAATAAGCATATGATACCTTGCAAAACCAACTATGAGCCCAAAATAAAAGCATATCATCCTATGGTGACACTCTACAGCCACCATGGGAACATTATAATGATTAGGTATAGCCATAAACATGCACAAACCAACATATCTTTCAAAGCAGTCATAACAATCCAATTTCTAAGTGGAAACTAGTCAATTAACAATAAAATCTCTAACTAATTCATTCATCGGGATTAAACAAAGCTTCCATCAATTCCCAAGGCTCACTACAACCATCAATGACACAATAACATGATAATATAGATCCATACAATATCATATAATCAAAACTACAGAGAAATTATCCATTTATTTCAATTTTCTAACAGTCAAAACTCAGTAATTTCATATGTAGAATCATATAACAGACATGATCAGTCATGGAGGGTGCACTTGCAGGTTAAGATACAACAAATAACACATGAATAAACATATTTCAATCTGACATCAAGACCATATCTCAAATCAAGTAGAAAATGCCAATTCCCAAGCAGTTAAACCGTCAAATCTGCATCGAAACATTAATACATCTTCCATGCACATCAACAGTAAACAATTCAGCTATGGAAAATCATATAAACATATGAATTTACATAAAATAAGTCATTTATCTTATTAATGTGAAACTTGCATCAACTGGTCCACCTACCTCCCAAACTTAGGCATTGCGAAGCCAAATCCTCTTGGACAAGCCACCCCCGAGCCGAGGCCATGGATACACAAGCATAGGTACACTCACAAATAGTTCAAAATATCAATTTGATAAGACATGACTCTATTCCTCACCACCTACTCTCCTCCACCCCATTACTTGGTGCAATGGTAATCCCTTCACCACCCAGGTCCCTTAGGACATTTCCATTCACCATCAGGATTTATGTGTAGGTCTTGGATGGAGACAAGCAATGGACATCAAGGAACTACTCCAGAGTTTCTCAAGCTTACATCAAACACAACACATTATCACAGTGCCTTTAAGCACACGGTTCACACACATAAAAGAGCATGCATGGCTTTCCAAGCTCGCAAGCTTACCAAGCTCTCAACAAGAATGGGATAAACAAGAACAACCAACAACCAACCATCCAAAAACAACAACAACCAACAATCCAATCAACAACAACCCCTTCCCAAGGATAAAAACCAAGGATATATAGACCAAAGGAGGCAATTTGGACCTAAGGAGGTCAATTAGAACCAAGGTAAGCCAACACGAGTCAACCGAAGGAGGTTAACCCAACCATAAGAGGCTAACTTGAATCCTATCCAAGCAACTTGAATCTCAAGGAGGGTGACTCCAAACCGCCCAACCCAACTCCAACTCATGTGGGGACACATCATCCATTAAGAGGAACTCAAATTAGTGAGGTGAGGAGTTACACAAACCAAGGCATCTTCCCATAATAACAAAAATGAGTCATAATGAAGGAGGAGTTACACTTCTCACATGCATTGGATAAAAATAGCCAATGAGGGCGTCTTTGTGTAAGTGTGGGTTACAAAACCAAGTGTAACCTCCCAAAAATTAGTTACAAAATGACTAAAGGGGCACATTTCTCAAGTGGAACCCATAAATCCAAGCATAAGGTGTCAAAATAACTATAAAGGCCAAAATAATCATAAGTTGGGTTCGTTGTACAATGTTTGGGTGACCATCAACTAATAAGGTCACCAAAGCATAATTACGGACTAAGATAAACAAAAAATGTCCAACAATTTATAAAGTGCTAGGAATGTCCCCATTCCCCCTCACATTGTGGATCAAGGCCTCCCATACTCATTTTTGGTTTCCAATGTGCTAGTTATTTTTATTAATTAATTATTTACAATTTTTTTATATGTTTCTCGGTCCTTAAAGACCCTTGCCCCGACGCCTAGTTGCACAATAACAAACAAATACAAATTACATATGTTTGGGGATTAACAAACAATGTATTACACCTCCCGAAGCATTCAAAAATTGATTTAACACCTACTTGAATCTATTAACATTGATTACTAAAGCTCCTCCCAAAAGCACATTGTCATCAACAAATTGAGCATTATTTACAGCTTTAACTCCCCTTGCAATACGTATACCATGTAACTATCCTTCATCCCTTTCCTTTAGTAATTTTTCTACCCAAAGTTTCAACCATAAGAATATGGAGAAATAGGGATAAAGGACAACCCTAACAAAGGCCACAAGATGCTTGGAAGAAGTCAACAAGGTCTACCATTAATCAAAGGGGCAATCCAAGGGTGATTAATACAGACTTTAATCCACTTAATAAATGAAGACGAAAAACCAAATTTACCCAGAACTTCAAAGATAAAACTGTGGCGGACTCTGTCAAATGTATTGGCCATGTCTAATTTAATTGCTATTCCCTGCTCCTTCCAAACTACAGTAGAGTGTATCACTTTGTGGATAAGAACAATAATATCCACAATGTGTCTTTTTTCAACAAAGCCACCCTATCCTTTCAAAATTAGACAAGAGAGAAGAGGCTTAAGGTGATTTGCTAAAATTTTGGTTAAGATTTATAAGAAGCATTACAAAGAGAAATTGGTTAGAAATGGGCTAAGGAGGTGGGGCAAATATCTTTAGGGATCAAGGCCAAAAAGGACTAATTTGTGACTCCTCCAATCTTGTATTTTCCTTTAGTCTAGTTCAACATTTTGCATAAATCAACCTTAATGATAGTATCGCAGGCCTTATAGAAATGATGGTGAATCCATCTGGTCCATAGACTTATATGCCCCAAGCCCCCCAATGGTAGCAAACGATTCAACCTCACTGATATATTTATTCAATAAATTATTCTCATTTGTCAAGATCAAGGAAGGAATATTTTCAAGAAGATCATCTTTAAAAACTGAATAGCTCACCCCCTTGTTCTGTGTATAAATCTTTAAAATGTTGATATGATTTCATACAAGTGTCCAGAGGACTTAATATGTCGATGCCTTCCTCCGACTGGATTTCATGAATGGTGTTCTTATCGAGTCTCATTTTTGTTTGATTATGAAACAAGGTTGTATTTCGGTCTCAAACTTTCAACCAAAGGGCCCTAGATTTTAACATCTACGCCTCCTCTTCAAGGTCAAAGTTTCATTCAACTTAATACTAATTTGTTGTTCTCTATTCAAATACTCAAATGTCACCTGAAAAGTTTCCATCTACTCTTGAGGAGTGCTCAACTCTTGTTGATAGGACTCTCTATTTTTTTGCAGAGATCTGTAATGATTTTTAGCCCAAAATTTTAACTCATTTTTCACTGCCTCGAGCTTAGATTCCTAGACAAAGGAAGGTGAAACTTTAACATACACCTTCCAAGTATCTGTTATAATTTGAAAATCCTACTCATGATTTAGCCACAACGGGTTAAAACGGAAAGGGATAGGTTCCTAATTTTCCATTTCTTCAAAAGTCAAGCAAATAGGCCTATGATCATAAGTATCATATGGAAGAATTCAAGCTTTCATCATATATCCAGACTGCAAAAGATAATTACTCAGTAAGAACCGATTAAGGCGGGCAACAATATGACCAGGCCCAATCCTTCTATTCGTCAAAGTAAAGACCCCTTTATTTGGATTTAAATCAACAAAATATAGATTTCCAATTAGGTCCTCAAAGTTCTCCCCAAAATGATCTCTTACCGTGGAGCCTCCTCTTCTTTCTTTATACGAAATTGTAGCATTAAAACCACCTGCTATAATATTGCACTAAATCTTACTGAGGGAGTTTAAAGAGTTCCAAAATTAAGCTTTAAGGTTATGACAGACAGGGCCATATACAATACAGATTTTAAGAATTTCCTTATTGTTGATTACTGCCAAATCTACCATAATCCAATGCTTACCCTCTCTTCGTTTCTTTAAATAGAAATTAACCATGTCCCAAAATATATCTATTCCACCCGAGGCTCCAACATAACTTTTTGCAATTCCAACTCCATTCTTCCAAATAGGGTGGAAGCACTGAATTACTTCGATGGATACCATTTTTGTCTCCTAGAGTAAAAGAAGGGGAAGACGTTCTTTATAAATCAATTCCTTCAAAGTTTCAATTTTCTGCTTTCCTCCCAAGCGTCTACAATTCCATGAGACAATATTTTTTATTTATTTATTTGTTTCAGTTTTACCCATGGTTTCTCCTTTTTCCCCTTCTTGCTTGATGTTGCACCCTTCAATATTGTGTCCAAGGATGCTTGTTTTCCCAATTGTTTTTCTCGATATGCTTCCTCCTCTCGTAGAGTTTTTCTAGACCTTCTTCTTGCCTTTTTATTAACTACATTATCTTCTTTTGTATCCTTTGAAGATTCTTCTTGAGTGTACTAAGGCTGCTGATCTATTTCCTCATCTTTCCCATATTCAGATTCTATAGGTAGATGTGAATTTATCTCTATCACTGGACGATCTGACAACCTTGTAATAAAGCTTCCATTCTGATTTCTTCCATGACTGGGGATGAATGTTGAGTTCTGATAGGAGCAAAAACAACTTCATTGTTTCAGCTGCAACCATAACTTCATCATTAAGGGGGAGGAATGAATCAAAGGTATTTGGTTGATTATGAACCACATTTTTAACCTGAGCTTTCCCCTTCTTTTGAACTTTTTGGAATTCTTTAGATGTTGCTTCTTTTTATGTTTATGTAGCTTTTGATTTTGGATAGTCTCTTGCAAAGTTCCCATACTCATGACACTTCTTGCACTTAAAAAGCAATTAATCATAATCAACCTTTTAATCATGAGACCAACTATCCATGACCAAATTTACCACTTCAGGGATACCCTTATCTAATTCTACCTCCACACTGATTCAGGTATATGAGAACATGGGAGACTTAGGTTCATACTTATCTATGTAATGACCCAATGAATTTCCAATTGAGGCGAAAACCTCATAAGGCAAATAATGTAATGGAAGATCTAGTAATTTCACCCATACTTGAACAATAAACGGTAGATCTTTCCAAGGGTCAAACGATAATTTCCAACTATGTAAGTACATTACTCGAGGCCCAATGAAATAGGGTCCATTTCGAAAGGTTAAGTCACGATCTACTTTATATTAAAACTTAAAAACATAGAAACCCTTGCCATAGAAATAACTCTACATCCTACCAATTAAGAGAGGTTGTCAGTTCTTGTTCAACCAGATATCCATAGCCCTTGGGAAAGCCAAAGACTTATGAAGAACCCCACCAAACCTTTTTTCGACAAACTAGTATCCTTATTTTCTATTGATGGACAAGAGATATTGATTTTAGGAGTGTCCTTCCTCTTCACATAGTGAGTAGCACGTTGGGAGGACACTTTGCCTTTCTACTCAGCAGCCAAATGATGAAAAATTCATCCAGACTCAGATCCTGTCACGTCCCCATGCCTCCGACCGGCGAGGAGGACACAACTCAAGGTTTGAACACCCGGGCTAAAAGCCCATGAACATGTGAATTCATAAAATGACATGCTGATATGCTGAAATAAAATGCATTGAAGTAGAAAATGCATATATGCAATTGTTTATCATAACAGCGGAAGAAACATTCATTCATACAAGCATTCATTCAACATGTTCAACATGATTATTAACAGAAAATATAGTTGCAGAAGTAAAAATGGACAAGATCACTTATCTTAAGATAAATTCGTTCCGCAACCAGCTACATCGCTGCAATGTTCCACCCAACCATAGGCCAGTGTGCTCCTTAATCTCTCAGCAACGCTGCCACCCCTGAGCTGGGCATGATTCTCCAAGGAATAAGGGAACAACAGGCTTACACGTAGCCAAGGATACACAAAACACACAGCCAAGCCAACAGAGTTGGGTTTATCAGGCCATTAGGGAGCTGGAGAAGGCAAATTGCTAAGTTGGTGAGCCCATTACAGAGCCAAGAACACCTACACCAGAACTAACCTGACCTCTAAGACACCCAAACACACCCAACACAAGGAATCAGTCCCTTCTCTGCTACACAGTCCCTCAGGCCCTGCATTCCCTTCCAGTGCTATTCAGGGGTGATGGAGAAGAAGGCCAACCTTCTAGCTCTGTCTGTGTGGTTTCCAGCCACCAGGTTTATCAAGCAAATCTAAGCCAACATCCCTGCTCCTCTCATAGTCCGAAGACCAACCATTGCACTTAGGCAATTAATTTAGCTGTCCCAGCTTAAACAGGGAAAAATGGCTCCCAAGAGATTTTGCAGTCCCACTGAATGTATCAGTGCACCAATTTACAACATGGGGGGGGAACAACAGTTCTGAAATGTAATTAGCATACATTACCAACATACTCGGGGAAGATAGCAGTCCGTTTTTCACAGTCGAGGCCGCTGAGGAAAAACGTATGCAGACCACACTTGGGGACGGATTTATAGTAACCCGACCAGTGCGTATACAGCCACAATGCAGAACCCACAAATTAGCCCCTGAGCAAAGGATGAAGCCACACCATTCTCAAATTCGCAGGGGAAAAAATGCGTGAGTGAGACCAGGAAATTTCCTGTGCGTGAAAACAATGAGCAGACAAATGGGAAGTGTGTGAAGGTGAACAGCTACCAGGAGGACGCGAAATTGCAGTGCGTGGGTGTTTAGCAACTTGTGGAGAGGAAGAAGTGTCTGCGTGAGTGGATGAACAACCAAAATCATGGGTAGAGTGTGCGTGTGGGTGAGGACTGACAGTCCTGCCACCCCACTCCCCAAAACAATTAACTGCCTCAACCACCAACAGTCTTTCTTAATGAAAGTGGTTGGAATAAAACAAGGGAAGAAGACACATGGGTATTTTTCTCTCATTGGCCAAGGTTTGACAAATTCCCCACCCTTATCCTTGTGAAAATCATGCCCCTTTCTCATTTTAGTTGCCGCGATCGTAGCTGGTTGGGTTCATTTTTAATTATAGATGCATATTTACATGATGACCGTCATAATATATGCCGCATGCCCCGATATACCATCGGTGACAATTCAAATCCATAACATAACATAACCGATCGATGGTGGGGCCTTGACCTTTAGCTCCGCACCCTGATCATTTAATATATACATCATGTACATCTAATGCAATGGGGTCAAAACCGGGGCATTACATTCCCCTCCCCCTTCAATAGCACTGTCCTCAGTGCTTTACAAAATTTGAACAAAATGCTACACTGGTATCGCCTCAGTGTTCCACAGAATTGAACAAAAATGGATGTGCCAATCGCATGGCATCCTCCAGCTCCCATGTAGCCTCTTCAGGTCCGAAGTGCTCCCATTGCACCTTTACCTGACCTATGGATCGGTTCCGGAGCATTGTGATCTTCCTGTTGAGGATGCGCATTGGCTCGATTCAGAACTCTCCCTCGGATTCCACCTGAATCACATCCCAATTTATCACATGGTTAGGATCATGTACATATCTCTTAAGCAAAGAAACATGAAAAACATTATGAACTCTAGTGCTAGCAGGCAATGCAAGTCTATATGCAACTGGCCCTATTCTTTCAAGCACTTCAAACGGCCCACAATATCTTGGTGACAACTTGGCACAACTTCCAAGCTTCAAGGAACTCTTCCTTGCCCTCACTCTGAGGTAAACATGATTCCCAACACTGAACTCCCTGTTCACCCTATGCTTATCGGCATAGCTTTTCTGTTTGTACTGTGCTGCTTTTAGCTTCTGCCTGATCTTTATAACCTCTTGCTCCATTTCCTTGAGCAATTCTGGTCCAAGCACAATCCTGTTCACTGGATTATCCCAAGTCACCAGTGTCCTACACCTTCTTCCATACAAAGCTTCATACAGACTCATCCCCAAGGATGCTTGATGTCCATTGTTATAAGCAAACTCTACCAAGTGTAAGTAATATTCCCACTTGGTTGGTTTGTCCATCATGTACATGCGAAACATATCTTCAAGCACTTGATTAACTCTCTCTGTCTGACCATCTGTCTGAGGATGGTATGCAGTGCTGAAGTTTAGCTTTGTACCCAAATCTGCAAACAACCCCTTCCAAAAATTGGAAGTGAACTTGACATCTTGGTCAGAGACTATTGCCTTAGGCAATCCATGCAATTTGAAAATCTCCTTCATGAATATCCTTGCAATGTCGCCAGTCTCATACGTAGACTTAACCGATACAAAATGTGCTGCCTTAGTCAACTTGTCTACCACAACCATGATGGAATCATGTTGCCTCCAAGTCATTGGCAATCCTGTAATAAAATCCATGGAAATAACTTCCCATTTCCATTCTGGAACTGGCAAAGGCTGCAACAAACCTGCTGGATGTCGATGCTCAACCTTTACCTGTTGACATTTCATACACCTTGAAATGTACTCAGCCATGTCCTTTTTCATTCCTGGCCAAAAGTACTGCTTTCTTGCTGTAGCGATTGTTTTCTAATATCCTGGGTGACCAGAATATGGAGCTTGATGGATTTCATCCATAACAACTCTCCTCAAATTTTCTACATCTGGAATATAAATTCTACCTTTATAAATGAGAAGTCCATCTTCTTCCAATTTATATCCCTCATACCTCTTCTCGAGACTCTGCTGCTGCAATTTGTCTTTTACTTGCTCATACAATTCATCTCTGGCAACATGATTGGCAATCTGCTGCCTCAAATCTGATTGGCAAATACTAAGAGATGCCACATGCATTTCTCGCATCTTCCTGCTGAGTGCATCAGCTACCTTGTTCTCCTTTCCCTTTATGTGCTTGATTTCGAAATCAAACTCACATAAAAATTCTAGCCATCTTGCTTGCCTAGCATTCAGAGTAGGCTGATCAAATAGATACTTCAAACCACAATGGTCTGTTCTGAGCTCAAATCTCCTGCCCATCAAGTAATGTCTCCACATCTTGAGAGCATGTACTATGGCTGCAAGCTCTAGATCATGAGTGGCATAGTTCTTCTCATGCTCCTTCAACTTTCTCGACTCATAACACATCACATGGTTGTCCTACATAAGGACTCCTCCTAGCCCTTGTCCGCATGCATCAGTACACACCACAAAATCTTTTTTCTGGATCTGCAACTTTCAATACAGGTGCACTAGTGAGAAGATTCTTCAACTGCTGGAAGCTTTCTTCACACCTCGATGTCCATTCGAACTTCATCCCCTTCTTTTACAAACAAGTGATTGCATGTGCAACTTTGGAGAATCCCTCAATGAATCTCCTGTAGTATCCTGCAAGTCCCATAAAAGATCTTACATCTGTCACATTTCTTGGAGTAGGCCAATTCATAATGGCTTCTATCTTTTCAAGGTCCACAGATATACCTTCCTCTGAGATAATGTGTCCCAAATACTGAATTCTATCTCTATAGAAGTCACACTTGCTTAGTTTTGCATACAACTGATGCTCCCTGAGAAATTTCAATGTCAATCTCAAATGCTCTTCATGTTCTTCCTCATTCTTAGAATAAACAAGAATGTCATCAAGGAAAACAAGCACAAACTTGTCCAAATACCTACTGAAGACACTATTCATGAGGCACATAAATGTAGCTGGTGCATTCGTGAGACCAAACGGTACCACTACAAACTCATAATGCCTATACCTCGTCCTGAAGGCTGTCTTATGAATGTCTTCATCCTTGATTCTCACCTAATGGTAACCAGACCTTAATTCAATCTTGGAAAATACCCTTGCTCCTCTCATTTGATCAAAGAGGTCATCAATCCTAGGCAAAGGATATTTATTCTTTACAATAACCTTGTTCAACTATCTGTAATCAATGCATAACCTGAGTGTACCATCTTTCTTCTTGACAAACAGAACTGGTGCTCCCCAAGGAGACACACTTGGTTGGATATACTTCTTTTCCAACAAATCTTGCAGTTGCATCTTCAATTCTAGCATCTCTGGTGTACTCATTCTGTAGGGTGCCTTGGACACTGGTGCTGCTCCTGGCACAAGTTCAATTGTGAAGTCAATGTCCCTCTTTGGAGGAAGCCCTGGAATCTCATCAGGAAACACATCCCTGAATTCCTGTAACACCTAATAGTCCTCCAACCTCGGAGTTTCATCTCCTGATGTTTCCAAAATATGAGTTGCATACAACTGGCAACCCTTCCTACATAACTTCTTTAACTGCATTGCTGAAACCCGCCTTACTGAAATCACCTTTGGAATGCCTTTCACAACTACTAGGTTCCCTTCTTCATCCATGCATTTGAAAGTCTTATTGTAACAGTCAAGCTTCACCCTGTGAGCTTCTAACCAATCCATTCCAATGAGAACATCATAGGAACCAAGCGGTAGCACATTCAGGTCTATACAAGTGACCAACCCATTCATGACCAATGGACATTTCTCTATCATTTCACTGGCCTTTCTCTTAGTTCCAGTGGCTAGCTGAACTAACCAAGACTTCCTATGCTTTACTTTCTTAAAAGCACAAATCTCCACTACTCTAGGAGTAATGTAACTATGCGTAGAACCAGGGTCAATCAAAATAGAAACAGATTGCTCAACAATCTTACCTGCTACTTCAACCACAGTTGACTGGTGATCTGCTTGACGGTCCTCCAGTGCTGCATAGATCCTGGGGATTGCCCTTGCTACTTGACCCACTGTTTCTGCTTCTTGAAGGTTATAAGCTGGCCTTGCACTCTCATTCTTGAGTGGACAATTCCTACGCATGTGGGGTCCTCCACATTTCCAACATTGAAGTGGTCCTCTATTGTGTTGTGGATCCTTAGGCTTTTCTCCGGTCACTCCAACTGGTCTACTCGCAGCTTGAGATGGTTGCTTCTGCTGATTCCTGAAACTAGAAGGTTTAAAACCTTTCTTTCTTTGGTCAAACTTCTCGTTCTTCTTGTCCTTCCATGCCTTATGGTAATCCGGCTTACCTTTGCTTTGCTCATAGCAATACTTAGCCTTCCTTATTGCTTCTTCAAGAGTTCGAGGTTCATAAAACTCAATTCTATCTTTGTAAGACTGAGGTAATCCACTCAGAAAACGCTGGACCTTCATTTTTTCATCTCTGATGTACCGGACATACCTCAACAGTTCCAAAAAATTATTTGCATATTCTTCCATGGTCTGCTGTCCCAATCTCAGCTCATGGAACTCCTTAATCTTGTCATCATAATACCTGTCAGAGAGGTATTTCTGCTTAAAATACTTCTTGAACTGTTTCCACTTAAGTCTCCTTTCATTGATCCTCTTTACTTGCTTGAAGTGTTCCCACCAAATGGATGCCCTCCCATTCAGATTGAATATGGAAACTCTTGCCTTCATGTTTCCTGAATAATCATGCACTTGAAAGTACTTCTTAATACCAAGAAGCCAAGCTTCAGCCTCTTGTCTAGTCTTTACCTTACCATCAAATGTAGGAGGTTTAGCTTTATTAAATTCATCACGAGAGCGATCCCTATGGTGTCTCTTTCTTTTTCTTTTATGAGAAGAAGAACTGGAATCCCCGCTGGATTCTTCAGAATTGGATGTTCCACTAGAAGTTCTTCTCCTTCTCCTAGTACTGCTCTTACTGCCTTCTGGTCTTACTGTACCTCATCCAGAATCTATCTTCCTTTGCAAGTCTGTCAAACTCTGCAACATTGCAGCGTTCAATTGATGCTGCTCTTCCTGGGTTTTAATCAGGCTTATCATAGTGGATGCAACATCTGACGGTGTCTCTCGGAATCTCCTTCCATTAGACTCTATGTCGTCATTTCTATTACGTACATTTTCTCCCACGGCATCTTCTACTCACTCATAGGAATCCCGAGCATCATACCCATCATGAGTTCTCATACTGAACCACCACTTGCTTATCAAATGTACTATCTGGAATACTTCCCTTGAAGGTGACTATGACTCTGCAATGTGTTAGTAACACAATTGTTAGATGCATAATATTGATATAAACCAACATTACTTACCTTCTCTTGGAAAATTATAAATTACGAGTTTCCCAAAACATAGAATTTTCTCCATCAAAGAGTGTCTATCTGAGGGGGACGACGGGGGTCAAGGGGGCATAAGATCGCTGCCTCTTTTCTCCCTTTCAGCCCTGAAAATTCACTGTAAAAACTGCTGAAAATTCCACCGAAAAATAGTCAAAATTTGTTGGTTAAACCCCATGGAAAACCCAAATTTTCCTTGCGCATAATCGGGTCTCGAACCACTTTCTCTTCTGCAGAATCAGCTCTCGGACTACTTTCTCTTCCTCAGAATTGGCTCTCAAACCACTTTCTCTTCCGCAATGGCGGCTCCTAGAATGCTTTCCCCTTTCGATTGGCGTCGGCAGCCTTTCTGGTCGGAAGTCGTAATGATTCCGCTTCCGCAACAGCGACACTCCAAACAATAACTTCTTCCGATCGGTCGCTCTTTTATTAAAGGAATTTTAACTTCGGACGTCGGCAGACTTCTTACATCGGAAGGCAAATGACTTTGGCTTCCGCAACGACGGCTCGCCAAACGTTAACTTCTTCCGATGCGGAACTTACTTAGAACAATTTTGGCGTTGGGCGTCGGCGGACTTCTTACATCGGAAGGCAAATGACTTTGTCTTCCGCAATGGCGGCTCGCCAAACGTTAACTTCTTCCGATGCAGAAGTTACTTAGGACAATTTTGGCGTCGGGCGTCGGCGGACTTCTTACATCAGAAGGCAAATTACTTTGGCTTCCGCAACGGCGGCTCGCCAAACGTTAACTTCTTTCGATGCAGAACACTTAGTCAAAAATTTTCGCGGTTTTCTCCAAACTGTTCCGGAGTCGGTGGTCTTCATCATCGGAAGCCTTAAGGCTTTTGGCTTCCGCAATGGCGGAACACTTGGGCAAAATTTTTCCGCGGTTCTCTTCGACCGTTCCCCCGGAGAGACTTCCGCTACGCGGAAGTCTCTTCCAAAATCCCTTCCGCTACGGCGGAAGTCTGGACCTCTAAGTGCTCCGACTGTCAACACTTAGGCCATTTTAAATTTTTCCAGTCATCCATTGATTTTTGCTGGGCAGAATGAGATACAACCTTTGTCAGTTGCTCCTTCTTGGCCCATAGAGGCCCATTGTTGCAACCTGAGGCTCTGATACCATACTGTCACGTCCCCATGCCTCCGACCGGCGAGGAGGACGCAACTCAAGGTTTGAACACCCGGGCTAAAAGCCCATGAACATGTGAATTCATAAAATGACAAGCTGATATGCTGAAATAAAATGCATTGAAGTAGAAAATGCATATATGCAATTGTTTATCATAACAACGGAAGAAACATTAATTCATACAAGCATTCATTCAACATGTTCAACATGATTATTAACAGAAAATATAGTTGCAGAAGTAAAAATGGACAAGATCACTTATCTTAAGATAAATTCGTTCCGCAACCAGCTACGTCGCTGCAATGTTCCACCCAACCATAGGCCATCGTGCTCCTTAATCTCTCAGCAACGCTGCCACCCCCGAGCTGGGCATGATTCTCCAAGGAATAAGGGAACATCAGGCTTACACGTAGCCAAGGATACACAAAACACACAGCCAAGCCAACAGAGTTGGGTTTATCAGGCCATTAGGGAGCTAGAGAAGGCAAATTGCTAAGCTGGTGAGCCCATTACAGAGCCAAGAACACCTACACCAGAACTAGCCTAACCTCTAAGACACCCAAACACACCCAACACAAGGAATCAGTCCCTTCTCTGCTACACAGTCCCTCAGGCCCTGCATTCCCTTCCAGTGATATTCAGGGGTGATGGAGAAGAAGTCCAGCCT
>LPNX011009183.1:609249-641501 GCA_001517045.1 Pseudotsuga menziesii | reverse complement strand
GGGGGGGGGGGGGGGGTGGACAACAGTTCTGAAATGTAATTAGCATACATTATCAACATACTCGGGGAAGACAGCAGTCTGTTTTTCACAGTCGAGGTCGCTGAGGAAAAACGTATGCAGACCACACTTGGGGACGAATTTATAGTAACCCGACCGGTGCGTATACAACCACAATGCAGAACCCACAAATTAGCCCCTGAGCAAAGGACGGAGCCACACCATTCTCAAATTCGCAGGGGAAAAACTGCGTGAGTGAGACCAGGAAATTTCCTGTGCGTGAAAACAATGAGCAGACAAATGGGAAGTGCGTGAAGGTGAACAGCTACCAGGAGGACGCGAAATTGCAGTGCGTGGGTGTTTAGCAACTTGTGGAGAGGAAGAAGTGTCTGCGTGAGTGGATGAACATCCAAAATCATGGGTAGAGTGTGCGTATCATTTTTAAGAGATTTTAAATTATTATAATTATTCTATAATTTTAAGTTAATATCATTTATTTTTCTTTGTCAAAGTTTTAATTATTGGCATTGTTTTTCTTTCAATATTTGATTATTACAACGTAAGGCATTTATTGCGGAGGTGAGTATCTGGCCATAGTAGCCATATTTATTGTCCCTTTTGCCAATTGTCACCCACCACGTGTCTACCCAACAAGTTTTTAAATATTTGTTGTTACACCACATTATGGGTTGCCATGGTGTGTAAATTTGTTTGTTTGTCGACTTGTCCAACTCTATAGAGCTCTGTACTTGTTTTTGGCGTTTTTTTTTTAAGTCCCCCATTCTATAAATCAGCAATGTCTTCTCTTGTTTATTTATTTTTTTGTATGGTACTTGTTTTCTCTTTTGGAGGGAGGACTTCGGTTTTTTCCGAAATTTTATGTTTGTGTTTTTAATAAGTAGAACTGTTTCTTAGTATTGTAATTTTTTATTTACCACTATTTTTATTTTTAATAAAATAACAACTTACAAAAAAATATGACTCTTTCATTAAAGTTTTAAATTTTATAAGTAAAAACCCCAAACAAAACTCTAATTGTAAGGTTTTGCATAATATTCAAAACAACACAATTGAAGGATGGGAGGTCAACGACTATGTTTGAGAACTACTGAGTTTCATTGAAAAAACTCGCATAAACTTTGAGAAACTAGTCTAGTTTTAGCGATTTATCCCTAAGCTTTTGGTCTTGAAGAAAGTATGGTAAATTGCAACGAGTAGAGTGAGCTCCTACAAATAAAAGATATCAACTTGTCAAGCATTACGAGAAATTGTCAAGACCATAGTAGCATAATTCGAGTACGAATACAATTAGATATGGAAAAAATACTTGACCAAAAAATCTAATCCAAATAAAATATGGAAGTAGGCTTCTTATATATAATATTTTTAATTAAATATACAACTATATATAACATTTATATATAGTTAAACATATACAATATTTTTAATGAAATATTGAATATCAACCATTAAATTTTAAACTTAGAAAAAAAAATTAAACATATTTTTTATAACCAAGATTACTCTTTAAAAAAACAAAAAGATAATGCCCTTAGTATAAGAGAGAAAGCTTTTACTTATTAATAGGTATTAATTATTTTAAGAAGAAAGTAAATAATATTTACCACTATTTACATTGAAATTAATTGATTAATGTTTAAATTGTGTTAGGGTTAACTTAGACTCCCGAATGAGCAAGGATGTAAGTGGTATTGGGCACATGGTTTTGGTAACCAATAAATCTAGTGTTGCTATAATAATTCCATATTTATTTTCTTTGGCATATTTTTATTCCTATTAGCTTGAATTACTAAGTATGAAATTGAAAGGTATTTATTTTATAGTGTTTTAATAATTAAAATTTGTTTTTTTTTTTTAAAATTAATTTTCAAAATTAACTGGTATCTATCACACATAGATCGAATATTGGATGAATTCGAATTTGTTCGAAGTTTGTGTACACAAAAGGCCAATACTACCGAATTATGCTACTATGGTCCAGACTACAAGGTTGAGGAACACACAAAAAAAATTAAAAGACTTGTCCTTTACAGGAATTAATGTTTCTCACATTGTTTGTCCTTTGCAATGGCAATACACAAAAATGCTTTTGAATTTATTTAATTTAACTGTCATGCCTTCCATCTTTATGTTCTTTTTATGTTGGATTTCAGTTAAATGTTAAGATTCACACCAACATTTGATAGCTTATTGTTTTTGTAATGAATTTTACTATTTGAACTTGTATTGTTGTGAAATTACCAGTGTTGAAGATGAAAATCACTTTCTCTTAGATTTTCCTACGTACACCCACGTAAACTTTTTGTTACAGTACAAACCTGCCCAAACTTTATTACATCAAAATTATAGTGATCTAGGAACTTCTGAGCAAGCTTGGCCTTGAATTTTCAGTTTTTATGTCCACCTTCCACTTTGGGAGAGTGACAAACCCAAACTGGCGAATGTCTTCACTTGATGCTTTCATTGAATCCCTGATCCAAGAACAAGACAAACTGATCCAAATGGGAGTCTTGCAAGCCTCCGAGAATTAGGATCTTTTGGATGGGGAGTCAAAGAATATGAATGCAAAAAGGAAGTAGAAGGGAAAGGACAAGAGAAATTCCGAATCTAAACTAAAGGAGGAGCTTAATCCATCAGATGGAGCCTCAAGTTCCAAGAAGGATAAGCAGAAGAGGCTTGAAAAGACCAAGTGTACCTATTGCAAGAAAGGAAACCATTCAGAGAGAGATTGTATGAATAAGAATATAGATCAAATGGCCAAACTTCTTGAATAGAACCATATTTCCCTCCCAAAAGGCGCAAGAAAGATTGATTCTAGAAGTAAGACATATGATCATGAGAGATTCCATGCATTGAAGGATGGATTTTCAAAATACCAAACCTTCCTCATTGATTATGGAACCTCCAACCACATGGTTGCCTCCAAAGAGTCATTTTCTTTATTAAATCTCACTGATGGTCCTAGTATTCTCATGGGAGATGATTCTCAGATCCTAGCTATAGGGAAGGGCATGGTATGATTCGAGCATGGAGTGTTCAACAATGTTCTGTATGTACCCTCCTTAACAACAAATTTGTTGTCTATTTATTAGATGACACACACTGGTTCACCAAAGAGAGTTGCTTTGAACTTGACATGGTTGAGATCTAAGATATCTCTAATGGGAATCTTATAGCTAAAGGTGCTACAAACCATGCCTTCAAGGCATATGTTCTCACACTTTTTTTCCATACTCACATCAAAGCGTCATATTAACCCATAACAATGAGACAAAAAGACTCTGGCATGAGATATTTGGCCATCTGAACTTCAAGTACCTGCAGCAGCTGCACAATGAAGAAATGGTTGAAGGATTTCCCCTCATGAAATCCTCTCAAGGAATCTGCAAAGGCTACTTAGTAGGGAAGCATCCAGAGCGAAAATATGATGTTGGAAAGGTGAGAAGAGCTACCTCCACAATTGCTTTGATACACAATGATGTCTCAGGACGAATGCCTATAGCATCTATGAGCAGATCTAGATAATTTATGACCTTCATATATGACTATTCCAGATATTGTTGGATCTACTTTCCTAAGCATAAGTATGAGGTGTTTGAGACTTTCAAAGTTTTCAAGGCCTTGATTGAGAACAGTCTTGGGAAGAATATCAAAGCACTCAGATCAGACAACAAAGGGGAGTACATCAAAAGAGAGTTTCAGCATCTCTGTGCTTCAGAAGGCATCCAAATGCAACATTCAGTCCCATACGCACCACAAAAAAATGGTGTAGCCGAGAGGAAGAATCAGTCATTGAAAGAGATGGCTACCTTCCTGCTTGAAGTAATGAATCTTCCACCATATCTCTTGGATGAAGCAGTGAACCTCACAAGTCAGTGGTTGGGATCACTCCATTCAAAGCACTAATGGGACATAAGCCTGATGTCTCACATCTAAGGGTTTTTTGCTCCAAGGCATGGGCCAAAATCCCATCTGATAAAAGAAAATATCTTCAACACCAAAGTAGCAAATGCATTTTGCTGGGATATGAAAAAGATGCAAAAGCTTACAAGCTAATGGAGATTACAACCATGAGAAGCTTCATAGAGAGATGTGTCAGATTCAATGAAGATCCATCACAAGATCTACAACTAGTTGAAGAGGAGGGTAGATCTAATCTTCCTAATCCATTTACATATGAAGGAGATCAGAATGATGTTTCTTTTGATGATTCAAATTTAGAATTCTAAGATGAGGACAAAGTGGAACAAGATCTTGACGCTGAGTATGGATATCAAGCAGATCCAAATCCAAACACATCTCCTACTCCCAATCCTAGGCCTAATTAGGCTAAAAAACTCATTGAAGCTACCAAGAACAATGTTGGGGATCCATCTTACCGAAGGAGAACCATATTTCAATTTCAAGATGAGAACCTTGCACTATGTCATACAGATCCACTTCTCCCATAGGGGTGCGACATGATGATGAGGTTTGATCCACATTCTTACAAAGAGGATTGCCATGATCCACCATGGCAACCTGCCATAGATGAGGAACATTGATCGCTGCAGAACAATGAGACATCGCATGATCTTGTCTCTCTTCCTCCAAATAGAAGAGACAAAAGGGCGTTCTTGCATATTGACTTTGGAATAAGAGATTTACATGGAACAACCTAAGGGGTACATTGATGATCCTTCCTTGGTATGCAGGCTAAGGAAAACATTGAATGGACTCAAGCAAGCCCCCAAGTCATGGCATGCCAAGTTGGAATCTTACTTACTATCACATAGGTTCAAAAGGTGCAAGTCTGATTACAAAGAAACAACATCTCCTTTCCTATATGGTATGAGATTAGAAGAAGGAAGTTCACATGGTTCACATGCACTATATTAGGGAACTAGTGCACAACAAGACCATCGCACTGCATTACTTCCCTATAGAGGAGAATCTTGTAAAGGACCATCACACTACATTACTTCCCCACAGAGGAGCAGGGTTCATATATTTTTACAAAGTATTTCACTCATAAGAGATTTGTGTATCTCAGGTCTCTGCTTGGTGTGAAGGCTTCATTGAGTTCCCTACTATTCATTTTTAGGGGGGGGGTTTCTTACCATGTGGGTTTCCTTGTTTCCTTAGTTTCATGAGTAGTTATTTTATTATTGTTGTTGTATGGGTTACCTTTGGTCTCTATTACCAAGGCCCAGGTTGT
The DNA here is from genome assembly GCA_001517045.1 of Pseudotsuga menziesii. Taxonomy (NCBI): domain Eukaryota; kingdom Viridiplantae; phylum Streptophyta; class Pinopsida; order Pinales; family Pinaceae; genus Pseudotsuga; species Pseudotsuga menziesii. The sequence continues at coordinate 636,286 of LPNX011009183.1, read as the reverse complement.
CCAAGTTTGGATTAAGGGGGGGTGTTAGGATTAGTTAATAATCCTCCCTTTCCCACCATAGTCTTTTTGTCAGTTTCCTATATTAGGATGATGTTGTGACTACATTAGTGCCATGGATATGTTATATGGGGCCCACTAGCCACTTGATGTGCCCTCATGCATGAGTTTAAGATCTCCAGACACCAATCCCTAGATTTTAGGATCCCACTCTGAGTTATGGGAGTCCCACCTTAAGTTCACCCTCACTAGAGTGGAGTCAAGCTCTGATGGCCACCTTTAGATCACCTTCAATCAGCTATGTGCCATATTTTGCATGACTTGAGGATTAATGCACGCATGCTCACCTACCAAGGTCAATTAACTGATTGTTGACTGTTTCAGCTGTATGGAGTTGCACTAGTGTGTCTTCATTGGTGTCTTTTCCTATGTTATTCAAGTCATAATCAGGGATTCAAATCACTCTTGTGTTATTCGAATTTCCATTATTGTACTATATTGTGTTTGTACAGAGATTAATTATTATTGTCATCAATTTATGCTATCAAATTTGTGTTTCTTGTCTAATCAATTTCACACTACATTTTTCATAGTTTTTACACTGCAATTCATCATTCTTCAAATTTTTTCACTGTAAGGTATTATTCAGCACAAGGGAGGCTATAGATATGAATGTGGGGGCTAATATTTATTATTAACCCACCTAAATTTATATATTTTAAATTGATTATAACCAAATGTCTTAGATTGAATATTACATAGGCATCATGGTCTGGTAAGGCTTGGCCTCAAATGTTTGTTTTTTTTCCTCAAAAAGATTGTGCAGTCTATTTATATTGCAAATAAACCACCTCGTACATAGACATATAGAGGCTTTACTAACATGAAAATTATATTGAAAGAGGAATATACTATGTATACAAAACAATGATGTCTTGTATTCATTGAACCATCAATAAATAAAAAGAAACTAGCTATGCCGTTGGGCAATATAAAACTTGTCTATTAGCAAAAACTATATCAAAAAAGCAAAAAAATGTATTTCCATTTGTGTTCCTGGTATCTTTATCTCAAGTGTGGTATGGATCCAACTCTATCAAGTCTTCATTCTCCATATCCCATCTATATCATGTACCCACTCCAACTTGAAGACCATTCTTTGACAATTGATGTACCACTTGGTTCCTTTCCCTATAGACGTGTTCAAAATTTTTTGTCTAAAAAATCCCAAGTTGTCTAAATATTTCTTCGTAGGTGGGCTTGAGTAATATATTCCATGGAGGTATCCTCTATCTCATCCAATTAATAAGTATTTTGGAGTCCCTAAATACTTCCAAATTTTGAACATTCTTCATAACAACCAACCCCAAGGATAGCTTGACTTCCATTAACTCTAATATGTTGTTTGTACTATCTCCCAGGCCTGCAAAAAAAAAAATTATCCAATGAGAATCAATTATGTATAAAATTCCACCTGCCCCTCCCTGAGAAAGATTCCCCAATGATGCCCCATCAAAATATAACTAGTAGCCTGTTATGTCAACTATCTCGTCCACTATCCTCCTTACTTTATGATTTTCTACTACCTATGGAAAATGGATTAAAATAACAAGGCCTTTTGTTGCATAAATCGAGGGAGATATAAAAATATCATAAGAAATGATTTATTTATAGATAACCAAAGACCCAAAATGAAGATAACAGGTAATTCTAGATAATATTTAAAAGCTTCATTGTCATTCCAAGTCTCCAAAGCACCTTCGAGATCCTGACTAACCCATATAAATTGTATCCTGCATACTTGTGAGGAAAACTCCCACATCTCCTTGATATAAGAATATAAGATAAATAAGTGCTCACTATTCTCACTATTTTATTTACAGAGAGGACATCTTCTAAGTCCATAACAAAATTTAGTAAGCATGGCATCCCACACATGCACCTTTTTATAAAGTTCCAACCATATAATGACTTTAGAGGGCACTTGTACTTCCAGATTGTTGTGAACCACCATCAAATTTCAAGATGGTCTTTTTCTTCTCTGATAACCTTATATCCAATCCTAGGGATATAGTGTCAACTTTTTTCATTTCTAGTCCAAATCATAACATCATCTTTGTCCACCAATCTAACATGACTATCTTGGAGTGCCTTTGTATACTTTTTCCATATATCAATGTCCACCACATTCACATACCCCAAGTCTTCAACATTTAACCATTCTTGTCTCATAACTACCGTTTTGATTAAATCCCCTATTTTTTTAGATAGATGAATTTGTGATCCCTCAATACCTCTACCATGGGTATGGGGAGCCTATGAGCCCCGACACAACCTACCCATGGACCATGTTCTAGTATAATATTCCTTCTAGTTCCTACTCTTCATTCCAGCTAATCCCTATAACTTCAAATGTTAGAATTGCAACTTTCCGCATAATTGAAACATCCGATATAGATTTTTCTCTACTTCTTAACCACTCTTCAATAGATAATGGGTATTTTTCTTGGACAAATGTTACCCATATACCTTCTCCCCTCAAAATTATCCAAGCTCCTTTTGCAACTAATGCTTTGGAAAAACAATGGGGATTATTTAAACCCTATCCACCCAATTCCTTTGGCATAGAAACCTTGTTCTAGGTATCCCAATGGAAATAATTTCCCTCTTAGGTTCCCTTCCTTAAAAAATAAAAACTAATCTTCATAATTTGATCCAAAATACATGTAGGTACATAGCCTAAAAACACCTAGTATATTGGACTCACTTCCAAAACAGATTTCACCAGGATCAAACAACCCCCTCTGAATAACCATTTGTTGCACCATAATAGTAATGTTTTCTCAATCTTACTTGTAAGCTAGGTCCAAAACCTCCTTTGATAATAATTTGGTTTTAATGTAGATCCTAAGTACTTGAGACCACCTTGAATATCAACCTTGGAAAAAACAAGCTGAGTACATATCCAGTCAATTGAGTTTTATTCTATATTCATAAAGGAGACAAAATATTTCCTCACATTATAGATCATACTTGTAGCCTTTGTAAAAGGGTTCATAATACCTCATATATTTACTACTTCCTTCCTACAACCATTGGAAAATATCAAAATATCATCTACAAATAATAGGTGGGAAACACAGACAGGACCAACTACAAAATGCCTCTGAAAGAATCATCGGTCTTGGCTTGAAGGATTATTATGCTCAACCCCTCCACCATTAAAATAAATAGAAGAGGAGCCAATGGACATCCTTGTCTAAGCCCCCTCCATTGGAAAAAAAATGGGAAGCATACCCATTTACCAAAACAACAAAAGAAACAAATTGCCCTACACAAAAGAATCCAATTTAGTACTTCGAGGTGGAAACCAACTTGTAATAATACCGATCTCAATTAAATCCAGTTAATGTCATAACCCTTTGATAAATCAACCTTGACAATCATAGCCGACAAATTCTTCATCTTTACACAGTGCAAAACTTTTTGAGAAGTGCCAATTCCATCATGCATCTGTCTTCCATCCAGAAATGGAAATTGTTCATGGGAAACAAAGCTAGATAAAATACCCCTGATCCTTCTAGCAATAACTTTTACTATCAACATATAAATACAATTGCACAATGAAATTGGTATATAATCCTCTAAATTTCCAACTCTGTTAGATTTTGGGATGAGGCAAATAAAAGTCGAGTTTAAAGCTTACATGATTCTCCTATTCATCCTTGATTCTTCAATTAATCTGAGAAGATCCTATTAAAATAAATCCATCAAACCTGTGAAAAACTCCATTGGCCAGCCATCAAGCCCAAGGTTTTTTCCTTCTGCATAGACTAGACATCATCTTTTATCTCCTCAAGGGTGGCCTCCTCAATAACATATGATGGATATAAATCTACCACCATCCATCATTTGAGCCACTGATGCTCTATCATCCTACCGGAAGAGCCTGTTGAAATGGTTTGCTCCCATCTCTGCTAGATTCTTGAAACTAGTCACCTATCCTCCTTCTTCATCCTCCAAGTGCCAAAAGGAATTGGCATTCTTCCCGTGATTTACATAATTATGAAAAAAAATGCTTTGTCATCACCTTTCTGTATCTAGATGACCCTACTTTTTAACCTCCAATTAGATTTATCTTCTTGCAATATCTCCTTCTTTTAGTTTCCAATTCAATAATCAACCTTTTTTGATCCAGTGATATGAAACCATCTAAGTTTTTTCATAAAAAGTTTCTAGAGATATCTTAATATTTTTCAATTCATCTTGTTGAGCCTTTCTCCTCTTAGTGGCCCATGGTATTGATCCATCTGTTATATTCTTTAGATTTTGAAAAATCTGTAAACCTATAGACTCTCTTCTATTGTCATCATAAGGAATCCACTTGTCACTCACCATTTGTTTGAAACCCTCATCCTCAAGCCAAGTAGAATTAAACTTAAAAAGGATAGGGGGATTTTCCTAACCCATTGCCACCTTTAATAGGACACGCAAATGATCTGATTCCCCTCCCATATCAACCCACTATTTAATATTAGACTCCATCTGAAGAGTTCCTTCATTAACTATAAATTTATCGATCCTTTTTGCAATCCTTTCATGTCTAGACCTCATATTCTTCCAAGTTGGCCTTATCTTTGTAGGGATGACGTCAAATAAGTTGTTTTCTTCTAGTGTCCCAACAAAATAGTTGGAAAGGGTGTCCCTATGGACATTTTCACCTCATATATCTGCATCTCCCATATTAAAGTTTAGATCCCCCAATAGGATCACCCTATCTTGTGCTAGTAGGCTAAAAAGGAAAAGTTGCTCCCAATAGGAAACTCTTGGTTGATATGGACCATATACAATAACAAAAGTGAAATGCAAACTAATATCCCTCAAAAAATGAGTGGTACCCAATCCTATAAAACAACCCAACTGTTAGAGCAATGGAAGGACCTCATTTGCCATCCTATAATAAATCCTTTAGATATTCCATGAGAATTTATACATACAATTTCCCACCCAAGCAATAATTTTTTTAAATCATCCATAATAACATCCCTAGATGCAATAGTTTTCTGAATTAAAATGACCATAGGTTTCTGATATTCCATTAATATTTTTAGGGTTAGATTATTTGAGGGGAGCCCCATCCCTCTGCAATTAAAAGACATCACTATCATGGAGTGACAAACTTAATGAGATTACTCGCTCAAAGAGTCCCTTTTATGGTTTTTTGTCTCCCTGCCCGAATATCCAGAATAACTCGGTCTTAAGAAGATTCTAGGGGTGAATTTTGCTCCCTTAACTTGGGAAGACATGTCTTGAAACCTGATATATGCCCCTTACCATAATAGGTCTCCAATAGGGACAAACATAAGTAGGGACAAACCTACTATAAAAGTAGTTATTGCAACCCTAGTTTTCGAATGAAATCATCCCACTATGTGGGTTATTAAGACTCTAAAAGCAATTTACTAGGTATGTTATAGATTACACATATTAAGGGTTGCTAAAATTTTAATAATGTTTATAGCCATGGTTCGTGCTCTGTGCAATGTTGGTATCTTATTTTTTTGTGGAGTTGTTATGTTCACTAGTTCATGAAATTAAGAGAACACATGTTAAATGTCTTGCAATATGAAATCACTCTTCCATGGTTTAAAAAAAAACATTATTATCAGTTCTCAATTTCTCAATTTGGTGGTTCATGAAATTAAGAGGAAAAACCTATGAACATGTTATAAGGAATGAGTCACTAGTTAAAGAATATACTTGAAAGTTGGGCAAGCAAACAAATTTATTGTTTCTAACAACTTTTAAGTGTTATCATTCTATGAGCAAATGACTAAGTTCTTAGAGGTTACATAGTTCGTCTTGGTAATATCCTTAAATATTCTTTTGGGCTTTTTAAAGTGCATTTAATTGTTTGGATGCAACAATAAGGGACACATTCTTCTATACTTTTTACAATGTATTTAATTGTTTGAATGTAGAAGTAAGGGAGTGAGTTTTTATAAATAGCTAGCCATAAACCTTAAGCCTTAAACATTGCTTAGCAAATTATATATTTTGAGTCACATGAGTATTATTTTATGTAGGGTTTAAGGGTTAAGTCGCTACCTCTCACCGTCTCTCTCATAGTCTCCATGTATATGTAAGCAATTTCCATGCAAACTCTTCATGGGGAATCTAAGGAGGACAATGAACTCCATAATGAATAATGCCTATCATTAATTTAAGAGCACTTATTGGGCATTTAAGACAAACAAAATCCATGCACAAAAGAAAATCTCATTCCTTTTACATTCAACCAATAAACTGATTCATGGTTTAGTGTGAGTATCCTCCTAGTGGAAAAGAAAGTGCATCTATATCCATGACAACTAAAATTTGTGAGTCCTTGGCTATTGATTTATGTTCATATTTAATGGGTCGATTATGGATTGAAGTTAAAAATTATAACGAATATCCAATTAAAACATGTTAAATGACTTTTTATCCATGACAAGAGATGTATTTCTATAAAAAAGTTTGGATGTTCTTCCAGCCATATTGTAGAAGAACAACCTAATCCAAACAGTTATTATCTATATGATTCTAAGTTCTCTTTATGCTATTTTTATCCAATGTTTTGAGTATTTAGTGTTTGTATTTCTCAGTGTTATTACGGTTGCCCCCAAATATATTATCTTATTCATGAACTAGTAATACTTGCCTTTTTATTGAATGCAATATAAGTAAATTGGATTAAAGAATTATTGAATGTAATATAAGTAAATTGGATTGGGTATTTCCTTAGGTCAAGAAAATAAATAATAAATTAATATCAAATCAATAATTTTCTTAACTATAGATTAATATAAAATACAATCAATAATAAATAGTTTTTTTAACTAAAATTAATATAAAATACCATACGAATAAATTAAGTCGATAAAAAATGGATTCAAAAAGAGGTCAAACATGGTTTTCTCGTTGGCACTAGTGATCAAATTTGAAGGGTGGGTTTTAATTTCAATAGGGTATTTATTCTCTCAACCCTTCAGAGATGAAGGGCAATCTAAATAATTGTCCTTTAATTGACAAGTATAAATTAACTAAACCTTTTAACCAAAAAAAATGTAAAAAACAATTTTTTTTTCAGCGCTTGTTGTGAAAGCATACATGTATGTGATGGAGGGGCCTAAGTCAATTGAATCCTTGCAACTCACTGTATGTCTGAGACTCAACACTCCTTTTAAATTGAACCAGACTACCAAAAGAAGTTTATTAATGGTTAGATTTGAGAAAGTTATAGGTGTGTGTAATTAAGTGCTTGGGGCTCTAAAATTTGTTGTGTTTTGTACCAGTCCACGGTTCATTGAATCAATAGTCATCGGTAGGAATTTAAATTATTTAATGAAAACAATTAATGTGTATAACCTCTATGCCTAAAACATTTTCCATGTTGATGCAGGCAACTACTCTCTTTATTGTCTTACCAAAAGGCATGATAATGAGGAAGAAGACCTAAAATTATGGACTTCACCTTCAAAGAATGCCTTGCAATCACATTGGTAACGTGTCAAATCTTAGTTGATATTGTTAATTAAAGACTTCAAAGGTAAATTTAATATAAGACTTATAGTACTCTTTGCATCTTGACACATTTATATTTTATGGTTGTCTTTCGGCCTTGACCCAATTCGTATTATAAGGTGAGGATGTGCAGGCATAATAATCCTTAGTTATGACTATGAGATGAGGATTTAAAGAGAAGAGGATGTGTTGCAGCTGCAACTGTTTTCCCCAAATTTTCAAATTTTGGACCCCCCTTTTTAATTAGAGCGTTGCCTTGAATCGTTTGGATCCATGAACTCTTTTGTCGTGCTTTAATTTCAGACTATGTTGAGGTTAACTCTCTTCCTGTTTTCAAAAAATTGCTTATGTTTGAAACTGCTGTGGGTCGCAGAGTTTAGAGTTTGTTTTGTTACCTTTCGGGTTGCGTTTTCCTCTCGGGAACTTATTTCCCGTGCTAACCACTGTTCTGAAGGCCAATTTAACAACGTATCGGAGCCATGTTTCCTTGGGAGGCCTCCGTCGCGAAAATTAAACAATGATTATTTTGTGGAAGAATCATGACTCCTCTGTGGCCGCTTCATATCGTTTAACTTGTTTATATTATCAGAGGAGTTAGTCTGTTTATCTTCCGCCCATGCGGCTCCCAAACAAACTAAGTATCCGGCATAGAACCGCTCCGCCCACCGATGCTGTGTCGGGTCTTCGTCACTTTGTGTTGGATCGGAGGCCATAGTCTTTCCTCCTCCGCCCTTGCGGCTGTGTAACGCACTGAGTGTCCGACGTTGATGTCCTTTCGCTCGTCGACTGGGACTTTTTCACCTAGAATTTGAGTCTAGCTTTTCCGACTCCGATAAACTTAACAGTCTCACGGATCCCATTTCCTGTTGGAGATCCGCCGACGCGGCTGTGAGTAAGACTACCGTGGACGAGGTTTTAGTGTTGTAGGCCGCCAATAAGTTTTCTCTCCCCGTCCTTTCGTCAGTTTTAAACCCTTGTGGACAAGATAGTGGTCCTGGCGCTTGTTAAGGTTTTCATGACAGTATAGGACTTCTTTTGATGACTAATCATTTTTTGATACAGTTTGGTTTTATTGAAAATGCAAGCCTGATTAATGATACATGTCGTTTAAATTGCAGATGAACTCAAGATATTTTTATAAATTACTACTGCAAGAAGACATAGCGGGGAGACGAGGTAGCAGAAAACGACTGGACAGTGTTAGGTGGAGTTCGTGCCGAAACCAACAGGATCTCAAGGAGAGCAAACGAAAGACAAGGCAGAATCAATGGCGACAAAATCCCAGGCCTGGAAAGATCTGTCAGTTACCAAGCAGATCCTGCTTGGTTGAATACTCTAAAAACATAACGCATGAAGTAAATCATGAGTACTCACAGAAAAGACAAAATGGGGATATTAAATGATTTGGAGGAACCCAAAGGTCATACGGTTGGGGCAGTTAAAGCGATTAGCTGATTTGGTTCAAATATAGGAAAGTTAGAACTTACGGGGGCTTTTTCCCTGGAAAAACTTGTGAACTATTGTTTGTAAGAGGAACTACTTCGTTTTACAATAAGAAATTGCAAATTTTACCTGTTGGAGAAGGTGCCATGTGGAATGTCTCAATGTGATAAAATGAACGATGTTAAATGGGAACTATTTCGTTTTCGACTGTGTTTCATTAACTGTGAGAGCGTTCTAACTTTATGAACCTATGTTCTTGCCTGAATGTTCTCTAGTATATTCTGTGACGTTTTCCACTATGAGCAATGGGATTTTTAACTATTGATGAGCTATATTGTCATGTATACTTTTATTCATGTTTATATGTTTTGGTTATAAGAACAACTACCTGTGATTTACCATAACACGTGGACAGTATTGCATTACTCATGAATTAATATCTAGCTCTCTAGAGATAGCTTAGTTAGTATCTATTTTCTTGCTTTGTGTGTGATTTAGATGCTTGAGAGTTTTAAGACGAGAGGTAAGAACCTGCGCATCACATTGTGAATACTCGCGTTCTTTATCAGGTCTGCATGTTAAATAGGCACTTGCATATCATACTTTAAGTCAAAAATACAAAAATATATACGGTGGATTGGGCCGCAACCGGTAAAACCTTTTATTTTTGTTACTTGACCTACAGTAGCCGGACCGCAAACCGGACGGATTCCCTACACCAAACAGTCACAGGCTAATTGGGAACGTTGACTGGGGAGAATCCCTTGTTGTTGTCGCCTATGAATTTCCAGGCCTCAACAGGATGTAAAGACAAGTAATTTTTAAATGTATTTTGGTAGTGCCGAGGACAAATGCTGTGAGAAACCACAAATGTTTGGAAGGACTGATCGAGATTACATCACGATCATGGCGGCCATCAAATTGAAGACTATTCTTGAGCCAACAATTGTTTTTTAAATTTCATTAATAACCATTGTTTCTCCATATCATGTGCCCAATGACATCTCTCTATAGCAATGCATAAATCGACTTATGCACAATTTGTGATCCTAGATACATGCCATTATTTGTATTTGAATGACATCGAGTGTTCTTTATAGTTGTTGTGAGCCTTGTAGAGGAGGACTTATCAAACCGGCCTTTTGAATTTCATTTTGACGAAAAAAGAGTAACATTAGTAGCGAGGTTCACATAGGTAGTAGGCACAAATTTTTGAGCTCGTTTCAGGCCTAGTAGTAGATTAGTAGTTGTTGACACATTGTCACACTTTATATTGCAACCCCAAGTGACTCGGGAGTCAGAGTCACATCTCGATGGCTAGTTCCTCGTAGTCACCAATGATTACTGACCATGTTGCACAACTAAGCAGCGAGTGCATGGCATGAGTGAGTAAGTGATTATAATTTATCATATTTCCAATATTTTGAATGATGAGTTGAACTTTATAGCATAGGAATTTCAACATCTTGAGAAATTTATATGAACGAATAATTTCAAATGTTGCACTTTTTTTGAAATGTTGATATAAATTATGCCCTTCTTTATTGGAAGGGTAAAATTCAAATTTTAATTTTTTTTAAGGACAATTTTAACTTTACGCTTTTGAAAGGGATAGAACCCTTTGGAAGGGCTGTGAAGGGTTCAATTTTGAATGTTGGTTGGCCCAATAGTAGCCATGTTTTTGTCTAGTCACATGCACGTCCTTATCGGATTTTTTCACTTTCACACCCCGTATATTAGGTAAGATCTAACTATTCTTTTTTCAAGAGGAAGATCTAACTATTCAATTTAATAAAGTCATTAAATTATAAAAGATACGTATTTGTTACAATTAGTTACTTTATTTTGTCACATCAAGAACTTGATATTTGATAAGGACTAAGATTTTGAATAATTATCTAACTAGTGGAGTTACACGAATGAGAGTTAGAGTTTTCACAATTTCTTGAAATATGGGAACATAAGCGTAAGTCAATATGTACATTGCATCAACTTTGGTCTTCCTTTACTATGGTAGATGGTCTCTTCTTCATGTTCCTTTTATCTCTTTTCCTTAATTTTTGTACAAAACATATAAACAACATATGTTGATTATGTTGCAATTTGTGTTGTGATTATGTTGCAATTTTGTTAACATATTTTTGTTTGGATCAATTTCTACCATAGCAACATTTTGTACGTAGATGATGGAGTTTATACATAATTTATGAGAAATACTTAATCTTAAATAAAGAAAGAGATTGAGACTTAATCATTGATCTCACTATTGAGAGCATGTGTGAGAAAGTGATAAATATTTATCAAGTTTTGCAGACTTTAACAATCTCTGTCATAGAACTATAGTTTGGTATCCCTATAATATCCTTAGAAGCCATTCCAACCTAAAATCAAGAAGTGCAGATGGAAGATCACCTTCATAATTTAATTTAAAATCTCCTCTTAAAGTAGAAATCAACGTACATAATTATCCCTATGATACTTAGATGTACAATTTGTGGTTTTACACTTGTTTGAGGTAGATTAATTCCTTTTATGAAGTGTAATAATTTATAGATGAAGACAAAGTTACGTATGTGAAGTTATCCACACACATAGAATATTTTCTGCTGCAAGATAATTACGTGAGTGTAAATAAAGATTGGACATCATGTCCCAAGCCATAAGATTAGGAGTTCTCAAGATTATTCTAAAAATTGAGAAAGTTGTCTCAACTTGATGGTCACCTCTGAATCCATTTTGTCGGTTGTTTTGTTCCTGTCTCGCACAAGTATTAGTGTCTGGGATTCTTACTGCACCCCATTTTGAAATGTTTCCAATCAAAACTACATACCATTAAAAACATATTTGCATAAATGAAACACATCGTTCTTGCATGAAATTAAATTGCGGAAAGTAAACACACCAAAACTTGCAAAATAACACTTGCATAAAATTAAATTGCAGGAAAGTAAACTACCTAAACTTGCAGAAAGAAAAACACACTTTTGCTGAAAAATAAACCAAACATGCAAAAAAACACTTGCGAGAAAAGAACAACAAGGATTTGGGGAAACCCACTAAAGTGGATGCGTTAGGTTGTTACCCCACATAAATCATAGAGAATTTGTCTTTGTGTCTTATCGTTTTTCCCTCCCCCTTGTTGTGCAATGTAAAGGCAACCTATCTACCTAGACTTCACCCCTCTAGCACCTCCTCAGCAATGACACCAAAAATGTCCGACAAAATTATAACAAATAAATTTTCCTTCAATTTAATTATCAACCAGGGTAGGTAAACTTCGAGTTGCTACACTATATGTGCAGGGTAAGATAATCTAGGGATAAAGTCCTATGATAATTTAAAAGAATTATAACTTTAATTCCTATCAATGCCAACAAAATCACAATCTATACTATGCTATCTAATCATTTAATCAATAAGCACAAAGAAAAGAGAGCATATCTATATAGTCTGCTTTACAGAAGAAAATTCAATCATATACTATGTGATATCAAAGATTAAAAGGAATATTTCGAAACCAAATGCAACTATTCTCCAATAAGACTACTCTGCTTTATAACCCTAGAAAACAAGACTACTAGTGAACTAACATAATCATAACTCTGCAATGACTTAGTATGCCAAAGTAAATTACTCAATCAACAAAGAGACAAATCTAACTACAGAATTAAACCTCCTTTTAATTTAACAGAACAATTGTCACAAACCCTATAAAATATCAATGAACTAATTACAAGCAATCAACCTCAAACTATCAAACTAGAAATTAAATCAAGGTACACAAACCAACACTGATTCTTTCTACCATTAAACATTCTTGTAGTAATCTTCTTTTTACTGTCTAGTTTGAAACAAATGAGAATAATTAAATCAAGGAACATTACTCAAATGGAATTCATAACTTCGATCTCATTCAACCATAAGTTTCAACCTATTTGAATTCTCAGTTAAACTTAATTTAAGTACAAAAGACAATCTTCAAATGTTGTAATAACAAACTATCTCAAATTTATTTTCTGGCCAGAATCTCCTACTTTGTGCAAATCATTCCTACAACATACCTCAGTTACAAAGAAAGCATTCCAAACTATCTTTCTCTACCTTATTCACAAATATAATATTTCAAAATGAACTTAACCATTTATGTCAAGAAAAACATTCTAAATCCCAACGTAAAACTTGATATTAATCCAAACCAAGCATAAAGGAGAAATTACATGAAATCTACAACATTTATCCTTCAATCTGTTCAAACTCTTCATGTTCTATTTTAGTTTCTGGAAACCCTCAATAATAACACAGAAGTCAGCAATAACTAGACAATGCATAAAAAAGAAATATTACAGTAATATATATATATTCAAATGACGATATTCACAAGCAAAGTATCAACACCGTATGAAGGTGGCCCCCCCTCCAAACGTTGCGCAGGCTATGAATAAAAGCTTAAAACTGGATATAATTATCAGTTGGAAAATGTATCATATAATAATCACCATCCTTATTCCTCAGTTTGAAGAGGCCCATTTATACAGGAAAATCCATAGAAAGATCAATCCCCAAAGGAATAAAAAATTCGGTCAATAACCCAGAAAATGACCAATAGAAAATCTGGGAAAATCACGTTTGTTCTGGAAAGGATTTCTCCATATTCGTTCAGAAATTATGCAAATAGCTTGCAGTTAGGGGTAAATGGGGCCATTTATGAGGTGGGTTTTGAACGGTTTCACCCGATTCTTCATAGATTGCCCAAAAATAAAACATGCCAAATTTGTTGCTTGGTAAAAAAAATGGTTTTTACATAATCTTTGAATTACGAGCTACTCACATTTGAAAGGTTATGTGTGAGATCTGATAGGTAAAAATCCATACTGGGACATATAGAAAGAAAACCCATGTTTCCAAATTGATTGAAGAGACCCAGAAGTATGAGAATTAATGATTCTCATCCGTAGCAGTGCAGGAACAAGTGTCGATTTGGGTGCAAGATTAGGTACTGGATCGAGTGCAGGATTGGGTACCGGATTGGTGGAAGAAATCTGCAAGATAACCAAAGAGTTATACCCCAAGTAATTCATTCATTAGATATAATATTTTAAACTTATGCTTAAAAATGAATAAATAAGATGGAATAATGATAAAATTATACCTTGTTATGGACTTCATGAAATAGCCTTCAAATCCATGCAAATGATGTCTAAATAAATGATACATGTGAGAAAATTTAATGAAAAGAATTGGTTCCTTATCTGAGGTATAGATAAAATATGGGAAAAATAAGGAGCCGTCATCTCCCCCACACCAAATATCTTGCATGTCTCAATGCAAGGAGACAAGATTGATATTCAAAGTGGATGACATGACTCAGTCAAACCCTCAAGGTATTAACCAACACCTGCACCTATGGAGAAGAAGGAAATGGTTTTGGTTGAGTGTTCATGAGTTCTTCTAGCTGTTGTTCCTTTTTCTTCAACTGTTTTCTCAAGCTCCTGTTGGATCCCATCATATCATCAACTAATTTTTGCAATGAGGCAAATTTACCTTTCAAAATCCTATTTTCTTTCTTAAGATGTCGAGTGAGGAGGGCATACTCCTAAACTTCCCCAACGATCCGAACATTCATCTTTTGAAAGTAATTATTTGCAAATAGCTCAGAAGGAATGGTGGAAGGATTCAATAATGATGAGATGAACAAAGGCTTCACCATTTTCTTCAAAGTTTCCACAACCTATAATCATCGGCTACTTCAGGCCACGTGTTGAGATGTAAAATATGGTTTTCCAATGATCAATTCATAATTATACAAATGGAAAATTGAATAAAGGCATACCAATTTTAGGATAACATTTTGATAAAACTCTATATACCTGCATCCTTTGTAAGCTAACTATAACATATGAAATAAAATAAAATAAGGTATTAAAAATATACGTGGAAAAAATTATACCCCAAACTTTTAAAAATGTAAGTTGTTATAGTTAAGATATTTTTGACACAAAAATTCGAGCTGCCTGAAGATTTGAAATATTCCATCATCCAACTTGAATTGAAAATGACTCATTAAATGAGTGCCAAAATGTGGTTAGTAACTTAAAAATATTTGCTTTAGGCACTTAAATCGTTGTTGTAGATAACCAAATTTAATACTTTCTCTGTAATGCTTTTATACCAAATTGAGAATTAATCACAGATCATTGTCCAAATCAGAAATTTGGACATTAATCATTTTAGAATAAGAGTAAATTTAATTTTCCTTTTTCTTTGGTATAAATGTAGAGCCGGTAACAGGCAGAATCAATTTATACATAACCAAATCCAACTTCTGTAAAAGATGAATATAGGTGTGGAAAAGTGATATTTGTAAAACAGACTTTGAATTTTATCAGATTCAACAATTATTAATTGATCCAAAGTTATTTTTACCTATGTATTCTCTCAATCCAGCACCTTGTCCAATACTCCATCCAATACTCCATCTAGTACCTCATCCAGTACCTCCTCTAGTACCTCTGCTGTTAAGATGCCAAAATATCCCCAAATTATTGTTTTTGCCATTGGTAAGATACTAATGGTAAGGTATAGAGATCTCCTTGTCATGTCCTCAACAAAAAGGTAACTAATCAACACACTGAAATCTCAATCAAACAGTCTTTAAAAGAAATCTAATACTTATCAACGTAATTCAAATGCAAATTTATTTCCTTTCTTTATACAGAAAATATAATTTGCTTGAACAAGAGTTCCACCTACTAAAAGTCATAAGAATACCGGTCAAATTGGTTCATCATTACACAAGGATGTGTAAGTGATAAAGATAAGGTTCCATGGAAACTTCATTGAATCATTAATCATCTGGACGCTCTGGAGGCATAATCCTCTTATATGGTAAGGATTCAAAAGTAGAGAATTAAATTTGAAGGAGATTATCCAATGGTTGCTAAATAAGTATTATTAAATTTAATTTTATCCCAACACATCATTTAGATCTTACAAGAGTACCTCGTTCATACAAGTAAGTATAGATAAAACATGATAATAGATACTAAAGTTAGAACCCACTGCCAGCGAGCCTGTTCACTCCAGTGGGGTAGTTATAATATCCAAGAAATTTATTCCCCAAATGGTATGCCCCATTGCCGACAGGCTTGTTCAGTACCCTGATGGGTTTTCCTGGTCATACCACAGGCCGACACTTGCTACCAGCAGACATGTTCAACATCTCGGTGGGTTAACCTATTACATTATTTTTCCTTTAGAGGCTCTTGTCCCAAATTCACCTTAAAGATATGATTTATAAATTGCTTACGCATAGGTTAAATGGGGGAGTTTCTATTAAAGCCTTTTCATGAGCGTAATGGTATTGGGTTGGAAGATTATTCTAGAACAATTCTTATAAAAGTTTGATTGCATGAATGGTTAACTCTCATAATGATGTTAATTCAATGGAAAGGCTATAGTTATATGTATTAGGGCGCCAACAGATAATAACCAAAATATTCTTTTAATATCAACAATCATCTTCCTATGAGTTTATTGTGGTGTCTTCAGAAAAATAATTCAAATCCCTTATTAGTTACTACTGGTAAAAGTACTTGCCCAGTCAAGTGTAAAGCCAAATCAAAGTATTCTAGTATACTTATGGTTCCATAAGTGAAACAACTTGAGGTAAGACTAAATGGTACACAATCTATATAAACAAGGGAACATAGATCTGAAAACAACAGGCATCAAACATAGAGCAAAAAAGTAACAACCCAATACAACTAATGAGTACCTTTGGAAAGTTTCATCCCTTTGCATTAAAAAAAAGCATAACTTCCCTTTTTTCAAATGTTTGGGTTGTTCCTGTAAATAGAAAATACCTTCAACCGATGTCCATTACCCCAAATGCAACTTGTTCATTATCTCATGGTATTTTCCTTTTTATAGGTTACGAGCTGTTGTGATAATATATCTCCTGAAAGTTTGGATTGGAGAGAAGGTATAAACTTTGTTTAAAGATCTTAGTCGTTTTATTGCAAAAAGAAAAATAACGAAGTTGCATTGAATTCTAAACTAAACATGCAACTTTTTATTATATACAAATTTTCCTATTCTACCTAAGAAAGAAAAAATAACATTTCTATTCAAGTATATGAACTGTTCCAATGTAACCAAGTGCGAAGCACAATTAAAAATATAAATTTATCCACATACGAAAAAGTTGTTGCAGTGATTGCATGGATATGGAGAACCAACCGACTTACTTGCTTTTGCATCAAAAGGTGTTGAAGGAGGGAATAATGTTGTAGTTTGGTTACCTCTTGGAACCAACTTTCAATGTAGTACTGGTACTCTTCTTTGTTAGGATATTTAGGCACTTAGGAGTTAGTTAAGATCAACTTGTATAATATATCTGTTAGGTAAAAGTGTGTTTCTTTAGTATGCATTTGTAAATATTCTAATCCGACGGTCACGATATGTTCTAGACATAGAGTGATCCGACGGTTCAACTTCTCTTAGATCATACCTACCATTGATCCATGGCTTAACAACAGATTGGTCTATGATCTCTATTTAAAGAGCATAGAGGGTCCTTGGCTAGTTGATCGATTATGAGAAGCTCATGTAACTTTCTTTCTTTTGCATAATAAATTGTTTCAAGTAGCTATTTGGTTGGGGCCGTGGACTGTTTCCCTCTCGAGGGTTTTAACCACGTGACAAACATCGGTGTGTTGATCTGTGATCTATTTGTGTGAAGCAGTTGCTCAAGGTGTTCGGTCTTTTGGGAGTACCCTGTGTACCCGAACATGGTATCAGATCGTTTATGAAGAGCCGCTTTTGGTTTTGATCAAGATCTGCAACCGGTGTTGCCGAAACTTTGAAAGCGTTTCTGGTTCTACATTTTCTATGCATTTGTGGCCTGTGGGAGCTATTGCATTGCATCCGGAGCGTCGTTTCCATTGGGAAATAGTTTTTGTTTCATTGAAAACTGTTTCCATTTGTTCTAGAAACACCCATTTCAGCGAATTTGAAGGAAAAGAAAGCAAGCACGGAGAACGAGAGAGAAGAGTAAAAAAAAAAAGCCCCCTTCCTCTTTCCATTCTTTTACGTACCTTTTAAACTTAGCTCATGCTTGGTCCAAATTTGCTTTATTCCTTAATAGGTCTTGAGTTCAAGTCTTATTAAGCTACTTTTTAGTGCATGCAATTTCTATTTTCAAGTTACTTTATTGTAAAAATGCATCTCACATAAATAAAATAAAATAAAAAGTGAGTCACTTAAGTCTTTTAATTTATTACCGCACTATTTAAAAGTAACATTATTGTAAAAGTGAACCTCACTTATTCTACAAAAGTGATTCACTTCAAAACAACTTTATTGTAAAGTGATTGTCAAAGGTTGATCTTGGGAAGAGGGGGTTATTTTTTTTAGTTGGTCAAGTTAATATCTGCTATGTCACTATTGGGGACATCTTCAACATTTTTTTTGATCAAGCATAACTTCATCATCCAGAATCAGTTTTCAGTGCCATTTTTTTTAAACTGCATATTTTTTCGAGCTCTTTGCATCCAGACAGTTAGTTTCTGTTCTTTCAGCCATTAATTTACAGTATGGACGCCCCTTGTGATATTATACTTACAAGTTCTAACTATTTCTCATGGAAATCTTGTATGGAGGATGTTCTACGAAGTAGGGGACTTTTCAGGATAACCTCAGGGAAAGAAACAAAACCCATTGACGATGATAAGAAAATTAAATGGCCAATTAGATGTGATGAAGCTCATAGATTGATTGAGATGTCAATCTCTATTGATTTGCATTTCCACATATCTGAAATTGATGAACCTGATAAATCTTGGGAAAAGTTGGAATCTGTGTTTGGTAAACACAATGAAATTTGAGGTCATCAACTTGAGAATGAGTTGATTTCCTTGAATCCAAATGATTTTTTATGCATTCAAGACTATTTATCTAAGTATAAAACTCTTAGACTATTATGTGTAGAATGCAACATTAAGAAAGAAGACAAACACTGAATTTATCATATTCTTTCCAAACTTGGACCTGCATATTCTATTTTTGTATCTACATTCTACTCCATGAAAGAATCCTTGACTACATCTAACTATTAAGAGCCTAGCCTTGAATCCTTTTGTGATTCCTTAATTAGAGAGCAAGATAAGCTCATTCATCTTGGAATAATTAACAATGCATATACATCTGGGAAAGCCTTATTGTCCCAACAGAAAGAAAAGTCCAAGCCTCCCAAGAAACAGAATTTTCGCAATAATAAGCCAAACAACAAGGGTCCCAAACCCTCTCAGTCAACTCCTTATTTAAAAAATGACAAAGGATCCAAGCAAAAAGGAAAGACGACTGAGTGTCATTGCAATTTTTGTGGGAAATATAATCATGATGAATCTAAGTGTTTTAAGAAGATGACAGCCTTGGAAGCAACAATGAAGAAGCACCACATCAGCCTAGATTCGTCTTCAGAATCTAACTCTCATGGACATGCACTTTGTGCTTCTGGTTACTCTTATACTGCATCTTCTTCTTCTACTTCAAATGAATGGCACATTGATTCTGGAGCATCTTATCTTATGGCTAAGGATTAAGCCATCTTTTCTACTATGCATGAATGTAACACCAAACAAATATTTGTTGGTGATGATAGATCTCTAAGTGTTGTAGGATCTGGAATAGTTCCAGTAGAAAATGGTCATTTCAGTGATGTACTATGTGTTCCAAAAATTTCCTGCAATTTGTTATCAGTCTATCAAATTACTCATTCGGGTGAAGGTAAAACTGTAACTTTTTCACCTCACCAAGTTGTAATCAAGGATTTTAAAAATCCTCAAAATGTTCTTGCTAATAGAACTGTTGATGATATTACCAGGTTGTACAAATTTAACAACTTTGGGTTATCACATTTTCCTTCAGTTTTTGTTGCTCATAGTGATAACTTGAGCAAACTTTGGCATGAACGATTTGGTCACTTAAATTATCTCTCATTGCAACAACTATGTAAAGACAATATGGTGACTGGTCTTCCAATGGTATCTTGCAAGGATGGTGTTTGTTCCGGTTGTGTACTTGGAAAACATCATCGAGACAGTTTTGACAAACGTGCCTCTTGGCACGCCTCGGTTCCTTTGGAGCTTGTGCATAGTGACTTGTGTGGTCCTCTTCCATCTGCATCCTTTTTTGGTTTCAAATATTTCTTAACTTTCATTGATGACTACTCCAGACACACTTGGGCTTACTTCCTAAAACTTAAGAGCGGAGTATTTAACATGTTCTTGGCCTACAAGGCCCTTGTTGAAAAACAATATGGTCATGAAATTATTAAGTTAAGATCTGACAATGGAGGAGAATATGTTAACAACAAGTTCACTACTTTCTACACTGAACAAGGAATCCAACAACAACACACAGTTCCATATACACCACAACAAAATGGTGTAGCCGAACGAAAGAACCCCACTTTAAAAGAAATGTCTAATTGTATGATCCAATCTAAGGGACTAGGTCTTCAATATTGGGCTGAGACCATAAATTGTGCAAATTACATAGTTAATCGCACACCCACTAAAGTTTTACAAGGTATAACACCGGAAGAAGCATGGAGTAAAATTAAATCAGATGTAAGTCACTTCCGTGTGTTTGGTTGTGAAGCATGGGCTCACATTCTGGATGAAAAATGGAAAGCATTGCAGCCTAAAAGTGAAAAGTGCATATTTGTTGGATATTCTGAAGATGTAAAAGGTTATAGACTTCTTCGGCCACATTCTCATGATATAATCATTAGAAGAGATTTTAAATTTGATGAAAATCTCTTGGCTTACGAGCCTATCTTGGCGGGTGTGCCATCTTTGGCCCGCGAGCCTGATTCGGCGATTGTGCCTTCTTCTTCTTTTTCTTCCAGCTTCCTTGACAGGTTTCCAACTCTAGTTTCTGATGATGACAGTGAGGATGAAAATGCACCTCCGCCTGCTCATGTTCCTCCAATTGCACCAGCACCAATACTTCCTCGATGGGTTCGTTCAACATGTGAAGTAGCTGGTGATCTTGTTGGTGATCCTAGAGATCAACGTCGAACATGTTCTCAGTTTCAGCGAGCCTCTTCTCTTTTGGCTCAAGTTTCTGAGAATCATGATCCAGAAAATTTTGCAGAAGCGTCAGGAAATCCAGATTGGTATGCAACTATGGATGAAGAATATCGTTCCTTAATGGTGAACGATACTTGGGATCTTGTTCCTCTTCCAAAAGGAATAAAACTTGTCAGATCTAAATGGGTCTACATAACTAAGTATGCATCAGATGGAAGTGTTGAAAGACTTAAGGCAAGGTTAGTTGCCAAAGGTTTTTCCCAAGTTGAAGGGAT
Organism: Pseudotsuga menziesii; assembly: GCA_001517045.1. Classification (NCBI taxonomy): domain Eukaryota; kingdom Viridiplantae; phylum Streptophyta; class Pinopsida; order Pinales; family Pinaceae; genus Pseudotsuga; species Pseudotsuga menziesii. Next base: position 614,910 of record LPNX011009183.1, on the reverse strand, counting down.
TGACTACAATGAAACCTTTGCTCCTGTCGCAAAAATGAATTCCATCTGCCTTGTTCTTTCCCTTGCAGCCTTACATAACTGGGAAGTCCATCAAATGGATGTCAAGTCTGCCTTTTTACATGGTGATTTACAAGAGGAAATTTACATGGAACAACCTCCTGGATATGTTCAGGATAACTCTAGTCTTGTCTGTCTCCTTAAGAAATCCTTATATGGCCTTAAGCAAGCTCTTAGAGCTTGGTATGCCGAAATGGATAGCTTTCTCCTTGAAATTGGTTTTTCTAGATGCCATTCTGACCCCAATGTCTATACCAAGAAAGTAGGAAACCATCTCATCATAGTTGTTCATTATGTTGATGATCTTATCCTTACTAGTAGTGACCCTAAACTTATCATGTGAAATCCAGTCTTAAGCAAAATTTTGAAATGTCAGACTTAGGAAATTTGCATTATTTTCTTAGTCTCCAAGTCTTGAAAACCAAAGAAGGAATCTTTCTTTCCCAGTCTAAGTATGCTTGTGACCTACTTCATCGCTTCCGCATGGAAGATTGTAAACCAACCCCTTCTCCCTTCCAGTCTGGAGTCAAACTTTTTGCCACTTGTACTTCCCCTGAAGTAGATGCCACCTTGTATCATCAGCTTGTTGGTATCCTTTTATACTTGACTCATTCCCGTCCTGACCTTTCCTTTGTCGTTGGTCGTGTTGCCCATTATATGCAAACTCCTCATGAAAGTCACTGGAAAGCAGTAAAAAGAATACTTCGATATATTCAAGGTACAATTCAGTTTGGGATTCATTACAATACAGGGGGGAAACCCTTGTTGGTTGGTTTCACTGATTCAGATTGGGCCGGCAATCCTGATGATCGAAAGTATACTGCAGGTTATGTTTTCAGTCTGGGATCTGGACCTGTCACTTGGGCTTGTAAGAAACAACAAGCTCTTTCTCTTTCTTCAGTAGAAGCAGAATATCGAGCCGCAATTAATGCCAATCAGGAAGATTTATGGCTTCGACATATCCTTTCAAAGTTTGGATTCGAGCAGCAGCAGCCTACTCCACTTTGGTGCGACAATCAAAGTGCCATCAAGCTTGCCAAAGATCCAGTTCTACATCAGTGCAGCAAACACATTGAGCTACACATGCACTTCATCAGAAATCTTGTTCATGATCGTGTTATTGAAGTGCTCTATTGCCCTACAGATGATCAAGTTGCAGACATCTTCACCAAGTCTCTTACAAAAGCGAAGTTTTCTAAACTTCGGTCTATGTTAGGAGTTCAGGAATGTGTCCTTAAGGGGGGATAGGCTCTAACGCCTCCTTCCTTCTCCTAATAGTGTCACTTTTGCAAATCCTTCAATCCTATCCCAAGTTGTTCTTAAGGGGGGATGTTAGGATATTTAGACACTTATGAGTTAGTTAAGATCAACTTGTGTAATATATCCATTAGGTAAAAGTGTGTTTCTTTAGTATGCATTAGTATGCATTTGTAAATATTCTAATCCGACGGTCACGATATGTTCTAGACATAGAGTGATCCGACGGTTCAACTTCTCTTAGATCATACCTACCATTGATCTGTGGCTTAACAACCGATTGGTCTATGATCTCTATTTAAAGAGCATAGAGGGTCCTTGGCTAGTTGATCGATTATGAGAAGCTCATGTAACTTTCTTTCTTTTACATAATAAATTGCTCCAAGTAGCTATTTGGCTGGGGCCATGGACTGTTTCCCTCTCGAGGGTTTTAATCACGTGACAAACATTGGTGTGTTGATCTGTGATCTATTTGTGTGAAGCGGTTGCTCAAGGTGTTCAGTCTTTTGGGAGTACCCTGTGTACCCGAACATCCTTCCTTCATCATGTTATGCATACCTCCATTTTCTATATTATTGATTTCTTTAATACATGTCAGATTTGTTGTCAGGCATGTCGAGAACTCCTCAATTTCAGATTGTTTCTCCATCAGATGTAGTCCCCAAGTTGTCAATTTCTTCTGCAATTTGGTAAGGAATATATTTTTGTGGCTCCTGGTACTTTGGTTCATTTGTTGTGTCAGGAAAGGTAGATAAACTCTTAACTGTTGTCAGGATGTGTTCTACCTGAAAAGAAGAACTTCCAACCACTACTAGGATTTGAGAAATTTGTCTCAAATTGATGGTCACCTATGAATCCCTTTTGTCGGTTGTTTTGTTCCTGTCTCTCACAAGGATTAGTGTCTAGGGTTCTTACTGCACCCCATTTTTAAATGATTCCAACCAAAACTACCTACCATTAAAAACATATTTGCATAAATCAAACACATAGTTCTTGCATGAAATAAAACAATGTTGCATGAAATTAAATTGCGGAAAGTAAACACACCCAAACTTGCAGAAATAACAATTGCATAAAATTAAATTGTAGGAAAGTAAACTACCTAAACTTGCAAAAAGAAAAACACACTTTTGCTGAAAAATAAACCAAACGTGCAAAAAAACAAACACACTTGCAAGAAAAGAACAACAAGGATTTGGGGAAACCCACTAAAGTGGATGCGTCAGGATGTTACCCCACAAAAATCAAAGTGAATTCGTCTTTGTTTCTTATAGTTTTCTCCTCCCCCTTGTTGTGCAATGTAAAGGAAACCTATCTACCCCTATCTACCTAGACTTCACCCCTCTAGCACCTCCCCGACAATGGCACCAAAAATGTCTAGCAAAATTATAACAAATAAATGTGCCTTCAATTAAATTATCGACCAAGGTAGGTAAACTTCGATTTGCTACACTATATGTGCATGGTAAGATAATCTAGGGATAAAATCCTATGATAATTTCAAAGAATGATAACTTTAATTCCTATTAATGCCAACAAAATCACAATCTATACTATGTTATCTAATCATTTGATCAATAAGCACAAAGGAAAGAGAGCATATCTATATAATCTGATTTACAGGAGAAAATTCAATCATATACTATGTGATATCAAAGATCAAAAGGAATATTTCGAAACCAAATGAAACTATTCTCCAATAAGACTACTCTGTTTTATAACCCTAGAAAACAAGACTGCTAGTGAACTGAAATAATCATAACTCTGCAATGACTTAGTATGTCAAAGTAAATTACTCAATCAACAAAGAGACAAATCTAACTACATAGTTAAACCTCCTTTTAATTTAACAAAACAATTGTCACAGACCCTATAAAATATCAATGAACTAATTACAGGAAATCAACCTCAAACTCTGAAATTGGAAATTAAATCAAGGCACACAAATCAACACTGATTCTTTCTATCATTAAACATTCTTGTAGTAATCTTCTTCTTACTGTCTAGTCTGAAACAAATGAGAATAATTAAATGAAGGAACATTACTCAAATGGAATTTATAACTTCGATCTCATTCAACAATCCTTTCAACCTATCTGAATTCTCAGTTAAACTTAATTTAAGTACAAAAGACAATCTTCAAATGTTGTAATAGCAAACAATCTCAAACTTATTTTCTGGCCAGAATCTCCTACTTTGTGAAAATAATTCCTACAACATACCTCAGTTACAAAAAAGCATTCCAAACTATCTTTCTCTACCTTATTCACAGATCTAATATTTCAAAATGAACTTAACCATTTATGTGAAGAAAAATAGTCTGAATCCAAACGTAAAACTTGATATTAATCCAAACCAAACGTAAAGGAGAAATTACATGAAACCTTGAACATTTATCCTTCAATTTGTTCAAACTCTTCATGTTCTATTTTAGTTTATGGAAACCCTCAATAATAACACACAACTCAACAATAACTAGACAATTCATAAAAATGAAATATTACAGTAATATATATGCAAATGACGATATTCACGCAAAGTATCAACACCGTATGAAGGTGACCCCCCCTCCAAACGTTGCTCAGGCTATGAATAAAAGCTTAAAACTGGATATAATTATCAACTGGAAAATGTATCACATAATAATCATGATCCTTATTCCTCAACCTGAAGAGGCCCATTTATACAACAAAATCCACAAAAGAATTGATTAGATCAATCCCCAAAAGAATAAAAAATTCATTCAACAACCTAGAAAATGACCAACATAAAATATGGAAAAATCATGTCTGTTCTAGAAAGGATTTCTCCATATTCATTCAAAAATTCTGAAAATCAATCATGGGTTAGGGGTAAATGGGGCCATTTATGAAGTGGGTTTTGAACGGTTTCACCCGATTCTTCATAGATTGCCCAAAAATGAAGCCTGAAATTTGTTGTCTGGTAAAAAAACTTTTTTACATAATCTTTGACTTGCGAGCTGCTCACATTTGAAAGGTTTTGGGTGAGATCTTATAGGTAAAGATCCATATTGGGACATATAGAAAGAAAACTGATGTTTCCAAATTGATTGAAAAGATCCAGAAGTATGAGAATCAATGATTCTCATTCGTAGCAATGCAGGAACAAGTGCCGGTTTGGGTGCATGATTAGGTACGAGATCAAGTGCAGGATTGGGTACCAGATTGGTGGAGGAAATCTGCAAGATAACCAAAGAGTTATACACCAAAAAATTCATTCATTAGATATAATCTTTTAAACTTATGCTTAAAAATGAATAAATAAGATGGAATAATGATAAAATTATACCTTGTTATGAACTTCATGAAATAGCCATTAAATCCATGCAAATGATGTCTAAATAAACGATACACATGAGAAAATTTAATGAAAAGACTTGGTTCCTTATCTGAGGTATAGATAAAATATGGGCAAAACAGGGAGCCATCAGTTGGTTTGATTGAATTACTGGCAGTGTTTATTAACCAGTTGTACTTATTGAACTTGAAATATTCTTTGCTACTCAAATCAATTCTGCAAAATGTAATGCATCAAGAATTAATAATTTATTATTAATTATGTTGGAAAAATACTTTAACTATTATTTTATTATTTTTGGGAGAAAGTAAAAAATAAAACATTTTGTAATAAATCAATTTTATTTATAAAAATATGCTGAAGGGGGGAGAAATTGGTTATAGATGTTAAAGATGTTTGCTGACCCACAAGAGGAAAAGACAAGTGACTGAAACTACTGAGTGAGAACTCAAGATGCAGGAGGCATCATCCCCAAAAATCAGGTCACAACTACTAGTTGAGTGCTAAAGAGCAGGAGGCTCATAAATGACCAAGTTCTAGGCAAAATACTATATATTAGTATGTCCATGAGCATTAGGAGGCTAGCATTGGACGATGATTCAATATGAGAATGCAAGAGATGGCGCATTGAAGGATTTTTCTCTTATGGTTCAACAAACATGCTCGGGGGTTCTAGATCAAGTAACTTGGTTGCTCTGGGAGTTGGTTGGGAGGAACAACTTTCCACTTTTGTTTTCCCAGCATTGGTGCCAGGTTCATAATATATGTTTTAAAATTACAGTAGAATATTTTATTCTAGATCTGAAGTGGTTAAGGTAGGACCTAGTATGTATCGGTTAGTCTAATTATGATATGATTAAATGTTTAGAAGCAATTAGGAAGTTCTTTGATTAGACATCTATACTTGAATTAGGAACTCTGTTTTTATTTAAAAATATAATTCTACACTTAATGGATATGTATCGAACTATTTCCAATTTCTTCCTATGCGACCGCTTTAGTAATGCATTTATGCACTCCTTATCTATA
>LPNX011009183.1:531755-608675 GCA_001517045.1 Pseudotsuga menziesii | reverse complement strand
ATATATATATATATATATACAGATTATCGCCAAATGCTTTACATATATAGAATTATATTAGAATGCAATCATAAGATCTAATTATGTATAGAATAGATTTGTACGATTAAAACATATGAAGGAATCGTACATTATGATTATAATACAATAATTATACAATATGTATGGATCCAAATTATTATTTATTTAAATAGTGAATGTAATAAAACTGTACATCAATCTTCTATATAACGATGATCACTTAAACCAGTCTTATGAATCTAAGCAAACAACACAACCAGATCAAGGATCCAAGAACATACGTCATCTACGATTTATATTATCTAATCGCGGATCTACACTATTAAAATATGAACGGAAATTATTTGCTCTGAACCAGTTAACATGCGACAGGACACCGTAGACAAATCAAGATTTAATTAGTCCTCTCCCAAAATCCAATCAAGGAAATCTTTAAAACAATATTTTTAGACTCTGAATAAACAAACATATACGGATCGAAGATCCTAAGCTATATTATACTATCCACGAAGTAAATAAAATACAAATAAGAATCAAATCAAATTTAAATACATTCCCAACATATACGATAGTTGTTACTGCTGCGTTTATTACATCAAACCTCAGTCACAAAAGAAGCTTTCGTTTTCCCCAAGGATCGACTTTAAAACCATCTATGATGGAAGCCGAGCCTTACATAAAATCAAAATGCTATCTACTATACAAGTATTCGTAGACCCTACGGGTCGTATTAATTTTCCACAAACGATAAGTAATGAATGAAATGGTCATAAGTCCATTAATGGCTCCCATTAATTACGCAGGGGCCAAACTCTTAACACAATAAGCAAACATCCCTACTATATTCACCAATGAAGGTAGCATTATAACATCAAACTAATCACTGTATTCATGATTGTAAGACCATCGATTATGGCAGCCATTGATTTTAAAATAAACAGTATACATGCTAACACAAAGCAAAAACGAGTATTGAAGTCACACAGTCCCGAAGACCGGGCACCTTTTAATTAAAATTCAATTCACATAATAAAAAGTAGTTGTAATACCATCTTTGATGGCTTCCACAATCATTAAAACCTAGTATTAAACGATAAGGGAATGGGAGTAAGACCATTCAAAATGGAACCCAAACACTATCAAGAAAATTACAATGAACATTACAGAACTTCTAGCAAATATTGCCGAATCTAAGGCTGCAAAGCCGGTGCAGGGTAAAACCCTATGGGTTTACAAAATGTTTACAAACATTTCTAAGCACTTATCTTAAAAGAGGATGTGGATACCACTATTGGCCCACACTCATGCCCAACGCTATCTGCAACCATCTGTTGCGGCTTAGTTAATACACATCATTGAAACCATAACTAAAAAAATAAGAAATTGTTTTATACTAGGTTTTTGAGCAGGAACTTTACCTGGGCGTTTAAAAATGAAGGCATGGGAGGAGGTGACCTTGTTGCCTCCCTCTCCATCGACATCATCCTACATATAACATGTTACAGTCAGAAACTAGTAAAAAATTGTTTAATAAACTAGATGGAGGAAATCATGGTTTTAAACCCTTACCTTGGCATTTTGCAAAGAGGGTCAGGGGTCAGCTCCTCCGGAGTACCCTTATCCCTCCTCTGTCTGCAAACACAAATGAAAGAAACTCAATCATTGCTTAATGCTAAATCAATTACCAAGTAAAATGTAGAAGTTAAGTCTAGGTTAAATCCTTACCTCTTAAATAGACATGTTGAATGGCGAGGTCGTGGCAAGCCTGATTATGGCACAAACTCTGCAATGCAGTACGCTGGAGAAATCAGGGAAGCCCAGTAACACCTCGGGGAAGATACAAACAACACATTGTTAGCGCATGCATAAACTAGAAAAACCCATACGCCATCATCAATCATGGATAGAGCAGAGCTCTTAGGCTCTTGCTGGCCACACAAAAGATCAAACAACCTGTACATTTCCACCATGAACAGAGTAGAGCTCGACTCTGCCTTCCCTTGCAAACCAAACAAGCCAAATGAGGTTTTAGATAGTTTCGTGACACATTAAACCTTTGTCTAAAACCTAGATGCAATATGGACAGATGGATGGTGGAGATGAGGCTGAACAACTATGTGGAAGGCCTGGATGTGCTATCAACTTGCATCTAGGACACACTTTAATTATCAAATTCAACCAAGGACAGAGTGAATTAATTCACGACCAATTATTCATGGTCCTTATTCATTGCATACAAACCATACATTATAACCCGAAGTCCAACCTTATGTCATATCACATGAACCATGGTATAATAAAGTATGCCAAGAACCAAACTCATCGTGGATCATGGGGTAAGGCATACCACAAACAAAAAATTATATTGATACATATTGCCGACCAAAAACAATATTTCAAACCTTTATACTTTATATTAAGTTATAAGGAAAGTTTACCATATGGTGGTATCATATGAATTTAAAAACCCTAAGCCTTTGAGATTAAGGGAAGGATCACCATACACCACAACTGTAATGTCCCTTTTTTGAAATTTTAATAAATGACCAATTTTTCCACTTTTCCCTAATTTCGACCTTAACTAGTTTTGATGTCTAGACCTCCAAATTGACCCAAATGCTCCCAATTTTTTTCAGAATGTACATGACTGAAATTAGAACTTAAATATGATATTCAGGGATGTTTTGTGACCCCCAAATTACTTCTTCAAACTTGTTTAATGTTCTGTTCAAAGTAGGAGTCTTTACTAGCAAATTGGGATCCAATTCCCCTTGGGTAATTACAGGAAATGGATTCTCAAATGATCCCAAAGTAACTCGAATTGATGAAAAGAGGAATGGGATGAGTGGGGTACATTTTTAATATCTCATATGCATCATGGTTCATTTTATACAGGCTGTTATGACTCTCTTCGAAACAGCTCCCAAATCACAATTTCGACCCTTGGGGAAAAGGCACCAAATCTTCTCCCAATGCAATTAAAATGAGTAAAATGGATTCCAATGATTAATTAATGAACATGAAACTTTTAATGCACACATTAAAGTACATTAATCATACATTTATCATATATACATTCTCCCATTCGAAATAATCAACATTATCATAGCATACATCAATGTAGTGGGGAAATGGTCAATGTTTGCTCATTAATAATCACTTTTCCAAACATCCATTTGATATTTCAACCTGGTACTTTTTGAGAATGAAGAAAATATCATATTTATCTTATTACAATCAGTAATGGACAATGAAAGTCTCTCCCAATTCGAAATCATCAGCATTACAATGGTTCACAACAAGATAATGGGGAAATGACACTATTTCTTCATTGTTCAACATTTTTACATGAATTATTTTGGGTATTTCTACCTGAGAGTATTCTGAACATGAAATACAGAGTATATACATCAAAACATAAGATAATGGGCATTAGAATATTCCCCAAAGAGATCAATAGCTCACCCAAAGAGCAATGCCTCCATTGGCATGACTATGGCGTGAAAACTGGAAATAGTTGAGAGAGAGTGTTGCAATAGAATAATCCACATGATTTCCTATAGCTTAAACCTTCAAATAAGACTCCATTAAATATACACGAAAGACCTGAGTGGCCTCTCCAAACACCAACTTGGATGGGAATATTTCACCCTCGAAATTGGCTAAGGCAAGAAAACTAGTCATCCACTAGCTCTCACAATTCACAAATGATAAAAAGCCATTCTCTTGGTTTCTTCCTGTTTTTTATAAAAATACTTAGCCTTATAAGGTTCCCAATCCATCCACAAACTCAATCCAATTCGAATTTGGGTGTGGGCTCAATATTTGGCATGTGTCCTCCCTTTCCTAGCCTTCCATCTTGCCCCAATTTGAGTAGGAACCCATTAAGCTTCTCCAACTCACATGAGAGCTCTCTTAGATTCTCTATTTTGACCTAACATGTTATATATGTCAGATTTCAGCCTTCAGATTTTATTTTTTTCATAGGTGTCATAGCATCTTCATCATTGTTGTCATAGAGCTAGGGAATCTAGTCCAAGTGTCTCACTAGCTCCAAAATGACTCTTCCTTTCCCGTGTAAGTTAAATTTCATCCCAAATTCGACCTATGATGAATATATCCCTATTTATTAACCTTATAACTCATCCAATAACCTTTAGGCTTCCCATGGATTCGAAATTGCAAGAGGAGGTTGCCAATTTGGTACCAAATTTCTAGCTTGCGTGGGCCCCATAGTCTCCATGTGTCTCCATGCTCAATTTCCACTTTGGTTTTCCCTTGTATTTATTTATTTAGCTCCTTTATTAAATATTTATGCCATTCTAATGTTCAAACATCATTTATTGTCCCCCTTTTTCCAAATCCCAAAGCTTCCACCTCCAACGTAGGAAACTAGTAATTTTCCTCCTTGGCAATTATTTGACCCTTAGCATCAATTTGACAAACTCTCATGAATATGGAAAATGTGATTAGGCCATTGTGACCCAATGGGAAATTTGGGGCATGACAAAATTTTCACTTAACCAACTTATTACATAAGGGCTGGGGTTAATACTATGGATAGTCTCCCCAAGCCTCAGGGCAAGTAAAATCCTCATAAAAAGTAATCAATTGAAAGCAAATAAATGAAGAACATCACTTGCATGGGCATGATTGAAAGTTTCGAAAGGAGTTAGCCATTGTCTCAATCAATATAACCTATCATAACAAAAAACATAAATATATTCATAACCTGCACACGAGTAAGCTGCTAGTAAATGATGGTAAAAACAATGCATGTAAAAAAATATTATGTTACGATTTTGAGTTGTTACACAAAAGTATTTTATTTTTAGGTATGTGCATGCTTAAATACGTGTATAATTTTTGTAAGTTCACTTTTTGGTTCATTGGCATGGTTGCGTGTCAAATTTGTGCAAGACTAGTTGTTAGTATTGAACAACTAGTTACTATAGTTCTACAGTGGAATCATTTTCATAATTACTATGTTTAATTAATTGAAAATTGGTAATTAGACCTGACTTGATAAACATTGGTAAAGTGAAAAACAAATGAAATTATATTAAGTCCCATCAATTGTGCACTAAGTGTCATTAAGTATCATAATTAGAACTCTAATTACTAGTTAATCATGATTAACAGTAAATAGCCTTTAGAGGTGGAATTTATGTCTGAATTGGTTTGAAATGGACATGTGATGTTGCAAGAAGGTGTTAGTAATCCTTCCCATCCGTTCGATCATACATTGGAATTGTTATTGAATTTATTTTAAATTTATGGTAATTAAAGGGACCTTGTTGTGATTAAATCTTGAAAAATGAAATTTAATATTTGTTTAACTAATTTGTTGTGCTAAGATGATCTAATTAGCCTTATTGAGCTAATGTATGTGCCTCAGACCCATTGATAGACACGGGAGGCATTACAGAGATTAATTCAGATCAATTACATGTGCCATGGTGATGGCCTGAATGACCAAATTTGTCTACGACTTCTGTTCACATGTTGAATTTCCTGACAGAAATATTCCTTCCGCAAACTCAGGGGAATGCAGGATGCAGAAACGTCTTTCTATAAATTTTGTTCCCCACACATATCCTTCTGCAAGTATCCTTTTCGTAACTTATGGCATGCAGGATGCAGGTTGTGGCTTCACAATCTTTATTTCCGCAACTAATTATGTCTGCAATGGTCTATTCCACATGTGGGATGCGGGATCGAAATTTCCATCTTTCCTCAATTACGCAAATTCAAACTTTCCGCACCGTTGATTCTTGCGGGTTGATTCTTAGCCGTTGATCTGTTTCCAGATACGGAACAGATTGTGACCGTTGATTTCCATCGTGATCTTTCTCCGCTGTTTGATCTCCTCTCAGATATTTCTTTGTACATCGCCAAATTGATCATTGACAGGATAAAGTTCTCTACAACTTAGAAACTAAGAATTTATACATAGAGTTTATATGGAGCGAATGTAGGATGAATTCATAATTATACATATTCATAAATGAACATGGAATTCATCAAAACACATGAAATGTAATCCTCTGTTCTTTATTCAATCAGATCGGAAACTCAAACACAAAAAATTTACTTCTTCACTCCTTCTGTGCACACTCTTTGTTATCTCATCTCTCACTCTACTCTGCTGCACTCTTTTTTCTCCCTTCCATTCTATTACATTCAAATCATTTTATAAGACTCATAAAAACCTGTCAGATCCGACTAAGTTGGATGCGAGGACCTAACAAAAGTAAAATATATCGACAAATATCAATCCTTGAGTAATACACACAGGGATCAAGGAGAACAAAGGCAAAATTGCCACTTATTACAATCAAAACTAATTCTATCTACCTATCAGTGAACCCTATCCATCTAGTACTTGATTACAAGACAAGTTGATTCATCAGTCAATGAACCTCAAGCTGGATGCTCCTGCATCATACTCTTGGGGAAGAAAATAATTTTTCATTAAGTCTTTAGGTAGTACATTGTACTTGGAAATTTCTTGCTCTGTCATCCAGGTTGCATATTCAATAGGCTGATTCCTCCATTTGACCAGTTATTGAAAGAAAGTTTTGTTCCTTATCTTCCTTAAGATTCTTTTGTCAAGGATGGCTTCAATCCGAGGATGTTCTTTTTGTGGAATTTGTCCTTTCCAATCTAAAGGTGGATCATCTATTTCTGAAGTTACACCATCTGTTTGGATACCTGCATCTCTAAAAGGGTACAAATTTGAAACATTAAAATTGGTGAAATCTGAAGGTCAGAAGGAAGTTCAATTTCATAAGAATTTGCAGAAAACTTCCTTAAAAATTTTACAAGGTCCAATCTTTTTAAGCTTCAATTAAGGGAACCTTTCCCTTTTAAGATAGGTCATTACTAAATCTCCAATTTGAAAATTCACTTCTCTACTCTTTAGGTCTGCTCTCTGTTTATATTTCTCTGCACTTTCATGTAATCTCTTCTTGATGGTTTCTTGTAGCCCATGCATACTAACTGCAAAGTCTTCACCCTCTGCACTTCTCTTTTCCTGTATTCCCAAATCTCTAAGTTCATATACACCTCTTGGATGCATCCCATAGACAATTTGAAAAGGACTCATACCTGTACTTCTATTGGGTGAATCATTGTATGCGAACTCAGCCTGAGCTAAATCCAAGTCCCACTGTTTTGGATGTTCATACACCAGACTTCTCAGTATATTTCCCAAGCTTCTATTTACTACTTCAGTCTGTCCATCAGCCCGAGGGTGATAAGCAGAACTAAAACTGAGATTAGTCCCCAATTTCTTCCATAATGTTCTCCAAAAATGACCAACAAATTCAAATTTTGTATCTCTGTCAGACACAATACTCAAAGGCAAACCATACAACTTTACAATTTCTGAAAATAATAGATTAGCAATGTTTGTTGCATCATTAGTCTTTTTGCATGCAATGAAATGGCCATTTTATAAAATCTATCTACTACAACATAAATTGAATTATGACCTCTTTGAGTTCTAGGTAAACCTAAAACAAAATCCATGCTTATTGAATCCCAAGGCCTAGCTGGAATAGGTAATGGTTGATACAATCCTGTGTTCTGACTTCTCCCTTTTGCATGTTGATAGATTCTACATCCTTCCACAAATTTCTTCACATCATGCTGCATCTTCGGCGGAAAATAAAAATTACTCACTAGAGCAAAAGTCTTGTCTTGCCCAAAATGTCCTGAGAGACCCCCACTATGTTTTTCTTGAATTAAATTTTCCCTCATTGAACATCTTGGAATACACAACTAACTATCTTTGAACAACAATCCTTCCTGCAACATATAATCTAACCACTGGCTTCTGTTATGGGTAACTGGATTTTCATAGGCAACATAAATATCCTTGAAATATACACCCTCTTTATACATAGAAATCAATTTTTCAAATCCCAAAGTACTGACCTTAACTTCCTGCATTACCAAACTTATCCTGCTCAAAGCATCAACAACTTTATTAGACTTACCACTTGTATGTTTGATAACGAAGGTAAAGTTCTGCAAAAATTCTACCCATTTAGAATGCCTCTGATTTAATTTAGTTTGGATTTTGATGAAATGCAAAGCATGATTACCAGAATACAAAACAAATTCCCTAGGCATTAAATATGTCTCCACTTTTTAAGAGCCTGCACAACAACATATAATTCTTTATCATACGAAGAGTACTTTTGCTTAGCTTCATCCAATTTTTCATTGAAATATGCCACTGGCCTCTGCTCTTGACTTAAAACTAGTCCCACTGCTGTTCCACTGGCATCTATCTCCACTTGAAACACTTTATCAAAACTGGGCAAAGCCAAAATAGGCTTCTCAGTTATTTTCTTCTTCAATAATTTAAAATTTCTATCAACTGCTTCGGTTCATTTGAAAGGTTGTTTACTTCCCTTGAAAGTATCTATTAAAGGTGCACAAATACGACTAAAATTATTAATGAATTTCCTATAGAAACTAGCAATTACATGAAAACTTCTTACCTCATAAGCATTCCTTGGAACTGGCCAATTTAAAATTACTTGCTCTTTATCGGAATCCATTTTCAGTCCTTCTTCTGAATCCACGAACCCCAAGTAGACCAATTCTTTATTTAGGAAGCTACACTTCTTCAAATTTATCAACAACTTCTCCTTCTGCAAAGTCCTCAACACCAACTTAAGGTTCCTTAAATGCTTTTCTCTGTTCTGACTAAAAATTAGAATGTCGTCTAGATATACTATCACAAATTTTCCAGTAAATTCTTTCAAAACCTCATTCATTAATCTCATAAAAGTGACGGGTGCATTTGTAAGCCCAAATGGCATCACTAACCACTCATATAGACCATCATTTGTTTTAAATGATGTTTTCCATTCATCCCCTTCCCTTATTCTAATATGATGATACCCATTCTTCAAACCTATTTTGGAAAAATATTTTGAACCACTTAAACAGTCCATCAGATCATCAATTCCGGGTAAAGGAAATCTATACCTGATAGTGATGTTGTTGATTTCCTTGGAGTCAATACACATTCTCCATCCACCATCTTTCTTTGGACTTAGCACAGTAGGTACCACATAAGGACTCAAGCACTCTTTCACCAATCCCTTCTCCGACAGCTCCTGTACTTGCTGTTTGATTTCTTCATTTTCTAGAGGGGTTAATCTGTAACTTGCTTAGTTAGGTAAACTTGCACCAGGTATTAAGTAAATGTGACGACTAATACTTCTTACAGGAGGTAATTCGTTTGGCAATTCATCCATAATAATGTCAGCATACTCATCAAGCAAAGTTTTAACTTCATCTGACAAATCATCTAAATTTGTAGAAGTTAAAATTATCTTTGGATTACCAATAAGAGCAAAATGTAGATCCTTTTCCTTCTGAACTTCCTGTAACAGTTCTTTTCCAGACATAAGCAAAATGCTTGATCCCGAACTTCCCTGAACTGCTTCATCTACCAAGGGTGACAAGGTATGTCTCTTCCCATCTTTCTCCAAAGAATGAGTATTCTTCCTCCCATCATGAACAAATTTCCTGTCATACTACCATGGCCTCCCTAACAGTATATGGCACACATCCATAGGCATTATGCCACACAATATTTCATCCTTGTAAGTACCAATCTATAACTCCACATTACACTGCTCATTCACCAAGAGCTGATGTCCTTAATGTAACTAGGACACTTTGTAAGGAGTGGGATGCTTCATCCTCTTCAATCCCAGCTTCTCTACCATCTTCGTGGAAACTAAATTATCAGTACTACCACTATCAATAACCATTTTACAACACTTACCTTGTGACTTACACCTTGTTCTGAACAGACTTTTCCTCTGAACTGGTTCATGTACTTGTTTCTCTGTATTCACCAATACTCACTTTAACATAAGAGCCTCTCCATCCTCTGGAGGATTATTCACCTTTGTTTCTTCTTTTAATTCTTCTTGAGCCTCTGCAACATTCACATTTCTTTGACCTGTAGATTTATTTCTTGGACAATCCCAAGACATATGTCCAACCTCTCCACAAGTATAACATCTTACTTATCTATTTCTACCTCTTCCTCTACCTCCTCTGAATCCTCCTCTCTGGAATGATTGATTGCTACTACTAGAAATTTCAGGTTCATCTTTAGAAGTTCTACCTCCTATGTTTGGAACACCTCCACCTCTTACCATGTTCTTTCCTCTGTTCCTCTGGTTTTGTTTTCTTAGCAATTTCTCTTCTATCTTTAAAGCTACTTGATATGCATCTTCTACAATTTTCAAATTTAATAGACTGAGTTCATCATGTATATCATATCTCAACCCATTGATATACCTAGCTACTCTTTCTAGACCTCCCTCTATGTGTCCAAATCTAATATTCAGTCTAAAAAATTCTTCTGTATATTCCTTTACTGTCATAGCCTTCTATCTAAGGTTCTGTAATTGTCTAAGAAGATTTAACTGATAGTCCTTAGGAATAAATTGACTTTTAATCTTATTCATCATCTTATGCCAAGAGTTAATTTTTTTCTTAGCTCTTCTTTCTCGATGGATCTGGAGCTCATCCCACCAAATAGTTGCATGCCCCTTCAATCTGGTAACTACATATCTTACTTTCTTCTTATTTTCTATCTCTTCAAAATCAAAGTATTTACTCAGAGCATTAATCCAATCCACAATTTCTTCAATATTTAACATACCTGAGTACATAAGTACTTCTATTCTTGGTATGCCACTAGTTTTCATCAACATCTTCAATATTTTAACTTCTTCAGGATCTTCTTCTTCTTCCTCAAAGGATTCAGATTCGACTTCTTCATCAATGTCATCTGAATTTTTTGAATGGTTCTTTCTTTCCATAGCTTCTAATATTTCTTCCATTCTTCTCATGTTTCTTTGTATTTTTGTTTCTGCAGGTTGCCTTCCCCGACCATTTCCTATAGGAACTCCATGTGCACGTCCCCTTATCGGTGGCATATTTCTTCACAAATTCAACTGATCAGTTGAATCACTACGCAAAATATTTTTTATGCTTTGATACCAAAATTGATGGCCTGTGTTATCACTCAAAATATACCTAAGGTTGTGAAAGGTAATCTCAAGGTAACAAGAAAACGACTTTTAGAAAGAAACTGGCTTTTCCTTCTAGAGAGGGATCTCTCAGATATAAATTTAACAAGGCCAGATATTGGAGCCAACAATTTTAAGTTATGCAGATGGTTGAAACAAAACATATAACCATTGGGCTATGGAGTCAAAACAGATAAAGATAATACAAAGTTGCCTACTCAAAATTTCAACAAAGGCAAGATAATTATTTAGCAACAATCATTCATTGATTTTCAAGCGATAGGAAAGAAACATGAACAGTCCATCAATATAGAGTATCACAGGATGAATTCCATATCAACTTTAGAAGAAATGTTTGTGAATATCTGAAACAGTAGCCAGAGCATACATGTATGAATTCTGAAACTATCAAACACTACGTTCAAACATGAAAGAAAACAGAATGGAAGAGAGCACAGACTGTAACATTCACAAGGAAAGAGAGCATAGACTGTAACATAAACAATACATGAATCTTTGAAGACAAACTAGCATTCAGGTCTGTAATTTAATTCAAAAAAGGTTCTCACAAAACATGAGTCTAATCTTATGGGTTCCAACCCCTAATACATCAATAAAATTGAAATATATACAAAATAGTTTCTTCCAAGAACATCAAAAACCAACCAACTGTTAATCATAAGTTTCTTGTAACCATTTCCCTAATAACTAGGAATAATAATTACATGCTTTGTTTGAAATAATAGGATGCTTGATTATAGAAAACTCCATAACTGCAAGGCACCACGAGCAAACAACTCCCGAGACTGCAACACTTGTCTTCATGAATGTAATATGTATTTGGTTTTCCCAAAATTTTCCACAATTTTCCACTATTCTATATTTGGAGTGTCGTACTCTGTCATCTCTCTTATTGATACATCCAAATCCACATAAGATTCATAAGACACAACTGGTAATCCTTTTTTAATAATTAAAAACTTGTCCAATATTTCAAAGTCTTTTGTCAACTTTTCAACAATAAACTTTCTTCTTAATCCTTTGACTAAATCTTCAAATTTAGAATGATCCACACGGTTTTGTACCAATAAGCTATGATATTGTTCCTGGGAAATCAATCGTCCTTCGTCATCCCAAAAAGAAGGGAGACCATCATCAAATAAATTTTTAACAGCCGTCGTGAAATCCTTGATTTGAGAAGACATCTGATTCGCTTTATCCTGCACAATTTTCATAAGTTAATGTTTATTAATAAAATTCTTCACCCATAACACAATTTCTACCCTGTCTTTGATCCCAATATCCTGCATATTTTGATATGTCAGAGAATTCAAGAAATTCACAGCATTATGAGCAATATACAGAGATTTCTTTTCCATAGTTTCATTTGCTAATTTCAATCTTTGAGCAGCCAAATTTACCAGTGCACTTTCATCATCGATAAAATTTAAATAATGCCTGAATTTAGTGATTTCTACAGACAAAGTATCCTAGATCAAATGTTTAGCTCCCTGTAAAGGAGCTTTTCTTGTATTTCTCTCTTTTAGTTCATTGAATTTTTTCTGTAATTGGCTCTTCTCATTCCATGCTTTATTCTTCTCTTCAATACTTTTAGCCAATTCTGACTTGATCTTTTCATTCTCATCCTTTAATTATTTAATTTCCACTTCCTTCAAACTCACCTGAGACATGGGAACTAGTAAAGCATCTGCAGAAAATTCATTTAATGGTTTTTCAACATTAACAAGGGGTTCATCAGTATCAACGAAAGGTTGATTCATCAATTCTTCCATAACCTCTTTTTCATCATTTTGATCTTTATTTAAACTTGCAATCTGAGCTATCAACTCATCTTTTTCTGTTTCTCACTTGTCTTTCTCCTCCTGCATCTTTAATAATTTTCCTTTATAATCCATCATTTCCTAGTAGACTTTCTCTTTTTCTTCCTGTAATGCAAACAATTCTGAAGATTGAACATGTTTAGTGTTAGGGACCTTGAGCTTCTTTTTAAACACTTGAATGGTATTATATTTCTCTTCCAGAAGCTTCTTCGTTGCTTGCACATTATTTGGTTTAGTCCCTAAGCTTATGAGATCTCCCTGTAACTTCTTTATTTGAATCAAATTTGCCTTATTTTCAACTTTCTCATGTTTTAATTGAATTTCCATTTTATCTACAAGAGATTGCAATTTAGTAATTTTCACAGTTGTATGTAACAAATCAGAATAAATGACATCTCCAGTTTGTTTGTGGAGCTGTATTTTATCAGGAACACTAATTTTATCCAGCTTCACCTCCATCTCAGACACCTTCTTATCACTTAACACAACAAATTTTAGGGTATTCCTCTTTGCATCTCGAGTAGAAATCAATGAAGTTTTTTTATTGATTAATTTCCTAACTCGGGGAATCAGATTCTCAGTTTCCTCTAATGACTGCATTTCTTTATCAACATAACTCAACATCAGCTCTGTCCTAGATTTGTAACGAGAATTGGAATATTGATGCATTTGCACAGACTTTTTCTGAAACAAAACCATTTTCTTTAATTCTTCTAAAAATATTTCTTCTGAAATGGTTAGCTCATTCTGAGGATGCGTTTTGATTTTTTTATTAGAAATCTCTTCATCTATGTCCCTGCCATCTGCTTCAGAAAGAGTCCTTTTATTCATAACACTGGAATTAACAGACATTTGAACTGTTACAGTCAATTTGTCCCTCTTATCTTCATTAGCTTCTATATTTTCTTCAAAATTAGACAGATTTGCTATTTTATCTAATCCCTTAACAATTTGATGATCAAATGGCTTGTTTTTTTCAGTTTCCTTCTCTGAGAAAAAATCTCGTGTGGGTCATAATTCACTTTTTCCTCTTTTTGAAAGTCCATAACTTCCAATAATTTCTCAATCACTAACAGAGCACTTTTATTCTTAAAAATGAAAGGACCGACTTTGAGAGGGAATTTAACATCATAAGATTTTTTAAACGCTCCAAAGTGTTCCTCTTCTGCATAAAACCTTTGTCTCATGAACTCTAATGCGAATATTCTTGGCGTCAAGAAGGCAGGTAACTTGTATGGTTCTCCAGTGAACCCATACACTATTATAATAGTAAATTCTTTGTACAAAAACCAATCTCCTGTTTTGTCTTCTGAAGAAGATTGCAACATGATTCTCATGTATTGCAATACCCTAGGTAAGACATCATTGAAAAACATTTTGTATATTTCGGCCATAATTGTATTCACGAACTCGAACATGTTGATCTAATTTGGAAGGTTTGGATAAAACATGGTAGATAAGAACTGTAGCTCTGACACACTTGAATATAATAACATGTTCAACAAATATGAATGGTACCTGAAGAACCTAAATTTAGGAAATTCAAGTAATTGGGTATGGATTACTTGGGCTAAAAACTCATCAAGATTGAAACACGGGACTAAATTTGATTCATGATCAGTCAAACCTATACTTAGCAAAAAACCCAAAATGACTTCGTTAACATGCTTATCATCATCCATACCCAAAACTTGACTAACCATTGACATGACCAATTGGACTTCATCTTTGAAAATATTGACATTGTATGGTAGAAATAAACCCTCTAACGACTGACAAACTCTTAAAATATTGGACACGAATTGACATCTAACTTCAGTTTTTCAATTTTTATACAACTCAATCAGGACTTGCTCATTGAAGGATTCCAGGTTTACAGGAAAACTATTAGGTAGACTTAACATCTTGCGAACATATTTCGCGTCAATTCTACAGAGGATTTTTGAAGTTGTATGACTCATAATAACTCTTTCAGAAGACGAATAACTATTTGCACACCACTCAACTAATTCAGGAAAAGGTAGGGTTTGTTCGACAGCAAAGTAATACAGGAAGGAATTGCAGCCATTTAGGATATCATTTCCCTGTGACTTATACTACCATAAATGTTCTTTTGAGACTGATACACTGCATACTGACAGAATACGGTCAAACACATTCCTTCCTCTATAGATAACCACTTCTTCTCTTTCATCCAGAATCCTGCACAATATCCCCGAACTCTGCTCCTTCTCCAGAATAAAACAACGACAATAAGTCTTCAACAAGAATCTCGGAGTTTTAAGGCTTACCTAGTAACTGTCAGATATGTAAAAATTGACTTTCGAAAAACGATGGTGCACTGTCCCTTCTTCTTTTCACTGGCAGCGTGTAAAAAAAATAACTTTACCTTGGTCAACTCACCTTTTATACAATGAATAATGATTCCGAGACCCCCATCAAGTTGTTTCTCCTTTATCACTTTCCTCTACAGAACTCACTAAAAAACGCCACATGGAAAGCGGTTTGAATTCCGTTACCACTCATCCATTTTAAATATCTCACAAGTTTGATCTCCGGATTAGACTATAGCTGTTGATAAGATTTCATCTCTTATTTGAACCGTTAGATCAAATCCATTCTACGCAATCCGTCGGCCTTTCTCCTTGTTCAACCTTGCATCTTCACATCGCGGATTACCTTATGACCATAGATTTAATTTGCTTTATCTCTTGGCCATCGATCTTGTTGTATTATTAACCCATTCCACTCCTTATCAAACTTCTTTCTCATGCAACTTTTCCCAGTGGATCATTTTGCAACCATAGATCTGCACGATTACAAATCTACACCCTCCAATTGTGCAATAAATTAATCAAAGTGTGCATTTTGATAAAGACTCATGAATACTAACCTTTTACCAACTTTTAATATATGCCTTTATCATTTCTTGATCATATCTTCTTCAATTGTTCAACATAAAGAGTGCTAACAGCCTGAATGGCCAAATCTGTCCAAGACTTCTGTTAACAGGTTGAATTTCCTGATAGAAATCTTCCTTTCGTAAACTTAGCGGAATGCGGGATGTGGAAACGTCTTTCGATAAATTATGTTCCCCATGCATCTCCTTCCGCAACTATCCTTTCTGCAACTTGTGGGATGCAGAATGCGGGATGCGGCTTCACAATCTTTATTTCCGCAACTAAATATGTCCGCAACGGTCTATTCCACATGTGGGATGCGGGATCGTGATTTCCATATTTCCCCGATTCTGCAAACTCAAACTTTCCACACTGTTGATTCTTGCGGGCTAATTCTCAGCCGTTGATCTGTTTCCACATGCGGAATAGATTGTGACCGTTTCTCGATCTTTCTCCGCCGTTCGATCTCCTCTGAGATCTTTCTTCGTAGATCGCTAAATTGATCACTGACAGGATCAATTTCTCTACAACTTAGAAACTAATAATTTATACACAAAATTTATATGGAGTGAATGCAGGATGAATTCATAATTCTACAGATTCATATATCAACATGGAATTCATCAAAACACACAAAATGTAATCCTCTGTTCTTTATTCAATTAGATCGGAAACTCAAACAAAAATAATTTACTTCTTCACTCCTTTTGTGCACACTCTTTGTTATCTCATCTCTCGCTCTACTCTGCTGCACTCTTTTTTCTCCCTTCCATTCTATTACATTCAAATCATTTTATAAAAATCAGAAAAACCTATCAAATCCGATTAAGTTGGATCTGAGGACCTAACAAAAGTAAAACCTATCGACAAAGATCAATCCTTGAGTAATCCATGCAGGGATCAAAGAGAACAAAGGAAAAACTGCCACTTATTACAATAAAAACTAATTCTATCTACCTGTCAGCGAACCCTATCCATCTAGAAATTGATTACAAGGCAAGATGATTCATCAGTTAATGAACCTCAAGCTGGATGCTAAGTTGATTCATCAGTCAATGAACCTCGAGCTGGATGCTCTCGCATCACATGACTTCACTATGCCATATGTCAAGATATTTATTTGTAATGAATCACTATATAATTGCCATCTATTTTGGTACTTTCTAAATGGAAAAAATGGAGCTATTGGTTTGTAGGGTCCATTATAAAGGTAATTCATGTCTTGGTGATTTAGGTTACAAAAAATTCTGAAGCTTGTTTGAGGTAGAAAACATCATCCTTTGGGGTAAAAAAAATGCATAAAAAGTTTTAACCTCTAGGTGTTATTCAAAACATGGAGATATTTCCAACAATGAAAGATCACCTCAAGCAGAGTTCATGTGAGAAAGTTATGCCTCCCACAAGTTGACCTATTATGTTGACTACCATTGTATTGAGTGGATGGCACATCAAGTGGATAATGGGATTATGGAATGAACATTTAATGTGGCTTTCGATGTTGTTTATATTTATAAATTAAATTCTAATTTTGCTCTATCATGAAGCAAGAACTCAATTCCTAAACTTCTTGGTTGTTGTGTACATTAAGGTGGGGATTTTGTTAAATACAGATGGCTTTATATCGCCATCCAAATTTTTGAAATGTAAATTATGTAAACTTGGATGCAATGGAGGCATCTCCCTTGTTGTGTCAATGCTATCTAATTATTTTATTAATATAATACACCTTCTGCAAACTTCTAGAGCTCAAAATATGTATCAACATACAAAACCCTCTTGTCCAAGCAACATAGTAACCACTCCATATCCTGCAATTGATGTCAGCTTCCAATCTTCCCTGGAGGGATTACTCCTATAAATTGCTCTAAAAATCATGGCATTGTTGCAGAAGATTTGTTAGAGATGGTATGGAGTCGGGATGGGCTTTTATGGTTTTTGGGCCAATATTATTAGTGCTAGACATTGATCCAGTTTTGCTTGTCAAAGGTTTCTTTACTTCTATTGACACTGGTAATAATTCGAAACTCAATCCCTTTGGCATATTTTGGAAAGTTTACCATATTTATACATCCCCTTTGTTATGGATTTTTTGTCATATTATGCTTTGTGTTTTCTTAAACTAAATAGTATCATAAACTCTTAAATGATTTGGTTAGTCATATAGGGTTATAGGAAGTGACATGTGAAATTTGGAGAATACCATAGCTAATGTGGATGGGAGCCACTATTTTCTCTTCTAGTTGTTGAGCTAGATTTACAAGCTCGAAATCTAGTTAAGAGTGTGGTGTCATCTAGAGTAAGTGCGGTTTTATCTACTCAAACATGGGAGAAAAAAACAATGGTTGTTGCATTAGTAAAAAGCATTGAAAAAAAATTCCATGGCTTTTGTTCCAAAAGACATTGTAAAATGTGTGCAAAGGTTCTATCCACTCTTAAACACCGCCTTATTTCCGCACAAGCTAGCTCATGCAACTATTTCAAATCGGGTGCTCTTCACGGATGCAGAAGATGAGTAAGTTTTTAGCTTTTCATTTACATGGGCACGATTGAGTTCATTTCAATCTTTTTCTTTATCCTTGCCTAAAATTGTTCTACGTTTGATTTTACAAATTTTATCAATGCATGCTTTTGCCTAAAGTAATAGTTTTCATATATGTGTATACATAGATGCATATATATGTTTGTATTTTCATTTTCACCTGTGAATGTTTATATCTTTGAGATTAAAGCTTCACCCCAAAAAATCGTTAGTGTGGAATTTTTTACTTGTTTGGATCCTTAGAACAACAATAAAGAAATCCAAATTTCACATAATATTATGAGCATAGATTGGCCTCCTTTAATCATGCAAGTAGAATAAGAGTATAATGCATGACTTGGAGGGGGTTTAAGTTTTTGCTTATTTTGATCCTTGTAACAACAATAAAGGAAGTGACAATTTCTCATGATATTCTTAGCATATATTGTCCGCCTTTAGTCATGCAAGTACAACATGAGCAATAGGAGTATAGCGCATGACTTGAAAGGGTTTTAGGTTGGTATCATACCTATTTTTAGGCTTGGATCTCATGCATGAAAAACCAAGCATGGGAGACCACTCACTCAACATCTATTTCCAATCTATCTTTAAGCCACAGTTAACTAGTGCTAATTTTTCCATGGTTTACATTCTCTTGCGATAACTTCCAGACTCTCTTTGAGGATTATGAGGTTCTAAGAGATTCATAAAAACATGCTATATCTTATCAATATCGAGATGTAGGATTATAAGGACATGTTATACCAAATAATCCCAACTCATCTAGCTTTTCTAGTGGTGAGGGTTCTAAATGGGCGGTGAAAAAAACCTCCATTTGATCCAATGATCTAAATGGATATTGATCCCCAGATTGATTTTCCAAGACCATATATAATGAAGCTTCAATTTGGGGTAGCTTGGGATTTAACGAATATTTCGTTCAGAGAATATAGCACACAAATATTATAATTAAACATGGTGCCCTTCCTTTGTTTGTCCAACCTTTTTATTCTCCTAATGATGTGGGGGGAGAAACTTCTAGGGGCTCTAGGGAATATTACAAGAGAATCATGTTGGTCGTCACAGGGCTATGATGAATCTACTTTCCCTATTAAATACACATGCCGAACATTCCATTCATAAACAAATGTTTCATGGACACAATTAAACTTTTGTTTTTTAAAATCGTTGCTTCCTTTTGAGCAAGCTAGAATTTCCCATCCAAAATTAGAAAATCTTTTTCAGTTGCTAATTATTTTATTTTTAGTTTTTTCACAAAAATTACACCGACACTTGTGGGTATATCATGGGACATGGGTCTATTTTATTTACTATTCCTTTGCCTCTCTTTATCACATCTAACTTTATTTCTTCCTCTTTTTTCCTTGTCCGTGTTCATTTGCATGGTGTATGGTGGGTGTATTTTCTTTACTATTTCTTTGCCTCACTTTATCGCATCTAACTTTATTTCTTCCTCTTTTTGTCTTGTCTGTGTTCATTTGCACCTTCTTGACCATTGCTAATTAATCTTTTTCTTTTATTTTTTATATTAGCATTTGCACCAAGAGGTGCAAAAAAACGTTGAGAGGGAAAAAATATTTTGTCTTTTCGCAAGCTAACTTTTGTGACTTACCTTGGGAGATTGCATATTAATAGTGAGTTTTGAAATTTAAGGCAAATACATTTATAACTGTTGTGTTTTGGGATTTCGATTTTCGATTATAAATTTTGCAAAAAATAACAAAAATTAACTGACAACAACTTAAAAGTAACATATACAATGAGTATGCCGAATATTTGCAAATAATAATAAATTTCAAGCTCTCGCAACCCACAACCCGAAAATTGCGGGATGTGGGTTTCGAGAAAGATTAGAGGGATGAAACACAATACTTACAAAAATTATCCCACATCTTGCAACCGCAAAAATCGGGATGTGGGTTGCGGGATGCGTGTTTCAGGAAAGATTGAATACAACTTCATTTATTTTGTCTTCCTGTATCCCGCATCGCGAATTCCGCAACCCGGAACTGGGAAATTGCGGGATGCGGGTTTTGGGAAAGATTAGTGGGATGACACATAATACTTATAAAAATTCTCCCGGGAATCGGGATGCGGGATTTGGGATGCGGGTTGCACGATGGAAATTTGTGCAAATAATAAATATTAAGCTCCTGCAACTCGGATTGCGGGATGCAGAGTGAAATAATATTTGTAATATCTCGTTATGAAATCACATCCCACAAGGTTTAATCTCGACCTTCCATTTGTTTTAATCCTTCTTTCCTAATTTGACCCGTGTAATATATATATATAGGTTGGTCTTTACCAATTTTTTACTGTTGCAAATTACTGGGCTTCGTGAATTTTCTCTGCGTGAATTACTGCGTTGCATGAATTTTACCAGGCAACTTCATCACATTCTAGTTCGATTACAGGTTAGTATCTTGGTCATTTCTTCATTCAATTTATTACTGTAGTCAATCCCGAATTAGTTTTAATTTTCTCTTCTCGTTGTTTTTTCTTTTAAACAATGTTTTTCCAATTTGCAACAATGGCAAGTTCTACTCGCTACAAAACATGCAAAAGGATATGTTAACCAAGGATCCAAACTTTGGTATTTTCTCAGATACCAATGGAAGAATCACTGGAACCTACCAAATTGGATGGTCTAGGGTTTATACAATTTTTGACAATGACAAATTTTCTGATATTCAAGACAACCAGTTGGATTACGAAAGAATCAGGGATTCTGGACTTCATTCTGTTGCTACTAGACCTGCTATCCTCCCCTACAATGACGCGGTCAAATGGATAGTAGAACATGCAGACCCGAAAGACCGTTCTTTGAACGATAGTAGAGGGTTAGATATAGCCAATTTTCGTCTCGAGGTATTTACGAAGGCTTATGCCCTTAAACCGGTAAGACAACCCCTTAATGCAGAGTTTGCAAAATCCTCCAAAAGTAGGTTCAATTTCGAAGAAATGTTAAAATCATGGATGCACCAACCTAGTAAATTCTCAAAGAGGTCTGACGACCTTTACCCTGTTACCTGGTTCAAAGAACCCTATTCCTTATTGGCAGCTATGTTATGCAGACTATATGGCATTCCTAATTGTTCTGTGTTCAAGTCTGAATGGGCTCCAGTAGCTCATCATGTTTTAGCAACCGACGAATCTTTCCTGTGGACATCCATGTTGTCGCTAGAACTCAAAATTTCTATCCAAGACTACCAAAAGGCCACTGTTAGAAAGAAACCCAATTTCTTCTTTTCATCCTCCATTTATGATATATTGTGCGCTAAGTTCGAATATCCCAATTTGGGATGGAAGTGGAGTTTTTCGGCCCCCCCGGTGCCCATTTATTATTCAGAACTGTGGGATACTAACTATGCACCTAGGTTCTATGATATATGTCAACACTTCTTTGGCACCATCTCTTTTTCAATATTCAAGAAGGAAGCTCCTGCATTTTCACCTGAAGCCACAGCTTTGATTGGTATAATGGGTGACTGGTATGTTGGTGAGTATTTTTCGTACATCAGAATTTGGGGTAGAAACACTGTTCATATGCTACCCAGAATTGTCCCTGACAGGTTGGTTCTAGAAGAAGTGGCTTTGCAAACTGTCAATGATGGGGTTTACAGGAAGCTGATTGGCCCTAAGAAAAAAGCTTGGCCCAAATTCCCTTTGAACCTTGGATTGTTAGTTATCCCAACTTCAACCTGGGCTGCAGTATTGGGTGAACAGATACAGTCCTTGAAGCTTGGTTTTTCCAGCAAGAGAAAACACGATCCCAAGGGATGCCTCGATGCCCACTTTAAGTAGTACCATATCAAAATTAATTATGTGCATGAGGAAATTCCTGATGATTCCATTTACCAGGGTGTTAGTACATTTTCTGAAGTGTTGGGGAGAGCCAAAAGCAAGGATGAGGAAGCCCACATCTTGCAGCATCAAAAGGAATTGAAAGACAAGATTCAGTGTTACAAAGAACTGCAGGTTGGCCTCTTAGAGAAAGTAAGAAAGGATAGAGAAGAAAAGGAAGCTGAAGCAATGAAAAATTCATCAGTGGCAACTTTTTTGGATGGATACAAGGGAAAAGGTTTAATGGAAGACCTTCCAGAGGTACTAGTTAGCCAGCAAGTCCAATCCTTAATACTTACGTCAACACAGTCAAAACAAAAGCTGGAAATGATGACCTCTGTGCTGAATACTCAAGCAGTTAGAATTGTTGTGACTGTTACTAATATCCCGGTGATTGCTATAGTCAGTCAGCCAAGTGATAATCAAGAAATAGTTGAACAAAAACCATTCAAAAGATTGAAGGTGAAGGATTCTTTCTCTACAACTCCTACTATCGATTTGGTTGATTCAGACTTAGAAGAAGAGGTGATAGCCTCTGCACCTGTCACTGCAGAGGTGGATCAATATTTGCAATCATTCATAGATTTTTTGAATGATGATGGTAAGAAAGGTTTTATCCCTATCTCTACAGTTTCATAATCTTCATCTATTTCTAGCTATTCATATTCAGCGTTGCTCCTTTCATCCGTCCATACTTTATCTACCTTGCCTGCAGGAGCATGCATATCACCTCCACTATCTCAATTGTATCAGGATTTGATATCTACACCTGAATATGTCACATATGATCCTGTGCAAACCTCCATCTCACTACCTGTTATTTCAGAAGCACCAATTTTCAAGATTCCCTTACACCTGCCGTTAGTTACTCTGTCAACATCGTCTCATACTAAAAAGGTTTTGGTGTCTTTCTCACCACTTCCAGCTGTCAATCTCCACTTCCCATCTTCCGAATCTTCAACCCCACTCTCGTCTTCAATCGTTCAAATAGACCTTGTTCAAAACATTTTAGAAGCACCAATTTTGAAGATTCCCCTAGAGCTATCATCAGTTATTCCATCAACATAATCAGGTACTAAAAAGGTTTTGGCATCTTCCTCACCACTTATAGCTCTCAATATCCACTTCTCATCTTCTGAATCTTCAACTGCACTGCTCTCTTGTATCCCTGATATAGCCCCTGTTCAAAGCAATTTACAAGCACCAATTTTTGATATTCCTGTACATGTACCCTTAGTTACTTTGTCAACATCATCTGGTACTGAAAAGGATTTAGTGTCTTCCTCACCACTTCCAGCTGTCAATCTCCACTTGCCATCTTCTGAATCTTCAACGCCACTCTTGTCTTCAATCTTTGAAATAACCCATGTTCAAAATATTTCTCCTTTGAGTACTCACTTTACCATGACCATGCCCTCTCCTATCATTACCCAAACATCCTCTTTGGTGTGTACAGTGATTGACACCTTTGGATCCATTGATCCAAGAGCTAAATTTGATGAAGACATTGTTGTCTCTCTTGGAGAATATTATTATAGCAAACCTAATAAAGCAGTGATCAGAAAGGGCAAAAAAAGGACTAGGGATCAAACTGGGATGGAAGTATCTGTTTTTGAGCAAATACTTTGGACTCAGCAGTCCGTCGACCCACAGGTTGATGCGGTAGATACAACTGCTGCTTTGGGTTCATTCACAGGTGCCAATATCCATGCATTTAACAATTTAAACAAGGAGTTTGACAGGAGGAAAGAAGAGATAACCCAGTTGAAGGAAGAACTTGAGAAGAGTAAAAGGGAACACAAGGCTCATGTTGTGATCTTATGAATACATCTGAGGATAAGTACAATGAACTACATGTGAAAAGTGCCTTTCTTCAGGTTGAGCTGCAAAATGAGAAGACTTCAAATGTTGTCTTTACACAGAGGATAACTTCACTTGAAAAGCAATGTGAAGATGCAACTGCAAGTGCAACTTCCTCTTCGTTCTCCAGGTTTTCACAAGAAGAATTTAAGGAGTTGGCTATCAGGACAAATCAAGAGAATTATGAGTTAATAACTGACTTGTTCCACAGTTTAAATGATATTTATGAAACCTATATTGCTTTTGGTCAGATGGCTGTTGTACTTGAAGATCACATGGAAAAGAGGGAGAAAGCTTCAAAGGCTTATGATGAGATTATGGACTGGAAAAGGTACATGAGGGACAAACCAGAAAACATTACCATCCTCAGTGGATTACAGCTAAAGAAAGTCAGAACAGTACTCCGTTCTTGGCTTGATCTTAATGAGATGGTTGAAGAGACTATTAAAAAGGCACAAGCCATGTGTTGAAGAAGATGGTATGATGTTGACAGTATCATGGAGGATTTTCTTTTTCCTACAGTAAATCTTATTGAAAACCCATATCCTCCAAAATTGATGATCGAGCAGCTTGAACACTGGAGAGATGAAGCAAGGGAGAAAATTCAAGGGCTCAATCATATAACCATTGAGGATGTGGATCGCTTAATTCGACAACCGTTGGCTATTGAGGGAAAGGTCCACATTTACATCCGCATCTGGCATAAGTTAGCTAAACATGAAATGGAGAATTATAAATGTGATGCTCAACTTGGTTTTGAATCATCTAACTATCCCAACATTGAGGAATTGCTAGGGATTTGGAGCAGATGGTGGGATTTCCTTGGATATTAGTTTTATTTAGATTTTTCAATCTCAATTTGATGGAAATATCCTCTTTGTAATAATTATTTAAAGGGTGGGTTTCACATGTAATAGGGACTTTTTGGAAGGGAAAAATCTGGACAAGAGATTGGAGATACCTCTGTTTAATTGAGGTTTTTATAATTTTGTGCAAATCTATTTAATACAGTTATGATATTATTTCATATCTGTTGTTGTTTATTTGATTAAGTTTCCTTAACGAATTATGAGTTTTCTTGTTTCAGATGGATCAATATTGCTGTTAGTATTTTGTGATCAATTAGTACATTTATTCATAGCCTTTTTTTTCAGAAAGAAAAAATCTTGTCCTTGATATTCATTATATAGAATCAAATGGCATCTGATGTGCCATACCTGACCAAGGGTTACAATCTTGCAAGGTTGTGGAGAGAGTTCCATTCTGCTATACACTAGAAACAAGTCTCAACTCACAAGAGCTACCAAGGGGGAGATCATAGTACATTTCCATCAAATACATAATTCCAGTCAGTGAAGAAAGGAGAAATCTGTCCCACTTAACCATATCAACCGTGAACATAAGAGCGTTGAGCTGCTATATAAAGGTGCCCGCTCCAAATCTATCAAAAAAGTGCGAAATAAAATTAGGAGAACAAGCTCCTGCACTGAGCTCAAAAGAGCTTGAAAGTGTCATGAGAGGCCAAAAGGCCGTCAAGAAATTCAGAATAACTACTATTTCCAGGAGCCAAAGATAGTGCAAATTTAGATAGGCTGTTAGCGAGCTGATTGTGTTCATGGTAGGTATGGCTGAAATACAGGTGATGAAAGCAAGTGCAGAGTTTTCTTGTATCCCTACACCAGTGGCTAATATCAGGCAGAGAAAGGGCAGTTGTACCCTTTGCCCAATTAATAATGATAGTAGAGTCACCAAAAATGTTTTGTGTGGGAATCCCCATCACCTGGGAAATATGCAGAAGAGCCCAAAGCACTATCAATTCAGCTTTAGTATTGGTGCAAGTACCAGCCCCCATAGCAAACTCGAATGAGTGAGACTCATTCAGGAATAAGCAGAAACTAACTCCTCCAATGTTGCTTGCATATGCCCCATCAAAATAACCACAAGGGTAGACAAGAACAAGACCTGAGCCAATGGCTCTAGGATTTTTTGCCTTTAAACTGGAAGGACGATACATCTGTGGGGAGTATGCAATCTGATGAATTAAGTTTAGGACAGACAACTTTTTTCCTTCAAGTATAAAAATATTCCTTGCTTTCCAGATAGCCCACATTGCAAAAAAAGGAAGGTAGCAGCAGACCGAATGTTTAGAAAACCCGACAATCCAATTTCCCAAAAAAGTATAGAGATTATTGCACTGATAGGGGAGCAAGAATTGGTGCTTTTCACTCAGGTGAATAAAAACATTCTTCCAGACCGTGCAAGAAGAAAATATATGATGAACACTATCTTCACCTGAACTACAAAGTGCACATATGCCAGGCCCTATCCATCCTCTCTTCTGGAGATTGTCCCAAGTTAGTAATTTATTCTCCATAGCCAGCCAGATAAAACAACTAATTTTTTTGGGTAGAATTCCAGACCAAATAAGGGCAAGTAATCTGTTACCGGTCAGGGGAGATGAAGATTGTACAATATAGTCATAAACCAATTTAGCAGATACAGAACCGTTTGACTTGTTATGATCCCATAAAAGTGAATCAGACTGAGAATTGAGCTTGATCCTTCCATATTCCAGACCCCTCGTGTATTTGTCCCATGCAATCTTCCATTCCCCTGCGATACATAGGTCCTCGGTCGTATACCAATATTGATGCAGACCCGGTAATATATTGCGAGCTTGTGAGAGAGTGGTAATACCCAGGTCCTCCAAGAAATATCTGAGCCATGTAGGCAGTAAATGAGCTGATTGTGCTCCAACGATTGGATCAATGCCCACGAGGACTTCTTGTACATTACCCACTTTCCAGGCTAAGCACCTTCCCATCCATGAAAGTGTGTGTAGAAACCCTTTCCAGATTACTGAAACTCCTCGAACCTTAAAGTTTTTACCTCTGAGCCATGCCACCACCGTAATATTCTTCAGGTACTTACCAATTAAAAATTGATGCCACAAAGCATTGTTTTATAGAACCGTCCAAAAGTTTTTTAATCTCAATGAAATACTGAACCAATGGATATTTTTGATGCCCCAGCCACCATTCTCTTTCGGCCAGGAAAGGTGCTTCCAACTAGATAAATGATACCTGTGTTTGTTCCATGTGGAGCCCCATAAAAAATCAAAGGTTAAACTTTTGAGCTTTTTCAAGATAGAGACCGGAATAGGTGCAAGTCCCAGCCAATAAACCGGGAGACTAGACAAAACAACTTGAACAAGGATCCGACGACCACCAAGAGAGAGATACTTGTGAGACTAGTGAAATATTCTATTTTCGAATTTCTGTATCAACCAATTCCAGTCACTGACCTTCTACCCCAGTGGTTTAAGAAAATAACCAAGATACTTAAAACCAGTGGCAATAGGTTCCTTATTAGTAACTCATGTACTGACAAGCTTTTAATATAGTTTATTTTATTAAAATCTTTATCTATTTCTGCAAATGATTACACAGTAAATTCGATAATACATATGTTAATTTGTTAATGTGTTGATTTATTTTTTTAGAAAATTAGAAACTCAAATTTATAGATTCCTATAACTTGTGAGAGAAAGGGGCATCCTAGAGAGAAAGACATGAAGCTATCGATTTCTAGGTAATAAGTTGGCCCTCTTAAATGGACAGGTTGTTCACGAGTGTTGTTGGAGCAGCGCTGGGAAATGGTGGGACTTGAATGGTGACTTGGAAATGGACTTAGAGAGTAGGAGGTTGTATTAGAAACCAGAGAAAAATATTCAGAAATAGGTGATACAGATTGGCCGTGTTACAGAAGTTTTAATGAAAAAACTGTTGGAACTATTTCCAACACTACTGTTGGAAATTTCAGCAGGTAGATATGAGTTTAGATGGGAAGCCTTGCTAGATGTAGTTATAGGTAAAGGACCCACATCCACCACCATAAGTTCTATCATGATAGCCATTGTTGTAGTTCTCTTTAAGAACTATTCCTAGTTTCTCCACAAGGTAGGGAGATTGTCTTATTTTGAGATTGCTCAAACAAACAACAATTTAAAAACCAAAACTCCAAGATGCAGTTTGAAGTGCAAATTTGAGGCAAGATTTGAGGTAAGATTTTATGGTTCATGCAGTACCTTGAATAACCAGTTTTAGCGGTTCAACATATGTAGTGTTTCTTAAATGGGACATGACAAGATCAAAGGCTATGCGTTGTGTGGGAGACAAGGAATTAGGTGAATTGGAGAAGGATGGGATATCTTCATGTAGTTCAATGGACAAGCGATTGAGCTCAATGAATGATGTTGTTGTCTCATGCAAATGGGTGCATATATTGTTATGTGACCAATTGTGATTTTTGTCAAATTCACGATGGCCAAGCATTTCAAGGTCATTAACTTGGATGTTATTTCCTAGTCTCATTTGAGAGAGAAGTTACCATTCATCCATGGTATGGGGCAACGAAAACACAATAGCATCAAAGTTTGAATCATTAGATAGAGGTGTAGAGGGTTCTTCTTCTGAACGTTCAATATGCCACACAGCATATGTTTCTTTAATCTGACGCCAATGAGAAATAATTTCAGAAGTTGTGGTTCTAATATCGTGAGGGATAGACCGAAAATGTTTGTGTATAAGAAGTTCACTCCAACAAAACGGTTCAAAAGATGAAGAATCAGAGGGAGTAATGGAAGTGAAATGTGGATAGACTCTAACAATCTTGTCACGCAAGTTTTGTTTCCATGGATTTTTTTTCCTATGAGGCGAGAAAGACCAACAACGAGCAACTTCAAGCAGAGTTAGATGTTCAAGAGAAATGGGTCTTTGCATGTAAGCAAAAATGAAGGGGGGTGTTGCAGGGGTGTTATTAGTGTCATTAGAAACACGACGAAAGACAATTTGGCTCACATTTAGGGAAAATAAGTGACGACTACAAAGCACAAGAGGAAGTTTTTGTAGCATGTGACACGTCTCTTATGCACTAATGTCTCTTTTTGCAACTCTTTGTGCAAGAATTTGTTTGATTGGATGAAGAATGGGGATGTCACTTGGTGCAGCACATGCAAGGCGAGAGAGAATGGCATGGTAGGTTTATGATTTTGGCTCTACTTTTGATGCACACTTTGAAATGTATTTGAGAACAACATGTTTACAAAGAATAGGTTGGCAATCAACATTAGCCCTCCATATTGAAAGCATGGTAGGTTTGTGAATATTTAGAAGAGGATAATTTCTTGCAGGATTGTAGGTTTTCTATCCATTTGGATCAATGAATAACGAAGAAGTAGCTTGCATCTCATATGGAAAACCATAGCGACATTGAAGAGATGTTCCATTTTGCAAAGGCAAGTTGATTCTGAACATTTGGTGTGCATTTGTACAAAAATTGACAATTTCTTCATAGTTAGCTGAGTAGTTTGATGCAAATATCAATGGTGATGCAAGAATGCATGGATCATTTGTAGTAGAATGGTGTGACTCAGATGTGGACAACTGGGAATTACGAGGATTCCAAGCTGTCACATGTATGTCAAAATTTTTTTTTGCAGCTTCAACTGCAACATCATCTTCCCAATCTAACGTGTCCATATTTGGTGCATTTGCCAACCAAATAAAACCATGAATGCGTGTGGATCCTCTATGTTTCCATTCATATCTACATGGGAGGGAAAATCATATATTAGAAACAAATTGTATAAAGTAAAACATACATAGAGAAAAATAGGAAGGAATATATGGTATAATACCTGCACCAATAATCGGTTATATGAAAACCTTTTTGAAGCACCTCTTAAAGAAATGTTTTGAATCTACTGTGCATGTATTGTGATGTAATATGTGGAGGTTGATATGATGTTGTGAACCTTCCATTGATAAGCTTGAGATGAACCATTAGGATGTTTACCCGAAATTGGAGCATGCAAATCTGGCCATTTTGTGTCAGCTGCACTAAGGTTGAAGAAAAATGTTGGTGTACCTTGCTGATTGATCGTATTTGTCAGTTCAGCTCTACTTTTGTTCCAATATGAACGTGTTCCATGTAATGAAGACCCAAATCTTGCGACCCAATCACCAATTTTATCATTCGGCATGTCTTGCAATTGGTTGACAAGCTCATGTATTGTAGGAGGTAGTGTATCTTCAAGATTTTTTTTGACAAAAATAGAGGCAATACTATTACTTCGATGACACATAATTAGATTGTATATGTAGTATCAGAAGTGGGGATGTTGGGCAAATCTGTTTTCATGATAGCGAATAAGGTGAAGTGCATATTCGTGCATATCAATTTGATGAATGTGTGGTTGTAATAACATTGTTGTACCCATGGGAAACAAAGGTGGAAAAGCCATGGAAATAAGGCCTTCTGTGTTGTACTCATTGATAGGGGACATTTCTATAGGGGGCCAATCAATGGAAGGTGGTAGTGGGATATTTGGTATGTGTAACAACTGTCTAATTTCTTCAACCTCAGTTCCAGCATTAGTTTGTATTGAAATAAATGACGAGGGTTGCAATTCATAGGGTTCAAATGAATTTGGTGGTTGATCTGTATAGGACAAGCTTTGCTGATGAGATAATGTAGCATTGCTATTAAGATGTGGAATCAAAGGTGAAATGTCTGTTGAAATAAGAGGCAAAGAAGCTAATGCAATTGGGCTGATTTGTACATCCTTGTAGTATGGGTCGTTTGCCATTTTGAATTGAAGGGCAGCAAGAACATGTGTTTGACTACCAAACAGTTCATATGGTTTGTTTGTAGAATTGCATTTCCGAACAACGAGGATGTCAAGTTCTGATACTAAATGCGGTAGGTATGTGGCAATGTTGGAAATGTCTTAGGGGAAGCAAATAGTATGACCATAGTATTTATATCGACCACCACGAGCATTTGTCACTTGAAATATGGTGTTAGCACGACTAATGAGCATCTCTTCAACCTGTGTAAGTACTGTAAGGACAGTTGGTTGGTTTCCTGGATCCATATTGTTTTCCAATGAAAAGCGATGCCCTTTTTCGTTCTAGAATACAATGTGAACAAGTGTATGCTTCATGGAACTTTTTTGTTACAATACTAGGGTAACATTCTTTGCAAATCGAGCAGACATGCATATCAACTAGTTGGTCCATTTTTTTTATGAAATTGTTGATGTGCATCATTGATGTGGCTGTTTAATGGATTTGGTACAGGAGATGGAAGTGAAGCTGAGTCAAGATGTTCTGCAAGAGAATTTTAAGAAGACATATCCACATGCATATGAGCAGCCCTGTAAAGAAGACATTGTTTCTTGTTGTTTTTATCTATGTTTTGTGCATATAATACTCTTCTTCGTACATTGGCTTGTTCCTTGTCATGATTTGGCATAATTCCTACAAGATAATTGTAAACTTGTTAAACACCTAGAAGCTTTGATTGTTGGCAGTGACACATTTAGTATATGTATTAACTAGAAACTATGTGGATATAAAGCAAAAGATAAAAAAAATGTTAATTAATTGCATATGGGGAAGTAAGAATGTAGCTTAAAATAGTATAACTGGAGTAAATTTTGTTTTTCAAGTTGTAACTTGATAAATGTAAGATCACGGTAATATAGAAGAACAAAGTGTAGTGTGAGAAAGTATATATGAAAAAAAAGTAACTGTAATTATTGTTATGTACAGAGTAATCAAAAGTTGTGCCCAGAAACAAGAGAACAAAGTTGTGCATTTTATAAAAAACAAGATAGCAAAATAGTATTGTATTTAAAAACTACCATATAGGTTTTTTCACCAATTTGCATAAGAAATGGTAAGTGATAGCTTGTACATTGGAAGTATGAGACTGCAAGAAAGTGGTGCTATAAGAGAGTAAAAAATTACCTTGCTATGTTGAACAATGAAACAATGAGTTAAAATTGAGAATTGAAAGCATTCATTATAAACAATGAAGAATAGCTAGTATCAAGTTGAAAAAATGTATATATTTATGTGTTTTCTACCATGACAATTACAACTTTTAAGCGTGCAACTGCGCAAAAGGTCTCTGTTTTAACTGAAAGAGTAAGAAGTAATTTTTTGTTGCAGATCCTCTGCACTATTTCATAAAGTGATGTTGTTTCAGTTGAGAGAAGACACAGATCTTTTGCAGAAATTCCCATGAGTTGGTTTGCAACATCATCAAATGCTATCACACCATGAATGGATCCAGTAACATCTTCCAAGTCAACCTTTAGTATATATCGGTGGTCACATTCAAGAAACTCTCCATCACATTTAGCACAATGCCAAATGTCTCCAAATTTGTGAGCAATCTTTTTCATGCATTGTATTCCGTCAACAAAAAGAGGGCATGCAAGGAAATAAAAGTCATCCATGTTAACATTTGTGATGGTTGCTACAAGACAGTACCAAACAACTTTTTCAGATGATTGAAGAGTTTGCAGTTCATTGATGGTAGTGACTTTACAAGAACCAGAGTGAGAGGCATTGAACTTTAAGCTCAATGATGGTGATGCTGAATGAAATCCATTTTCATGAAACTAGTTTTGGAGAACTGAAGTTTGTTCAATTTTCGGGTTTATAAAAACAGTAGTGTTGGAAATAGTTCCAACAGTTTTTCCATTAAAATCTGTAACACGACCACCTTTGATTGCTACAGCTGGAGGCATAGGTAAACCACAGAGGTTGGAAAGTTCAGCTCCTTCAATTTGGCAATTCTCTCCCCAAAGTGTTATGTCAATACTATAGCCTGACATGTCATGGAGTCCAATAGTGCGCCTAACAGTCTCAACACCATCTCGTTTTCATATTGTGGATGTTGGAGAAACTGAAATGACAAGGCCAACAAGGTCCACCATGGAATTGACAGGTATACTTTGTATCTCCTGAATAGTTTTAAAGTTAAAGCAAAAAAAATGTATTAAGGGGTATTCATTTAAGCATGGTTGGATGGTTGAGGAGGAACCTAGGAAAATCTCATTATGGATTTTCAAATGGTTGAAAATTGGATTGGATGCTTTCACTGTGCCATTTGATACTATGTACACTATTCCTACATGTATTTGGTCATACAAAGAGAGTGCCAATTCATTGAATGCAGATATATGTATTTCATCGTGTGAAGTATTAACAATGTAAAATCCAAAGATTTTTCCAGACCCTCGTTGGTTTCCATATTCATGTAGCTTTGTCTTGGCAATAACTTGATCTTGAATGTTCCAAACCTTGTTAGAAGAGGTTAGTGATGTGAATGGAATAGTTGATGAAACTAAGGCAGGGTTTTCATCTACTGAGCTAGGATTCACTGGAACAGAGGAACAACTCTATGAGGGAGAAGTACAGGTAAGTGGTAAGGTGCAGGATCTCCAATACTTGTTGCATCCACTGTGACAACTTCGAGTGCAAGCAATGCGATAGTCCTGTGAGAATAAGTATGTTAGAATTGAGTGGGATATAAAAACCTTGGATGCATGAACAGTGTGAAAATGATTAAGTGAAAAAAGAGAAAATGGAGATTAAACATACGTTACACTATGTACAATGTTCGATGTACACTTGGTAAGCTTGATTATAGATCCTTCTTTGAGTTGTCTAGTTTCTACAAGACTAATATTTATACTTGGAAGTAATATCTCATGCTTGTGAAGCCCGTTTGAGATAGAAATTCAGAATCGAATAGATGATGAGTTCAGTGAGTTCACTTGGTTTAACGAGGAGACTTGTACTAGCGGGAAAATGTTGACAGCACCATGCAGCAATAGTGAAATAGAATCTTTAGTTAGCATACACTCCAAAGCGTGACAATTTTTTTTCCTGTGAAATGAAACAGGGCAAGAACAAAAAAAAAATCGCAATGTCACATATTCATGTGATTGAATGACAAAGAAAAACTGCAGATATGACACAAATATTTTTTCGGTTGAACTTACACTAAGGGGGAATATTGAGATTTGGGATGTACCAAGATGTATGTTTTTTTTATCTCTACCTATGAGCATGAGACAAGTACTGTCGATATTGATTCTATGGCAGTTGTTCAAAATTTGAAATAAAGATTAATAGATTAATTTGTGTCCTCTTTCAATTTTTCACTATAAATATTTTAATTCTTAATTGTATTCCTTTAGTCTTCTTCATTATATTACACAATTTATAGATTAATATATAATTTGCTATCTCTCAACCCGCATCCTGCAAATGCGGGATGCGGGATATGGGATTACTTAATAATATTTTATTCACCACCTGCATCCCGCATCCCGCAATTGCGGGATGTGGGATCCAGAATTACAAAATAGCGGGATGCGCGATTACAAAAATACAGGATGCGGGATTACAAAATGGCGAAGTTTTATTTCCCTTTCGGCAATGCGCAATCCCGCAAATTGCGGGTTGCAGAAACACAAAACAAAAATGTTAAATTAAACTACATGGTAAAAAGCCTAAAGTGCAAAGGCAAAAGCAGAATATCCTGGAATTGCGGGATGCGGGATTACAAAAATGCGGGATGCGGGAATACAAAATAGGGTAAATTTATTTTTCCCTTTCCGCATTTCGCAATTGCGCAAATTGCGGGTTGCGGCTTGCGGAAACACACAATAAAAATATTAAAGCAAACCACAAGACAAAAAGATGAAACCTGAATACTGTTTTTGTGTAAGAAATTTATACGAAAAAAAATCGTCGGTGACCTCGGCAGGATTCAATTGTTTTGAAGGTGCTTGTAAAACTCCAGTTTAGCCCAGTTTACGATTACAAAATAACGTAATATAACTATGGACCGCTGGTTTCCTATAAATTTAAAGAAACTGGAAACTGTAAAGTGTAAATGAAGCACACTAAAATAAATATATGGCTACCTTCAGGTGTGTTTATATGCATAAAGCAAAGGCGTTTGGCCTTTGTGGCTTTCAAATTCCTTTCAGGTAAAAATGTATCGAATTTTTTATTGTCGGGAAAAAAAATATGAGGCAATAGATAAATAACTAATAATCAGACAAATCAACAATAACAACAAAACAAAGCAAGGGTGTTTGACCATCTCATGGAACACCCTTGCTTTCTTTGGTTGAACTAAAACAAAGCAAGGATTATGTCATTCTCTTTCAGTCAAAGTAGCAATAACAACAAAACAAAGCAAGGGTGTTTGACCATCTCATAATCAGACTAAATGAATATTCAAAAAATTTAAGCAGACTAAAGGAATACCTACAAATTTAAAGAAACTGCAAACTGTAAAAAAAAAACATCAATAACTAATAATCAGACAAAGCAGCAATAACAGGAAAACAAAGCAAGGGTGTTTGACCATTTCATAATCAGGCTAAATGAACCTTCAAAAAATTTAGGCAGACTAAAGGAATACCTGCAAATTTAAAGAAACTGCAAACTGTGAAGTGTAAATGAAGCGCACCAAAATCAATATGTGGTTACCTAAAGGTCTGTTTATATGCGCAAAGCAAAGGTGGTGCAACAACAAATGCGGGAAATGCAGTATTGTAACAAGATTTTGAAGATCGTCATAAGCTGAGAAAAGATGAAGATATTGACCCATGTCTGAATCATATGACCAATCCAAAGAACGACTTGCAACTGCCAATCAATCCACCAGTCCATTCACCAACAACAACGACCGTAACATAGAGGAAACCAACGGTCTACGGGACAGAAGTTCGCCAATCGAGATTGCAGAATCGGGGACCCAACTAAAATGCAGAAGAAAAAAAATATGATTGATCAGCACAACACTTGTCCATGATCCATTCGCTAATCCGCTGCGACACCTGTCGAAGTGTGA
Organism: Pseudotsuga menziesii; assembly: GCA_001517045.1. Classification (NCBI taxonomy): domain Eukaryota; kingdom Viridiplantae; phylum Streptophyta; class Pinopsida; order Pinales; family Pinaceae; genus Pseudotsuga; species Pseudotsuga menziesii. Next base: position 572,863 of record LPNX011009183.1, on the reverse strand, counting down.
ATGGCCAGTGAGACAAGGAATCTTCTGAGACTATGTCTCCATAGGGAAAACGCCTTCGGCGTAATAACAAAATTTTGATTTTAAAATTATAAAATTTGTATTTTATAGTGTATCGATTACAATGTATTTTAATCATTTATAGATGTAGAATCTACTTTAATCTTTTTATGTTGATATCCAATCACTACAAGGAAAACACCAATTAATGAAGGTTTTTGAAATACCACTTCTCTTATTGCGAGTGATTATATGGTTTATATAGGCATGTTACAAAGAAAATCTTCATATGGTTTGGGGTGGACCATAATAGACAGTATGAAACCAGAAATCAAATCTATTCTCAAGCGATAAGAGCCATACCTCAATTGGATGTTTGAATATCATCACCATTGAGCTCTCAATCAAAATCTTGTACCTACAATTTTCCCTCAAAAACAAATATATATTTAAGCATAATATATTAAGTGTTAGCATTCAATATAACATATTCCATCTAAACATATATAAAGAAATTACACCCATGGATACAAATATATATAATTACACATGAAATTTGGACAAGAAATGGATATTTCTATTAATGTAAAATAGAGATACAATGTGATAACCTCTTTTGGAACCAAGAAACCAAATCTCTACACCCGGGCCTCCACCACTTCAATCCTCCATAATAAGGCAAGCTCACAAAGACAATGGAAAGCTTGAGAGATGAACACAAATGATTCTATCAACAAGGACAAAGGGATGCAAACTCAAACATATAATAATGGGGCAAGATTTTTCTATAGTCTTTTTACTCTCCAAGTTTCTCCTCCTCTAATGCTTCACAATGGCTCAATATATAGCCCTCTAATGGGAAATGGAGGGCCGAATCAAAGTGTTTCCCAACATATGGAAGGCCAAGGATCAAGTTATGTGTTACTTGATGTGGAAAACTCCAAATATTTTTTGTTTTTAGCACAAAACCCGATGTACGTGTGCAGTAATGGTACAAGATGCGTATACGCGAGCTGTAGAACTGGTGACCTGCATATGTCTTCAAAAATGTCTTTTTAAGGGTTATATTAAAGCATCAGGGCTATAATGAGTAAATGAGGTATAGTGAGTGTCATGTCCCCATCCAAATAAGACTACTTGCCAACAATGTTTCACCAACCTACTAGTTCCCTAGGTTGAGGTAGAGGCATAAATTTTGTAATAAGGGAGCTATGGGACCCAAAAGTACCTTAGTTACCATATTCACATTAAATTGGGTCACATAAATAATAAATTTTGAGAAAATAATGTGGCATTGGTTCATGGAGACAATTGGAGGTTTATGGGGTCCTTGGATGGCTAGATTCCCCCCTACACTTGGCATGACCTTCATCCAAATTCGAATCCATGGGGAATGTAACATACTTGGAGGGTAATGTGGTGTCACATCGCATATCACGAGCCAAGGAATTTGAATTACTAAAGGAGAGTAACTCCCATGGAAGAGGAAGAGACTAAGAATGTGTGCCACTTGGAAGGATATTCCATGCACTCTATGACAACAAATGATGGAAGATTCTATGAAAAATATGACAAATTTAGACGTGATTGCAGACCTATGAAAGATTTGACATGATATGGATAAAAATAGCCACCAATATTATGCATTTGGGAGTTAGAGGCAACCATTCGAATTAGAGAAATAATTGGAGCATGAAGAAGAAGACAAGTGTCATATGAGTTACTAAACCACTAAGATGAGTTCAAGGAATCCCATGAAGGGAAATTTGACATTAGGAGGCCTCATTAAGTTAATAAAAGGATGTCATGAGTAAGGAGAATGGATTTTGATAATTTTTTAATTGGCCTTTGTCATTTTGGAGAGATTTTGCTTGTCCATTGCACGATGAGTGTTCACTCTCCCTGCTTGTGAACCGATTTCGTGGGAGTTGGATTCCTTTCCAAGTTGGCTGATAGGGAGGCCATCATACCTCTCATTGAAGCTTAATGAAGGTGTTTTATTTTAAGTTTGAAAGTCCATATAGTTCGATATTCCATCTATCCATATACTTTCATGTGATGGCACACTTGTTGACGTGGTTCTTGTGCTTGGTTGAGTCTATTTGATGCCCAATATTGGGTATGTGATGTATGGATCTGTAATATCATTTCCATGTACTCTGTAACTCGAAATATCAGTAATCCATATGTGAAAATCTTGGATTTACATGCTATTAAACCATTGGTTTTCATGTATTTGGATTCCATTTTGAAAGAGTTGTATATCAGATTTGTATGAAGGAATATATCTAATGTTTTATGCTGTTGGGGCAGCAATTTTTATGTTTTATATTATCTCTTTTTATCATTCCAATTTCTGAACTATTCAATATACGTTCTATGAGTCAAAATCGAGATAGTAATGTCATTTTCCCTTAAGCAATTTCCATGAAAGTTGTCATATGAATGTTGCACATTATAATTAGTTTGAAGAGATAATAACCATGATTAATGATATCCCTTTATGTCTGATATTCATCCCCATACATTTTTTTATGAAATTTTGGAGGTCCATACTTGAGTTGGGAAGTCAATTTGGCCTCCACCCCTGGTGGGAATTTGACATCATTTTCCTAGAAAACTTGCACTTTCTCTCATTAGTCCCAAAACATGTTGCATAGGATTAAATTCAGACTAAAAGTGTTCAGAGGTAATCTTGGTATGTACTGAGACTCACCATACCATTTCATTTGAAATTCGGGACCATTTGGTGTCAGTTGGAACCCCCTAGAGTCATGACTAGTTAAGCTCGAATTTTCCCAAATTGCACTTTTCTCCAAAAAATTCAAGTCGGGTTATGAAAGTGGTATCATAGCATGGTATTGGCACCTGTGGAATTTATTTGTTCATGTTTATTGATGATTATCTTCCTCCATTAGATACTGAAACTGAATATATTGTCAGTAGATAAGAAGAAGGTGAAGAAGTCAATTATGCTTTAGTGGTGGTTAAGGTTAAACTAGGAGTAGAAGGTATGGATGATAAAGAAGAAGAATTTAAGACACTCACGAAGACATATTTTGATGATATTACCAAGAATCTCATGCAAGGGTTTGAATTGTTGGCTAGCCAACATGGGAGTAAGTTGGCTGCAGGAAGTAGTAATAGTTCACATGATGAAGAGAAGAAGACCTATGGGGAAACTATTTTCTGGAAGACTGGACCACACAATCGACCTCATGACTTCAAGAATCGGACCATACCTACCACTCCAATTGTTTTAGATTCTAAAGAGAACCTTGACCCTCCTTATGGCATGAATGAAGCAATAAATGAGTGGCAACAACTAAGTGAAGAATGTAGGAGAACCCTTCCTTTCAACCAATTATTCAAGGTCTCTAGCAAACTCAAGTATGGAGGAAATGGAGATAGGAAATATTTTCTAAATCAGAAATTTAAGTATACCATAGGAAAGGTAACTGTTCCTTCCTTTGATGCCTCTTCCCAAATTTCTTCTAGTGCTTAGATACAAAAACTACATGTGTATTTCTAGTTGAATCCTATGGTTGAAGAGGATGTATTGAAAATGGCCATTCTACATCTTGAGGGAGAAGAAAATGATTGGTGATTACATGGTCTTAAGACCTTTAGACATGATCATATTTCATGCTATGAATATTTTTTCAAAGCCTCAGTGGACAGATTCGATAGGAAATGCCCTGAACTTCCTTTCAAAGAAATGGCACAGTTGAAGCAAATCGGGACCCCTAAAGCCTATATGTTGGAATTTCAAAAGCTTTCATTGATGGTTTCTGATATCTCTATGGATTAGTTAGTTCTACTATACACTGAGGGGTTGGAAAAACCTTTGAAAGGGCTGGTGAAATTCCACAATACAGCTTAGTAAATTGAAGGATACAATAGATTTGACAAGAGATGTGCAAAATGTACTGCCAAGGAATCAGTATATCCCTAAGCCTAATTTTCATTCCAAATTCAAATAAGGGAGGGAACCATGGAAAAATGAATCTTTTGTTAAGGAAAATAAGGAGGGACCAAGCAAAGAAGAACTCAAGAGGAAGAAATTGTGCTTCACATGCCAACAACCTTGGGTTCCTGGACATAGGTGTGCTAAGGGGAAGGCACAATACATTGAAGTATTATCTGAAGATGATGATGATGAGTTGGAGGAAGAAGTACAACTTTCAGCCCAAGAATAGGAGCATGAGACAACAGAAGAAGAGCATCCTTCTTAAGAAAGAAAAAATTGCAGTACTTTCAAGTGTGCCTCGATTTCAAACCCTTAGATTCAAGGGCGCCATAAAAGGCCAAATGGTTACAGTGCTAGTTCATGGAGGATATACTCACAACTTCATAGATGCAGCCTTTCAGTTAAGGAGAAATATACCTACTAAAAATTTTGAAGGCTCCATGGTCATCATCCCATGTAACAATTCTATGGACTGGGCCAAATGGATTCCAAAGATTCAAGTTACTATAGGAAATTACACTGTCAATGATAATTTCTATGTAGTGGATGTGGCTGAAAAAAATGTGGTTTTTGGATTCCAATGGTTATATTCTATAGCGGAGCATGCATTGAACTATCAAGTCCCAGAAATGAGGTTCAAAAATTTGAATGGGAGACCCACCTTGTTGACAGGAATGCACACTTACCCTCATCAAGTGGTGTCCTCTCATAGTATGAGGTATATCTTGAGACATGGGGACATTGAATGGGTTGTTGAATGTTTGATCACATCTCCCAAGACTCACTTGAATGTTCCAAACATGCCAAGGAGATAAAACAATTGTTGAGTAAGTATGAGAAGGTTTTTGGAGACCTTCCTTCAAGAAGGCCACCTGATAGAGGGGTGGAGCATATCATTGAATTAGAGATAGGGACTCAACCTATCAAAATGCATCCATATATACACCCTAAAAGGATTCAAGATGATATTGAGGAGACCATTAAAGAACTATTGGAATTGGGTCTCATAAGACCTAGCACAAGCCCTTATGCTTCTTCAGTTGTCACGATGAAGAAAAAGGATGGAACCTTAAGGATGTGCATTGAATTTAGAGCCTTGAACAAGAAGACAATGAAGAATATATATACCATCCAAAGGATTGATGAAATCATGGATGAGCTCCATGGAGCCAAGTTCTTCTCAAATATTGACCTTAGATTTGGTTTTCTTCAAATTTGAATGAGGGAGGAAGACATACAAAAGACTGCTTTCAGATGTCACTATGGTCACTTTGAGTTCCTTGCCATGCCTTTTGGCTTGACAAATGCTCCTGCCACATTTCAATCATGCATGAATAATATATTCCACAAGAAACTTCGTAATTTTGTATTAGTTTTCTTTGATGATATTCTTATTTAAAGTAAGACATGGAAGGAACACTTGCATCATATAGAAGTTGTCTTGAAAATTATGCATGATCAATATTTGTTTGCCAAGCTGTCAAAATGTGAGTTTGGTTTGAAAAAAATTGCGTATCTTGGACACATCATTGGTCAAGATGGTGTGAAGGTGGACATGGATAAAATAAAATCCATTATTGAATGGCCACGTCCCAAAAATCTCAATGAATTGAGGGAATTCATTGGTCTTTGTACATATTATAGGAAATTTGTGAGGAGGTTCTCCCAACTCACTTAACCTCTTACTAATTTGAAAAAGAAATATGCTTTCCAATGGAATGAAGACGCTGAAAAGGATTTCCAAATATTGAAATAGGTAATGATTAATTGTCATATTCTTGCATTACCTTATTTTTCTAAACCATTTCTCTTAGAGTGGGATGCATCAGGGGAGGGCATTGGAGAAGTCCTAAAGCAAGGAAAACAACCAATAGCTTTCGAGAGTAGGAATCTACAGCAATACGAGAAGCTTTACACTATTTATGACAAATAAATTTTAGCCATCATGCATGTTTTGATCAAGTTCAGACAATACTTGGTGGGGAACAAGTTTGTGGTCAAGACTGGCCATAATAACTTAAGATACTTCCTCACTCAAAATTTTATTGAAAGGAAGCAAAAGTGGGTGAGTAAGATTCAAGAATTTGATTTTGATATTGAATATATAAATGGAAAGAATAATGTGCTAGTAGATTCCTTATCTAGAATACCCTCTATTTCTTTGATGGATGTTGCAGAAGATTGGAAAGTTATATTAGAAGTAGAATATGCCAAGGATAAGTTTGCTTGTGAAATTTTTATGGGATTAACCATTATGATAGGTACAAGGTATTGGAGGGAGTCATATACTACAAAGATATAATCTATTTGGTCCTTCGTTCAAGCTTGAAGCAAAACGTTTTGAAGAGTGCTCATGATTCTCCTTTAGGAGGCCACCCTGGTTTCTTCAAAACATATAGACTGTTGAGAGAAAGAATCTCTTGGAAGGGGTGAAAGAATGATGTTCTGGAATGTGAATGAATTTCCAACATGTCAACAAAACAAAGTAGAGCACAATCATCCAACTGGCCTCTTGCATCCCTTTCCTATACTAGAACAAAAATGGGAGAGCATTTACGTGGATTTCATCACTGGTTTACCCAAAGTGCTTGGTAAGGATTGCATATTTGTAGTGGTGGATAGGCTCAATAAATTTGATAATTTCTTTGCTATTACTACATCCTTCACTTTTGCACAAGTGGTTGAGAAATTATTTAGAGAATTTTTCAGATTGCATGGGCTTCCCAAGAGCATTGTTAGTGATAGAGTTAGCATATTTTTGAGTGCATTTTGGAAATAACTCTTCAAAATGGTGGGAACAAGCTTGACTCATAGCAAAATCTATCATCCACAAACTAATGGAAAAATAGAGAGGGTGAATAAATGGTTGGAAGGTTACGCGAGGAACTATGTTAGTGGGCAACGAAAAGCGTGGATCAAATGGTTTCATTTGGGTGAGTTTTGCTATAATACTACTTTTCATATGTCAATTGGCATGTCTCGTTTAAAACAATTCTATGGTTATGATGCATCCAATTTTATTGACCACATATTTGGTGATATTAGAGCTTCAAAATCCAAGGATTGGATTGAACAAAGTCAAGAGATTTTGAAGGTTTTGAAAGATAACTTACTGGTTGTCCACAACCGACAAAAATAATATGCAAATCAACATAGAGTGGAGAGACATTTTCAGGTGAATGAATTGGTTTATTTGAGTTTTAATCTCTACAAACAAACCTCCTTAAAAGGGAAAGGTTAAGAAAATATCAAACCAAGGTTTTATGGTCCCTATAAAGTGGTTTGAACAATTGGAGGAGTGGCATATGAATTGGAACTTCCAGAAGGAAGTAAAATCCATAAGGTATTTCATGTTTCATGTCTTAAAAAGGTGATAGGGAATCATATTTCATTTCTAGAAAAATTACACTCCTTGGATGACAAAAAACAACTCATTATCATTTTAGAAAGAATAGTGAAGACAACGAAAATAAATCTAAGGAGCATAACTATAAAGGAATACTTGATACAACGAAAGGATTTGCCTAGTTAGGAATCCACTTGGGAAGATGAACAAATTTTGTAGCATTCAAACTTGGCATTGATTGAGGACAGTAAATGTTGTGTGGGGAGTACTATCATGTCCCCATCCAAATAATACTACTTGCCAACAATGTTCCACCAACCTATCAGTTCCCTAGGTTGAGGTGGAGTCATAAATTTTGTAATAAGGGAGCTATGGGACCCAAAAGGATCTTAGTTGCCATATTCATTAAATTGGGTCACATAAATAATAAATGTTAAGAAAATAAGGTGGCATTTGTTCATGGATGTTGAGTATGGTTGTCATTGATGTCAAAGGAGGCCAATAATGGAAAAGGAATAACCAAGGATACGATGACAGGGAAAACTCAGTGAAAGATAAAATAATAACAAAGGAAATGACATGGCATGTATGATGATGTGGCATCTGTGTTTAGGTTGCAAAGAACTTGTTGAAATTGCTGAAACTCTTGTTGAAAATCAGAGTTCATTAATAACAAAGGAAGCGATGATGTGGCATATGGCATGTATGATGAGGTTGTAAAGTCACATGATAATGTTCTAGTCCTCTCATGAAGTCATTGTTACAATTTGACACCATTATGTAAAAGTATGGAAACTTGTTGAAATTCTTGTTGAAGCTCTGAAATTTTATTTTAAGTGGTTAAAAAGTATTCTAAGTTGCTTTTGGAAAATTCCTGCCATATATCATTGATTAATGCTAAAAATTATCTAAGAGTGTATGGTTATAGCTTGTTGACCTTTTCACATGACCATGATCTCATCTTTCTTTAAAAGTGCTTGAATAAAAAGTTACGGGTCCTCCAAAATGAGGTTTCAGACTGAAATGGTCTAAAACTCCAGATGAAACTCTGAAAAGAAAAATTGGCTAAGTATTGGAAAACCGGTCTAAAGTGCCCTAGTAAAATGCTCACCATTTTTTGTAGGATAATGATAAAAATTATATGAGGCCATAATAATTTGTTTTGTTTATGTTTACATATGATCATGGTCTCATTTCCCCTAAAAGGCGCTTGAAGACAAAGTTACGGGTCTACCAAAATAGGGTTTCAGGTTGTTTTACACCAATTCTGTAAAACTTCCTAAGTGGTCTCTGTAAAATGTCTGTTATTCCCTGTACATGATGGATTAAATTATTCTAAAGGTACGATCATCTAGATTGTTTATTTTTTCATCTTACCATATCTTCAGTTTGTCCAAAAGGTGTCTGAATATGAATATATTAATCTGCCAAAAGTGTCTTCTGGCTTTATTTGCACTGTTTCAGTAAAATTGTCCAAGTGTTAAAACTAGTTATTAAAGGCCATTTACAAATGCCCGCAAAATGTTGCCTTGGAGTCAATAAATTATTCTAATTCCATGATTATGTTCCTTGGAGACATGTCTATATATACATGGTTTTATTTTTCCCTCTGAAGGTCACACATGCAAAATATGAGTCTGCCAAAAGTGCCTCCTGGCTTGGTTTGCACTATTTCAGTAAAACTATCAAAATGTTATAACCAGTTATAAAAGGCCATTTTGAAATGCACACCGGAAGTTGTGATTGTGCAAATTAATTTATATAATGGTATGGATATAGTATTAGGTGAATTGTACATCTATTCATGGTCTTAGTTCTCCATTTGGTGATCACATGTGTGAGATATAAACCTGCTAAATTGAGAAAAAATACGGAAAGCAAGATAACTCAGGCATTTCCAGAAAATGTTTTTCTGCATAATAAAAGAAAGAAATGGTTGTTTGCACAATGTAAACAATGCCTGGAGTTTTAAAAAGAAGATGCACTACAATAATAAAAACAAACATAGTTGTTTTTAAAGCTAGAGGAATAAATAAAACATAGATGTAAATAGAGTGTTAAAACATAAATGAAAACAAAATAATAAGTAGAGCTAAGTATTTTAAATTATGAAGTAGACTAAAACAAAGATTTAATTAAAAACATAGTATGTTTATTAATCAAATAGAGAGATAATTAGTGAAAGAATACGATAGTGAAAAGGTGTGTTTGGTGAAAGGGTATGATGTTCAAATGAAAAGACACAAGTTTCCAAGAATGAAGAGATGTGATGAGATGGGTGATAAAGGTATTTATACACATAGTTACAAAAGGAAGAGAGCGTCTCTACATTCTATATTGATGTAGTAGCAAGAGAAGGTAGATACCAAGTCTTTAGATCCGAGACTAATGTAGCTTTAACAAAAGAGCAGAGACCAAAAAGATGAAGAATTATGTGTCTGAATATGAAGGTCTGAAGTTGTATTTCTGCAAGTTTAATATGAATATCTGAAGGAGTGTAGAATAAGAAGTCAGAGACTAAATGAGAAAAAAAAAGTTATATCTGAAGTCTAGATCCAAGCAGCAGCAGTAAGAAGGGGCAGAGACTAGTGGGATAAAGAACCATCTGTGACAGAGTTGAATAAAAAGGATCTGGAAGTGTGATAAAACAATTTTAGGGAGGTAGGGTGGTGTTAGGGAATGCTACAGGCCTGCAAATGGGTTGTAGCCTCCTTCCAGTAATAGCTGGTAAATAAGGTGTCGTAGCATCCTTTCAGTAGCAGCTGATAAAACCAGGGGGTCGTAGCCTCCTTCCAATAGTAGCTGGTAAATATGGTGTAGTAGAATCCTTTCAGTAACAACTGATAAAACTAGGGGGCCGTAGCCTCCTTCTAGTAGTTGCTGGTAAATAGGGTGTTGTAGCATCCTATCAGTCATAGCTAACAAAAACTATTGTAAATATAATTTTGCAGTATAGAAAGAGTTGGAGATTTTCCCAATTGGGCTTCCACGATAAAATCTGTGTTTTTTGTNACAATATTCTAACTATTGGTATTTGAGCAGGATCCTTCACTACATTCTAAACCATTGGAAGGAAGATCCTAATTAAAACCACTATGGATAATAAAAAAAAAGGGATTGCTTCCAGCAAAGCTCCAATACTTAATGAAGAAAAATATGAACAATGGAGCATAAGAATGAGAGTATACTTACAATCATTAGGATGTGGTGTATGGAATGCAGTGATCTCTGATTACATCCCACCAAAAATAATAAGGACTACATTTCAAAAGGAGTCGAAGAAAAATAACTCAAAAGCAATGGAGGTCATACTTGATAGATTACCTCAACCCATCAAAGAGAAGATAGCACAATGTATCTCAGCTAAGAAACTCTAGGTCAAATTGAAGAAGCTTTATTTAGTTAAAGAGATAGCAGAATCAAGCCCTACTGTTTCAAAAGACTAAGATGAAGAATCAAGTAAAGATGAAAGTTCCAAAGATAAATCAGATGGAGAGGTGGACCTAGAGACTGAACTCATATATGCTCTTGAGGAAATTGAAAATTCTATAAGAATGAACAAATATTTGAAAGGAAAATTGTCAAAATACCAAGAAGAGCTAAAGTCAAAAGAAGAGGAATTCAAGACCCTCCTAGAAGAGTTGCACAATTCAAAACAACAAGTGATGGCTAGCATGAAAGAGGTCAAGAGCTTAAAACAAGAGGTTGTTGAATTCAAGGAAGAAGTAAAGAAGTTAAAATACCAATTGACTTTTAGTGAGAAGTTCAAGGAAATTATTGAAGCACTTAATAAAGTCCTCAGCTTACAAAGATTCCCCAAGGATAAAACAGGTCGTGGATATGATAAAAAACATGTCATTAAAGGATCAAGCTACATCATTCAAAAGGATGTTGGAAAAGTTAAAAGTGGGGATGATGCTTCAAAATATATATCCAGGAAGCAGAAGAATCACAAGGGAATGAATTAGAGTCATTAGAATTTTGCTCATCCTCCCAAGATGAAATTTTTTAGAATACATGCCAATGAAAAGAACCATTACAAGCAGAAAAATCAAAGATTCTCCAAATATAAAGGAGCATTCTATGGATATTGTCATTGCTGTCATAACTTTGGTCACAAGGTTGTTGAATGTAAAATCAAAGAAGAAGATCAATATTTGAGAAGGAAAGAAGACACTAACATCTCAAATAGCTAAATACTTATTATATGTTTCATATGTCACAATGTTGGACACTTTGCAAAACACTGCAAAAACAGTACATGCAGACTGTCCAACGAAACCAAAGAAGAGGTATGGAAGATAAAATCCAAAATACAAAGAAATAAAAAACCAGTAAGTAGAATACCTCATGGAAAGATGTGGAGAAGAAAGGAAGACTACAAATATTCAGAAGAAACAAAGATTCCAAGCATCAATGAAGTTTCCAAAGATCATGTTAAGCATATAGTGTTGCAGATAAGAATGACATCCATCATGATGGAAAGCAAGATGAATATGTAAAAGAATACACCGATGGAGATGTAGATGATGAACAAGAATTTAGTGATGATGGTGGAATTGAAGGAGAATGTATTTTATAAAATCTCTCATGACCTAGGAGAGAACCCTGAAATAATCATTAGAGGGGATCACATACTCAGGGGGAGTAAATATCATAAAATTGCAATTGATATTGGAAATTAATTAATATAATTTGGTAAAAGACATTGAAAAATCTAAAAGTTATATTCCTCAAAGAAAAGAAGTAGAGTGTTAGATTGAAGAGTCAAAAGATTACTTGCCTAGAGACAATCCATGTGACAAATGAAGTACTAAAGCACAAGTTAAAGTTGAAGTGTAAATAAAATCATAACAATGATGAAAAGTAATGGAAAAGAGAATGATATTAGTAACATTGGAAGAAGAGTATAATATGAATGAAGCTAGTGCATATCATTTTGATCTTTGGTCAGAAAGGGGAGAAAAAACATAAAGTGTAGAAGTTTCTTGTATGGAATTAAAGACTCCTTAATGAAGAAAAATTTATATGATGCATATTTAAAGAGAAATATATGGAAGAAAACTAAGGGTTGAATGAAAGAACTCAAAGACAAACCAAAGAGTATAAACTTTGTCACAAAGAGAATAAATGTTGGCAAGAAGAGGAGCATTGCGATAGGGGGAGTTTTTGAACTCGTCATCCAAGTTCTTATTCAAAGACTAGCTACAAGAAGGTAAAGAAGGATGCTAGCTAAATAATCATTCATAATGGTCAGCACCATGTCCAAGTTAAAAAGAGAAAGTGAAGATGAGGACTCTCCAAGACATGATACAAGAGCTCCATCTAGAAGGATACAGAAGAATCATCCTGAAACAAAAATCATACGTGACAACGATGTTGGAGTCAGTACAAGAAGGACACTAATGTTTAATGAACAAGTCTTACTATTAGTGGTGGAACCTAAGAACCTCACAAAATCCAGTATGATGATAATTGGATCAAGGCCATGAATGAAGAATTGGGACCAAATGGATATTCAAGAACAAGTTAAATGAAGATGGTGAAGTAATAAGAACAAGGTCAGACCGGTATGTTGGCAATATGAAAGATGGCGTTATTGGCATTGATGTCAATATATACACTATTTGTGACATTTGGTAAAAATGATATATGCTCTGTTTGAGTGAACCATGTCAATCTGAAGAACCCGTAAAGAATGTGTATGAAAGGAACACTTGTAGGAGGAGTTCATAATACTCCTATAGTTGTTGTATGACCTGAGCATGGATTGAATATGAATGTATCACAATGGATGCTACAATAAATGGCCAGTACACCTTTCAGATGATGAAAACTCTGCTATAAAGAAGCTTGGAGAAAAGAGGGCTATGCAAGAGTCCTATATATTTGGCTCACTCCTTTCAAGCAATACTCGACTCGCATTTGGTTCAGACTTGCCAGTGAATATTTCATAAGTTTTGCTTAATTCCCTTCTGCTTGAGAGAATTTCAATTCCTTCTGTACAAGTTTCAGTCATTAATAATCAATGTCTAAACATGCACATTATTTCATCACCAATGGAGTGGGAGCACACTATTTTCCATGACTTATCAATGATGTGAATAAAAGTCATAAAATGTGATATGATATCAAGCGCACTAAAAATCAAGTTGGAATAATAGAGGCATAAAGTTAACAGTTTGTATTGAATTGTTTTTCCTCTCAGGTTGTAGATCTTAATCCTTTAGGAGGAATAAAAGCAACCATAGAAAGATTGCCTTCTAATTGGCAGAGACAATGGATTGGATTGCAAAGTGTTGGTGTTGTGAAGGAAAAGAGTTGAGGAGCGGTATTATGTCCATCATTTAACATTGAAGTATGCTTGGATGGAAACGTTGGAGAGAAGATGAGTACCGAACATAAACTCTCTACGTTGAAGTTTGTATTATGCTGGGTATTATCTATCCATTGAAACGTAAAAGAGCTATGTAGTATGAAAAGTTGTGCGCACAGTGCATAGTATCATAGTTTGAAGGAACATGATATTGTCTGATGGCGATGTGTAACCTAAATTCATTTGAGTCCCAAGATAGAAGCACCACCATTGTTGATTTTACACAACACGGGCATGTAAACCCAAAGTAAAGAACAATCCATATCTGGAGTATCTTTGGGTCAACATTATTGTTTAGAATGTTGAAAATGGAGAATCACGTGGGTATTGAGAGAAGCCTTAAACTCTGTTGGAGAATGCTTACAAAAATCCAGTAACAGAAGTTTTCGAAGGAGGAGACTCAGCGACCGTTTGATCGTGAAATCAACGGTGGAGATCGAGGTTCACAATGGGCTTTGTCCCACATTGATTGTGCGAATAAAGTTTTAGGGGTTTATATACCCCATCCTTTCATACTCTATTCGACGCACCCGGTACCAGTTCAATGGTGAAATCCAATTCCCTCTTCGGCGGTAATCCCAGAATCTCTTCTGGGAATACATCAACATATTCTCTTAAGACTGATATGTCTTCCAGTTTTAACTTATCTATTTTAATTAAAATTTCCTCATCATTTATTGTTATTGCATAAGTGTTACATCCCTTTCTAACATCTCTCTTAAGCTGTAAGGCATAAATTTGCCTTATGGTGGTTTTTCTAGGTATTCCTTTAACACTTACTGATTCTTCATCACTGTTTAAGCATGTGAAATTTTTATCATAACAGTTTAGAATTACTCTATGTTGTTCTAACCAGTCCATACCAATCAACAAATCATAAGAACCAAGAGGCAAAACATTAAGTTTAACAATAGTTTCAAATTTATCCATAACTATTGCACATTATTTAACAAAACAAGTTACTTTTCTTTTAGCACTAGTGGCTAACTGAACCAACCATGAATTCTCAAACTTATCAACAGATAACTTACATTTTTCGACTATTTGGGGTGCAATATAACTGAGACTAGCTCCTGGATCAATCAAACTAGTTACAGGGATATGATTTATCATACCTTCTACTTCCACCATGGAAGTATGATATTCAGCTTGTCGATTCTCCAAAGCGGCGCTAATTCTGGGCATGGTCCTCGCTAGTTCCCCAACGGTCATCTCCTCCTGTATGGTATGAATGTTGTTACCAGTCTTCTTCCGGTTTGGACAGACTAAAGTATAGTGTGGGCCATTACACTCCCAACACTTGATAGGCTCCTTGCGTTCAAAGCTCTTGGTAAAATTTCCATGATTATTTGCAAAATCCTTACCTTTAGAATTATTCTGGTTGTTAGGTGTATTGTTCTTATTTCCTTGGAAGTTCTTGTTATTAGGATAATTTTTGGCCTTATTGTTCTTAAAATTTCTGTTAGGCACATAATCCTTCTTCTTTTGTTCAAATTGATTATTATTTTTCTTAGCTTTCCAGTTGGCCAAGCTTTCTTTCTTCCGATTCTGCTCAAAACAGAAATTAGCTTTTCTCATAGCTTCTTCTAAGGTCTTTGGGTTATCATATTCAATTCTATCTTTAATATGATAAGGGAGACAGTTAAGAAATCGATGTACCTTTGGTTTCTCATCTACAAGGTATGGTGCATAACTAAGTAGACTTAAAAACTTGCTGTTCAGATCTTTCATTGTCATTGATCCTAACTTCAACTCATAAAACTCTTTGGCTCTCTCCTCATAATATTGCTCAGACAAAAAATTCTTTTTGAAAGACCTCTTAAAGGTACTCCAGTTTACATTTTTCTCTTTTATGCCCTTAACTCTTTTCAAGTCATGCCACCAAATGTCAGCCTTTCCTGAGAGGTTATAAATAGCCATTCTAGCCTTTAACTGGTTAGAATAGTTATATATTTGGAAGTATTTCTTCATCCCCGATAACCAAGATTCAACTTCCTCCCCCTTCTCAGTCTCTCCATTAAAGGTTGGTAGTTTTATCTTTTTGAATTCCCCGGAAATTTCCTCAAAAGGTTTGTATTTCCTCTTTTTAGTGTACTGATTATCATCACTATTGTCACTGGTAGAATGGTAATTTCGTTGTTCACCAAACACTTCAGAAGATGAACTACTTTAAGTTTTAGTAAGTTTCATCTTTTTAGATTTACGTTGATGACTGGTATCTTTTGATTCTGTTCTTCTAGCCCTACCCTCAGTTTGAAACTTTTTAGTTAGGATCTGATTCAGCTCTTCTTGAGCCCTCATAATCGTTTCATTTTCTCGTTTTACAGACTCCATTTCAGTTTTTAGGTCCTTTACAGTTTGTAACAATTCTGAGGATTTGGTAGTTAAATCCTCTGGTATAGGATCTCTTGGTAGATTTCCTGCTTCAATAACTAAAGACTCCTCCTCTGCATACTCTTCCAGCCTTTCCATACCTGCCTGTTAAACTTCAGAAAACAATTCTCTATTGAATAACATTTAAAAGAAAAATGCATTAGCATAATAATTCAGTTTGTTGTTTTCCTAAAAGCTACTTGGGCTTCATCAAGGCCTAGTGTTTGAACCTTGTGCTCTGATACCACATGTCAAAACCCAAAATTTTCATAAAAATTTAAAATTTTGAAAATACATAAAATGTTGAGAATGCGGTGTACTAAATGCTGAGAATGTGACATTTAGCTTACGGCTTGGGATGTGTGTAGTTTTTGGGTTGGTTCCTCCACGGCTTGCGTGTAGGGATACTTTAAAGGACTGTGAGTTTATCCTGGCAATAATTTATTGAGAGCCGTGACTTTAACTTACGGCCTGGCCTGTGAGTGGTTTTTGGTTCGTTCCTCCACGGCCTGCCTATTGGAAAAGTTTAAAAAGATTTCTTGCTTCTCTTACGGCTCTGTCTTTCATAGGGTTTTAGAGAGCATGGTTCTCATGCATCGCATTTTGATGACAGTGCGAGTTTCACCGCCCGCTTCTTGCTTGGTCCTTGCTCCCTCCTCCTTGCTGCTGCTAGTAGTGGTTTATGCATGCATATGAACATCTCTGTCATAGGAGATATGAAGGTTTGGCTCTTTGTCTCGCTGGTGGCGGTGCTCCTGTTTCTCGGTGGCTACATTACCTTCGCTTCCAGGTAAGAAAAGTTCTTTTTAACAGTTCTTAAACTTGTTCTTAACTCAATTATGATGTAATGCAATAATGTTAACGTTGTGAATTCTTATCTTTACAGGTGACTGTTTACAACCCTCTTTGCAGCTGATACAAATGCGTAGGGTCGGCTTCCTACTTACGGGTAAGCCCTGGTCAACCCATGGCCATCGATGCTTGTTCAGTTCCTTATGGAACAATTTCGGTTGGTCGTGACCTGCAAATGACCCTTCGTGGTTTACTGTTTCTTGGTTTGCTTGTTTAGTTTTTACTAAATCCTTGCTGTTAGCAGGGTTTTCCGGCTTATGCCGTGACTTATAATTTTTGTTTTACTAGTTTTGTGTATAGTTATGTAAAAATATTTACGGCATGTCAAGCCATTCTCTACTTAAACTTTAAGTATAGAGAGTTAACTATCCTGAGCTCGAACTCGGTAATTTTGATACTCTTACTGTAATTTGTGTACTAGGGTTCTTACCCTATTTCGATTGTGTAAAGATATTTTTACTATTTTAAATTCTCTTGCATTAAATTCTATTAATACATCCTATTCTGTTATTTCCTTCTATTATAATAATTGTTTATAAGCTCGGATATTCGAGCAAGGGTTAATCCCGTTAGTGACCTGTGAATAAATAATTTCTTTAATTATTCTGTAGGTTTAGTTCAATAATAATGTGAAATTAATTGTTTGTTACAGGTGTATAGTTATTATGCTTCCAATGTTATCTCTCTCTGTCCTTACAGGACTGTAATAATATTTTATAGTTTGAAAGTTCAGAATACTAAATAATCCTAATCCTTGGATTATTACTTTTCTGGTTATTAATTACAATGTTATTACTATGATTTACAATGTTAATACTATAAATTATAATGTTAGTATTTATAATGTTTAATATTATGAGGGTTTCGACCCTGTACTTTCTTTTATAATTAATCTTTGTTTAGTTTATTTAAATGACTTTGTTCATTTATAAATATTATTTATTAAATATTATTTACCATTGTATTCAGTCTATTTTATAAGTACATAGATAGGTTTTGTTATTGTTTCCTTGTTACAATATTATAATTGTTGTAGTTAATTTATTTATAAAAAGAACTATACAAGAATTTCCCTACTTCAAATGTGGACATTTGTTGATATAGTTAAGCAGTCTGAACAATAAAATAACTATGTAAAATGACTTGGTTCTTTCTTCACAGAAATAAATGAGTGTTTATCTGAGTTAAATATTTTACCTATGTGACAGGTTAGTAGTTTTCATTTTATAGAAATACAGTTCTGAAAAAGATAAATAACCTATTTACAGTAATCAACTTGTTAAAAGAAAATAAACCTGTTGTTTGTAAAGTATTCTGATGACTTCTTTGCTAGTGTTCTTAATACAATAGTCTGGTTTTTAAACAATAACTTAATTAGACAGATTAGTATTCTTTCTTGAAAACATCTATATGTAGAAATAAATTACTCCATTGTTCTGAAATACAAAATAACTCTATTCAATCCAGATTTCTATCATATCTTCATCTATTTTAAACACACTACCTGTGCTAGAGTACAGTCTGGTTCGTGCCAAACGGGGAAAAACACGGTTAGGATTATCTCATCCAAATACAAATTCAACATTCAACAACTAAAAGATTATAAATTCTAACAGTTCACTACATAACATGTAAGTCATTCATTATTCATTCATTCTCATAAATAAACTTTTAACACAGCAAATAAAAGACTGTAGAACCTGTTTAAAGATGGATGACAACAGCGTTGGGAGGCCATTCCTCCCAACCAACTCCTGGAGAGCGCTCAAACAACGTCTTCTCAAGACCCCCGATCATGTTCCTAGTCTCCTTGGCTGGGAACTAGTGGAGCAAGCAACAAAAAACTAGTCCAATGACTCAGTATTAACTCTGCACTCAGTAGTAAGGTCCTTCAGCTGAAAATTTGTACTAGATCACTTCTGCAGTTTTACCCCCCAAACACCTTCCACAAATCCCCTTCCCAATGAAATCCTCTGAAGTACATTCACGTGAATGATTCTCTTCTTGGAATGAGCAGCCTCAACTCTCTTCAATGGGCATTTTTATTAAGATTGCCTAGGTCTTTTTGGGTTAGTTGTCATTAATTGAGCCACCTGCTCTGATCCCACTTTCTTGGGGGATCATGACCCCAAATGTAGGGAGGTTGCCACCTGCAACATTGGAAGTGTTTGAGGATGCTGCCACTTTTTTATTCGCTCTCCACCCAGTCTCCCCCACCAACTTGACCAGTAAACACTCTTTTAACAACTCTCCCAAGCTATTGTCTCCACTTTTTATTTATTTATAATTAAAATATTCATAATTACATTCAACATCCTTGACTCTGCTGAGTCATTGTAGAAGGAGCAAGTTGTTAAGTCGACTTGAACAATAGCCGACTTAGTTGATCAGCTGACTAAGTCCGTCAGCGAACTAAACTAGAGATCAGGTCAACCACCTAAAGGTCGCGTTGGTTCACCGAACCGACAGGTAGTTATTTTGTAACTGTTTTTTAATCATATATATTAGGCTGTTGATCCAGATGAGAACTCAGTTCAGTTCTCTGTGTTGTATGGACTCATTTCATGTAATATAATCTATTACTTTACCTATATGTTTTTATCTCTTGTCTTTGTTTTATATGTATGTTTTAGTATGTATTATTGGTAACCTTATGTGATATGTGAGATTACAACATTGGTTTTGTTGCTGGTAGTACATATCTGAGATGCATGCAAACAGATGATACCAGAGCAGGAGATCAAGGAGTGATGGGAACATAAAGTTGGAAACTATTTGTAGAATTACGCACGAAGGAACAAATTAAAAATCGCACAAGCAAAAGAAATATTTTTCACAGAAACGCATGAAAAGTTTGTCGAATCAGTGCCCCAACTTCTGAAGAAACTCCTGGATGAGAAAGCTAGAAGGGACTAAAGAACAACAACTGCTGAAAAAACTGATCTGAGGAGGTAGAACAAACTTGTCGGAGTGGTTCGAGAAAATCGCCGACGACTTCTGTGAGGAGCAAGCAGTCGAAGACAGAACTTCGGTGGAAATCGTCAAGGAGAAATTTTACACTGATCTCATCGAGCAATTTATGTGCTCCTTACCGACCTTGCTGTTCAAATTCTTGATCGAGAAGGGAGTAGGACATATTGTCGAACTTCGTCCATCACTTCACGAACTACCATCAAAATCTAATTGGGCGGAGAAGCAAAGGAAGCGGGAAAAATTTATTGCAGAAAGAGAGTGGGAATACTTCCTAAGCAAATATACCAAACTATCTGGGCTTTCTAAAAAGCGTCGGGTAGGCTATGGGGGGTTAGCTGGTCATATGTCGAGATAGAGTAGAGTGGATTCTAGTCGACTAGAAACAAATACCATTCACCAGTAATGAGAAGTCGACCAAAAGGGAACTCAGGAGAATAGTATCACATGAAGGTATGTTGAACATTTAGAAAATAGAGAGGGAAGAGAGACAACAGAGGAGGGAAGCAAGAAGAGATCGAGCCTTAGAGCTGCATAGAGGAAGGAGTCCTAGGGCGACCGACCAGGAAGAGAATCCGCCAGAGTTAGGTCATGACCGACATGAAGAAGGCATGGAACAAGAGGCGTCCCCTATGGAGGAAGAACTGTGGATAGAGCAGCCAGAAGCTTTCCAATTAAGAGCTCCCCATGAAGGAACAACCCTCTCTCTGTTGAATCCACGTACTCGGATACAGACTATTGTCGAAGAGGACCTCCGATAATGAGCTGGTGACTTTGGCATATGGATTCGACTAGATGACGAAACATACACTAGACGACACCTCATTATATGTCGACTAGAGGAAGGGAATTGGGTTACCTTTCAAGCGGTACCCTCCAACCAAAGTATCCACTTACTCTTACCGACACATGAAGGAGCACCCCCCCTGCAAAATACAAATTTAGAAGACACAGAACATTCAGAACTACGGACAAATAGTTGCAGTGGGCCATCGATAGCAGAAGTCGACATCAATCGACTGCCAGTCGACAAAGAATCGACAACCAACGGGAACGGAATTTCCATCGACCATAGTCCTGTAGAGACAAATAAACCAGTAAACCCACCACCCTCACCCCCACCCCCACCTCCACCATTGCCACCTTCTAAGAGCAGTGACAGTGATTTAGACATGGGTCACGGATCGGCTCACATTCCTCTATATGACAGGGATGAGGACCCCAGACGACACTGGTTCGTCTGTGAGTCAACTTGGGAGGCCAACCAAGTTACAGACGAAGATAGACAAATGGCACAGTTCTCCTGTGCCTTGAGGAAAAGGGCATTGACTTGGTATATGACATTTTCAGAAAGACAACCTAGAGCAACCAAAGTCGAGATCAAGGCGCATTTTTTATCATTTTTCAAAACTCCAGATGCCAAACACCTTCAAAGTGAAAAAACTAAAAACAACATCACAGAAGCTAGGGGAAACTATCCACGACTATGATAAGCATTGGAAAGACCTTCTGAGCCAGCTGGACTATGTTATAGATGAACAGTTACTAATCCAGTGGTTTCTTGCAGGGTTGTCTCAGAAAGTAGACCGACACATCAGTCTGGAAACATTCAAATCTTATGAAGATGCACTAACAAAAGCTCTTCAAGTAGAGATGGATGAGGATATAATCGCTTACTCCACTGACCATAGATTGGAAGAACAGCTAGAGAGTGTGCAGATGTCCTTAAAGGAGTTAAACCTCAAGAATCAAGAGATCTGGTGCACCAAATGCTCGACGGCCGGCCACTCCAAAGATAACTGTCGACAAGAATACAGCCGACAGGATGTTTGATTCATGCAGACCAAATATTTTTGCGACATTTTCCAGGAACACGGGGACCACTTGACAAAATATTGCTCGTTCAACATGAAGAACAGCAAGGCATCCTAGTGTGCAATCTACAAAACCAAAAATCATAACACAACTGACTGTCATTTGAACCTGAAGAACCGACAAAATTATCAGGCAGTCTACCAAACTAATGCAGTTGCACAACATAACGAGCAAAACAATTTAGCAAACGATCAGAACGACCAGAGATATGACAGTCGATGATACGAGCATCGGTTTGACAATCGACATGCAGGCTACAGAGGAAGAGGTTGATTCCCTGGGAATCGCGACAACTGACCACGTCGACCCATCCAGTGCTTTACATGTTATAAGGAGGGACATCGGTATGCAGACTATCCGTATAAATACAAAACTGATCTCAAATTTTGTATGCATTGTGGAGTAGGGGATCACTCACTAGAGGATTGCCCTACCATGTTGGAAAAAATTAATACAAAGAAAAATGTTAATGTCTTGTCCTGTGTGCAAAAAAATGATGTAATAAACACAAAAAATTTGCGTATTGTAACTCGACAAGGAACAAAAATAGGCAGTGATAACCCAAAAATCAGCAAAATAAAGGAGAAACCTGCATATCCTGATCCACTGAAAGAGAAACAAACATACAAAGAAGAAACCAATGTATTTAAAGAAATTGCATGACAAGAACACACTCACGACAATCGACATAACACAATAAACGAATTAATATAGCTCCTACAAAAAGACAATTCGGTCTCTCAGTTCATCGACTTACTATATGAATTAAAACATAACAACTCTGACAAACAAACAAAGAACATCTGCAGCTTAAATAAAAAAAGACAAAGGTGATGCCGACCCACTTGTCGACCTGGAAATCAAAGGATACCATGTCTGACAAGTATTACTCGACTTTGGGTCACAAGTAAACATCATGACTCGTGACACTTGGGAACAAATGGGCAGACTTCGACTACATGAGTCAGGAATATACCTGAAACTAACTGACCAGGGGCTAATTGAACCCATTGGAGTCTGGAATAACGTTGACACAACCATAAAAGGAATCTCGACCAAGGTTGACTTCGAAATCATTGACCCTAAGGAAGGATCTAGTTCCTTCCCAGCATTAGTAGGTCGACCTTAGGGTAGAAAGATGAAAGAATCGATATCCCTGGACAAAGAGAGGATCAAATTGAAAGGAAATGGACAAAAGGTCATTGTACCTATTCACCCATCTCAAGGAGAACCTTGGATTGAACCTATCGATGAAGAATTTGACGTCTGACAACTCTACCAGATTCAAAACAATACAGATTATACAGAACCTAACATCTACAGAGAACTTCATTTAGGTGACCAGGACTCAGTTGGCTATAATTCAGACACCGAATTATATGATTGGGAGATCGAGAACTACGAAACACAAGCAAGAGGGTGTTGGACTATTCAAAAGGTGCAGAAAAAACCCACCCAACAGTGCTTCATAATGTCCATTGTCCCAAAAATATTTGAGAAAAAAATTAGGGAATATCCTACCTTACAACCTACCAATGTAAATACTACACAGGTACCAAGATACAAGGAAAGGGAATCACCAGTCATGCATGTAGAATAGGTTTCAAAAAATATTGGTGAACATGGCCGATTTCAAAGCCTAGTAGAAACTTTTACAGGACAAGCTGCTAGATGGTGGGATACCCATAAGACAAGACTGCAAACCTGGACAACAGCTTCGACTTACTTTTTCGAAAGGTTTGGAGGAAAGAATTTAACCCAACAAGCTCAGATACCTGTATTTACTCAAGGACAGAACCCAGAAGATCATATCAAAACCTGTGAAAAAGAGTGGAGAAGACTAGGATATAAGGACGAACGAGCATGGCCACACTTGTTCCCATCAACCCTCGCCAACTTACCAAACAAATGGTATAAAATGGAAGAAGGCAGAGGTGAAACATTCTTATGGCATGAACTCCGAGAAAATTTCATTAAAGATTTCAACTTTATACCTCAAAATGAAAACTTGGTCGAAACAACAAAATAGATTAAAGAATTTATCATGTCGACCGAAAACAAACCCTTACAAGATAACCGACAGACAATGAGATGTAACAATATCCAAACAAGGACAAAACCATAGTCGACAAGACTACAGTTAGACAATGAAAATATAGAAGGGAAAAGCTTTAGATGGAAATCCAACCATGTCGAAACAACCAAACCTATCTGTACAATCCTGAAAGTAGAAACAATCGACAAATAGGATACCGACAGAATGACTGCAGCCAACTTCCCTGCCACATTCTCACAATTTAAAGAAAGAAGTTGACTGATCAATGAAGCCAAAGCACCAGAATGGCTAGATGCTAAAGTCAAAACTAAAGAATTCGACATCTCAAATGATGACCGACCAAAAATGGCAAAGATTGGTCACTACTGGAGTGAAGGACAGACCATAGAGATAGTGAACTTATTAAAAGAGTTCGAAGACGTATTTGCTAGAGATTATAAAGACCTCAAAGGCTCAGTCCACGAAATGGGAGAAATGAAAATTGATACTAAACCAGATGTTTGACCTGTGAAGAAAAGGCCTTATAAACTAGCTCACAAATACAAGGAGATAGTAAAAAAGGAAATTGATAAAATGCTTGCAGTAGGCATCATCTATCCTATCGGCCAATCAAAATGGGCAAGTCCAATGGTTGTACAGCCTAAGAAACATGACCCGACCAAACTAAGAATTTGTGTCGATTTCAGGGAACTAAACAAAGTGACACTGACAGACCCATTTCCAACTCCTTATGCAGATGAAATCTTAAATGAGGTTGCAGAACATGAATGCTACTCATTTACAGATGGATTCTCAGGTTATAACCAAGTGCCAATAGCTAAAGAAGACCAGAAGAAGACAACCTTTGTGTGTGAATTTGGTTCATTTGCTTACAAGGTTATGGCTTTTGGATTAAAAAATGCACCTGCAATATTCTCCAAAATTGTTGTCAAAACATTTCAAGAATATATCTATAAGACCATGGCAGTATACTTTGATGATTCAGCAATATACTCCATGTTAAAGGATCATTGCAAATGGCTCAGACTTATTTTGGAGAGATGTCAACAAATTCAACTCTCTCTAAACATCAAGAAATGCATCTTTGTGACCCCCATAGGAATATTATTAGGGCACATTGTCTGTAAGGAAGGTATTAAGGTTGACTTTGCAAAGGTCAAAATTATCCTCGACCTAAAACCACCAGTAAACCCAAAACAAGTTAGGGTGTTACTTGGCCACACAGGCTATTACAGAAAGTTCATAAGATATTATTCAGATATGATCTATCCACTTGAAGAACTATTAAGGGAAGATCAAGAATTCAACTGGATAGAGGAGTGCCACATATCATTCGAAAAATTAAAAAGAAAACTAGTCGAAGCACCAATCCTAAGGTTCCCAAACTGGTCGATCAAATTCCATGTTCACATTGATGCATCAGGCCTAGCAATAGGAGCAATATTAACTCAACCAGGAGAAGATGGAATGGATTATCCTGTAGTTTACAGTAGCAGAAAATTAAACAAGGCTAAGAGGAACTATTCGACAACAGAAAGAGAAGACCTATGCATGGTCTTTGCACTACAAAAATATCGACATTATCTCTTAGCTAACCCATTTATATTCTATACAGACCATCAAGCACTTAAGTATCTCGTCAATAAACCACTACATCATGGAAGAATCTGTCGATGGCTATTATTATTCCAAGAATTCGAATTCAAAGTCGTTGTTCGACCAGGCAAGTTAAATGTCGGTCCCGACCATTTATCCCGAATCGACACAAGAGAAGAACCGATATGAGTCAACGATGACTTACCTGATGCACACTTATTTCGGATAGAAGCAGTCCCAGCAGAACTAGAAGAAATAGCCCAGTTCTTGGAAGAGGGACATTCACCAGAAGGAATGAGTGCAAAGAATAAGCAGATCTTAGCTATGAAGGATGCACCCTACAGTATTATAAATGGATTCTTATACAAAATGGGATTAGAAGACATCCTCAAAAGGTGTGTACTTGAACACGAAAGGGATAACATTATGCATGAAGCACATTATGGACCTGCAGGAGGACATTTCCAAGCAAACACAACTGCAAAGAAAATCCAACAGTCAGGGTTATGGTGGCCGACACTCCACAGAGATTGAAAATTTTTTGTCAGTCGATGTGACAGATGTCAACGACTAGGTTGACCCCTGCCTAGCACATAAATTCCTCTGATATCGGTAAACCCAAGTTTGAAATTTGAAATTTGGGCCATAGACTTCATAGGACCATTTCCTATACCAACAAAAAGGACAGGCGTAAGGTATATCATAACTGCAGTCGAATATGTCACTAAATGGGCAGAGGCTGAACCAGTCAACACATGTTCTAGTGAGATAGCTGCTAAGTTTATCTATGAGAATATCATCACTAGATTTGGATGTCCACTAACTTTAATTAGTGACCAAGGAACACACTTCATCAACAAAACTATCAAAACCCTAACCGACCAGTTCCAAATCGACCATCATCGAAGTACAACATACCATCCTCAGTCGAATGGAGCAATTGAAGAATTTAACAAAACATTAACAAAAGGACTAACCAAAATATGTAATGCTGATAAGGATGACTGGGACGAGAAGATACCAGTAGTATTATGGGCATACATAACAACATATAAATGTTCGACCGGCCAAACTCCCTTTCAACTAGTCTATGGACAAGAAGCAATAGTTCCACTTCACTTCCGACAACAGACACCTATGATCGCAGAGATCCTACATGTCGATGTCAAACAAGGAAGAGAGGACCAACTATTGCAACTAAGCAAACTTGAAGAGCACCGACTAATGGAAATACAACATCAAGAAATCCAGAAACAACAACAGAAAGCATGGCACGACCGAAACATCAAAAACAAAAACTTGTCGATACGAGACCTGGCTCTACTATACAATAGTCGAGTAAAAGGTAAACCTAAAAAGCTCCATACATAATGGATGGGACCTTACGTTGTCGAATAGATACATACCAACGGATCATTCCGACTCAAGACGTTACAAGGCATAGTATTTTGGAAGCTCGTTAATGGAGCCCAACTAAAACGCTACATAAATTAGAAATAAACCAAAAAAAAAAATTCATATAACGATCATAACCATAAACCAAAAGCTATAAAAACTTACAATTCGAAATGCCAAAAACATGTTATACATTCAGGAAACTATGACAGAAAATTACCATTTCGACAACCGACATCATGCCCATCGACATCACACCATTGACCATTTTCATCGACCATTCTCATAACCGACATCGACCGACGACCTCGATAGTCCAATTGCGCATTCATGACATCGAGCGCCGAAAGAAATTTGCCATTAACGCACACTCAAGTGTTCCAGCTGGAACATCACGTCCGCCATTAATACACCCATCGACGCACACATCCACAACATCGCCTATAAATACTGGATTGTCGAAGGATCATTCACTGCAACTCATACAGAGAGAGCACCAGAGCATCCAATCGACTAAAAATTGAGAAACCCTTAGTGAAATCGTCCACCCAACCGACACAATGGCACCCAAACAAACCATAGCTTCAATCAAAACCAAGGAACTACAAGCTGCGGATACCCCTTTAGTCCGTAGGCTGAAAAACATTAAGAATGCCAAGGTACAGGAAGGCTCATGGCAGAAACTCTGGGCCGAGATGCAAGAGTGGGCTTATGTTAACAAAAAATCCACTCAAGCCGCAGAGAAGATCAAATACAACACTATATTTAACTATGTCAATGCACCACTCATGGCCAGCTTTGGTGGCACAAAGGAGACTGCTGTAAAATTCATCATCAGCCGGTACCACAATGGCCGGTTCTACTTCGACAGACCGGTCAACATCTCGGGAGAAGTCATCTCCCAACTCACCAGTCTCTCAAATGAAGGAAACCCAGTATCAGTCGGTATCAAAGAAGGACTGGTCGAAGAGATCACTGGGTCAACTTCGGGAAAGAACTCGAAGGGATTGATGATCAGCCAAATCATAACCCGCATGCCACAGATTATGGCCAAAATAATCACAATCACACTCACCATGTCAGGTCAAGGCAGCAACCTTAAGTTAGACATGTTAGAAGCTGTCGACACCATTTCCACACACGGAACGATATACAGATGGGCCGAATATGTAGCCAACATGGTAAAAACCGTCTGTGAAAGGTGCCAAGAAACGGGGGGAATCATCAAGTTTCCCTCCCTAATCTTATGGATAGTCATGTACCACATCTACCCAGAGGGGAGCCCACTCTTTCAGGAACCATCGAGGTTCCACATGTGGAGATTTAAACCATTCTCCTAGAGAGGAACCTTGTAGGAGCTTGAGCACGGGAAGTACTGTTGGAGAACTGGTTTCAACAGCTCAAATCCACACGACTAGATGGAGGGTGCCTTAAAACATCTGAAGAAATCTACTAACGAACTCCCATATTCAGCTAGAGCTCAACCATACTTCGGTGTGGTACATGTAGGGCGACAACTCAAATGCCAAAGCCCTCGACTACTATCCATTGGTCGATCAGATCTTTCAGGAACTGTCTTGACAGGACAAAAGCAAAATATTAGTACCAGCAGCAGCAAAGCAGATCAACTTCTCGATCATGGAGCCGCTCACCGACCAGGAAAAAGAGGAAGACTATGAGCTCAACCTCTATATCAGCACATTTGTGTCGGAGGAGACACCGGTCGAACACACCGACCGACTTCAAATAACCATCAAACCTCCATCCGCAAAGAGAGCAGAACCCCAGACAACAGAGCCACATCCAAAACAACAGGTAATTCATCTAGCTGCAGAAAGTGTCATCCCAACCCAGGAGCCAAGGGGGGAGACAGAGCCAGAAAACCTTGAGTATGTTGTCACAAAAGGCATCATTCGAAAATTGTCAAAGGAGATAGCAGTGGCCAGGAAGAAGATCAAGACACAACAACAACAACAAGGAAAAGGTAAGCACACGCTTATCCTTGCAGACTCATCAGAAGACAAGGAGGAACTAGCAGCCACGGCCCTTGACATAATAGAGGATACCGTAGCAAACAAGGTGTCGGTCGAGACCCAGTTCCAAAGATTCGTTGAGCCAGGAGCACAAGCGGGTCGACCAAAGAAAGCTAAGACCATGACGATGCCTGAAAACGTTGTTAATCTTGTGTCGACGCCTCCACCCCCATCATCGACGAAAATAACTGACGAACAAGTACCGACACCACAGTTAGTAAGCCCTCTCGACTTGTGCAAAAGTGTGATGTCGAAAGAGGTAAAGGAAAAATTCGACGAGGATAGAGATTTGCAGGCATTCATTGAGAAACTGCCTGAGCTATTTAAGTCAGCCCAAAAAATATCTACAAAAGCACCTCTCTACACGACCGGTGGATACCAACCAGGACCCAAATCCCAATCCATAACCTTTGCAACCATCACATCGACTTTCGAGATAAATCCCGACAAGGAGGCTGAAGTGGTTGCACGTCGGATCTCGACTATCACCCGACTGTACCTCAAGCTG
Organism: Pseudotsuga menziesii; assembly: GCA_001517045.1. Taxonomy (NCBI): domain Eukaryota; kingdom Viridiplantae; phylum Streptophyta; class Pinopsida; order Pinales; family Pinaceae; genus Pseudotsuga; species Pseudotsuga menziesii. The sequence continues at coordinate 543,516 of LPNX011009183.1, read as the reverse complement.
ACCCACCAGCCACTCCCACGACTAGAGGAGAAGAAAATGAAGAGGACATAGCCCGAGAAATTAATCAAATTTTCTCTGATTTAGACTCACCTCCCCACCCCAACAATCCACCACTCACCCACACTTCCCCCAAACCAATCACCCCCGACCATTCATCGACTCCATCAACACCACCACCACAACCAGCTGCATCCAAACAACCAGAAGTGGTAGTCATCCCACCTCCCCAACCAGAAAAACCATCAGCCACTATCCCACAAACCAAATATTCCAACTCAACTCTTGCAGGTACACAGGTGCCGACACAAGCAGAAAAAGAAAAGCATAAGAAGAGGAAGGAGAAACAGAAGAAGGAGCATCATGGATAGCCATCAAAGGTCCAAATTAGATTGAAGGATGCAAGCTCCCTGACCGACCCAGAGCTCGGACAACTCCTCAAGACCCTAGTAGGTGAAGCAAAGACGAGGAGTGAGCAAAGAAATAAGGAGCTTGACGACACGAAGGCAGAACAGGTCGAGTTCCTCACCAAATGCTGAAACCTGGCCCATTCCGTCCTGCTGGACCTCGTCATGGTCAACACAGATAAACCGCTCGAAAGGGCGTATCAGCTATTTGAGAGCATGGTGTCGGCACTCCAAACTCACATTCAAGAAACAAAGGAGGAACAAAAAGAAGAAACTTCCCGACTACTAATGGCACAGCACACCGTCTTCACTGAAGCCTATAAAGTGCCGCAGGATCACATGGAAGAGTCTGTCATAACTGAAGAAATACTGAGAGATTGGCCTGCTTACTACGGGCAAGTCCATCAGCAATCTCGGCAGACCCGACAAGGGATCCAGGCCTTGGAAAGCAGGAAAACCACTAAGGAAGCACTAAGGACCACAATAGAAGAACAAATACTGCTTGAAACAACCAAACTACAGAGACTAGAGAGGGAAGCACATTAGTGGGTGCAGCAAGATATCCCCAACTTAGAAAAAGTTGACATCATTTGTCCACAGATGAAATGACTTATAGAGACTGCAGAGGAGAAGGACCAATTTACGGGTCCCGACATGGAGAGGATAGATGAAGTCTCCATTTCAGAAAAGATGTCGATCCTATCAAGCCTGGCCACCCTTACCATCGACATCCAAAAGATCTTGAAAAGTTGGTCAAATTTTCAACATAACCTCGCAATAACAGCACCAACCATTGTCGAAGTCTGTGTACAAAAATGACCAACCATCAGACTTCACTGCCCATGAAGACAAGGAAAAACACAGTAACTATTGAGACCAGAGGAATTTTTGTACCTCCCTGTTTCTTCGGGATGAAGAAACGTTTTGTTTGTGGGGGAGATGTAGAAGGAGCAATTCGTTAAGTCAACTTGAACGATAGCTGACTTAGTCGATCAGCCGACTAAGTCGGTCGACTGACTAAAATAGAGATTAGGTCGGCCACCTAAAGGTCGCGTCGGTTCACCGAACCGACAGGTAGTTGTTTTGTAACTGTTTTGTAATCATATATACTAGGCTGTTGAGCCAGATGAGAACTCAGTTTAGTTCTCTGTGTTGTATGGACTCATTTCATGTAATATAATCTGTTACTTTACCTATTTGTTCTTATCTCTTGTCTATGTTTTAGTATGTATTATTGGTAACCTTATGTGATCTGTGAGATTACAACAGTCATAAATTACAACTTAGCATAAAATTTAACATATTGTCTTTAAATAAAATCAAATATGATAATATTATTTTTGCAAAATTGGGGCATGTGACATACACACCCCCTTAGAATATAACATCGTCCTCGATGTTACTTATTCTTCATCCTCAGAATCCCCATGGAACAGAATTAGATATGCATCTTGCATTTTACTTTCCAATTCCCAGGTGGCTTCCTTTGGACTAAGGTGCTTCCATTGCACCTTTACCTGTCCAATGGTGCGGTTCCGAAGTGTAATCTCCCTCCTCCTGAGGATACAGTCCGGTTCCACCAGAAAATCCCATTCTAGCTCCACCTGTACATCATTCCAGTTAACAACATGAGTAGCATCATGAACATATTTCTTTAAAATGGAAATGTGAAAAACATTATGTACTCTTAAGTTAGGTGGTAATGCTAATTGATAAGCTACTTGTCTAATCCTAGACATAATTTCAAATGGGCCATAGTAACGAGGTGCCAATTTTTCACAACTCCCCAATCTCAGAGACCTCTTTTTGGGCCTTACCTTAATGAACACATGTTCACCTACCTGAAACTCCTTTGGAGTTATTTTTAAGTCTACTTGACTTTTCTGCCGATCCTGTGCCACTTTCATATTTCTCTGTACTTGTTTTAAAATTTCTTCCATTTCTTTTAACAATTCTGGACCCAATACCAATCTGTCTACTGGATTACTCCAAGAGATAGGAGTATTACATTTCCGTCCATGTAAAATTTCAAAAGGACTAAATCTGACTGATGTCTGATAATTATTATTATCAGCAAATTCTACCAGATGTAAATAGTCATCCCATTTACCAGGCTGGTCTTTCACATACATTCTTAATAGATCTTCCAGTACCTGGTTTACCCTTTCAGTTTGTCCATCTATTTGAGGATGGAAAGAAGTACTGAAATTTAATGTAGTGTTTAACCCTTTAAACAAATACTTCCAAAATTTTCCTGTAAACTTAGGATCTCTATCTGAGATTATGACTTTTGGTACTCCATGCAATCGAAAAATTTGTTTTAGAAAAATATCAGCTATGTTTGCAGCTTTATAAGTAGTTTTAACAGGTATAAAGTGAGCTGCTTTGCTTAACTTATCAACTACTACCATGATAGAATCCTTCTGATTTTGATTTCTAGGCAGCCCAGTAATAAAATCTAGACTAATTATCTCTCATTTCCAGCTAGGGATGGGTAATGGTTGAAGCAAACCAGCTGGGTGTTGATGTTTAGTTTTTACCTGTTGACATTCCAAACAATTAGCAATATATTCTGCTACTTCAGTTTTCATATTTATCCAAAAATACTCTTTTCTTAACATGGTTATAGTATTTTGATAACCTAGATGACCTAAATATGGTGTTTTATGAATTTGATCCGGAATTAACATTTTAACTTTAGGTACGTTAGGTACAAACAGTCTATTTTTATACAGTAAAAATTCTTTTTCATTTAAACTGTAACCTTTAATTAAATTTTCTGTTGGATTTTCTTAATCTTTAGCTTGCAAACTCTGGTAAATTTCATCTCGTTCTATTCCTTCTTTAAGCTATTCATCCAAGTCTAAAACATAGGTGCTGATAGCTGCTGCAAAATTTAGCCTTGCATTCCTACTTAATGCATCAGCAACTTTATTTTCTTTACCTTTTATATGCTGAATTTCGAAATCATGCTCGCTTAAGAAAGCTAACCACCTAGCTTGTCTGGCATTTAAATTAGGTTGATCTAACAAATACTTCAATCCTTTATTGTCAGTCATTAAAATAATTTTTCTGCCAATTAGATGATGTCGCCACATCTTTAAGGCGTGTATTACAGCTGCTAATTCCAGATCATATGTTGCATAATTATTTTCATGAGCTTTTAACTTTCTAGACTCATAAGCAATAACATGCCCTTCTTGAGTCAGAACACCGCCTAAGCCATCATTACAGGCGTCAGTACATACTACAAATTCTTTATTAGGATCTGCTATTCTTAAAATAGATGCGCTGGTTAATTAAGTTTTTAACTTTTAAAAGCTTTCTTCACATTTCTGATTCCAGTCGAAGTTCTTTCCCTTCTTCTGCAAGGAAGTTATGGGATTTGCTATCGTCGAAAAACCTTCAATGAACCTCCGGTAGTAACTAGTAATGCCCATGAAAGATCGAACATCCGTCACATCCTTAGGAACCGACCAATATTCGATTGCCCTTATCTTTTCAGGATCTATGGAAATTCCTTCCTTGGTCACTACGTGACCTAAATACTGAATCTTATCCTTGAAGAATTCACACTTACTAAACTTTACGAAGAGTTGATGTTCTTGCAACTCTTGCAAAACAATTTTTAGATGTTCTTTATGTTCTTCAGTTTTCGAATAGATTAGAATGTCGTCGATAAATACCACCACAAACTTATCTAAATACTTATGCATAACATTATTCATTAAACACATGAAGAGAGCTAGGGAATTAGTAAGCCCGAATGACATTACGACAAATTCGTAATGACCATATCTAGTTCTGAAAGCTGTCTTAAAGCTGTCTTCATCTTTAATCCTTACTTGATGATATCCAGACCTTAAATCTATTTTCGAAAACACCGTGGCTCCTCCTATTTGATCAAACAGATCATCTATGCGGGGCAACGAATATCGATTTTTGATGGTCATCTTATTTAACTGACGGTAATCTATGCAAAGTCGCATAGTTCCATCCTTCTTCTTGACGAAGATGACAGGTGCCCCCCATGGAGACACACTCGGTCAAATATACTTTTTATCAATTAATTCTTTTAATTGAGATTTTAATTCATTAAGTTCGAGTATGTTCATTCGATAAGGGGCCTTTGAGCTAGGTACTGCACCCGGTACCAGTTCAATGGTGAAATCCAATTCCCTTTTCGGCGGTAATCCCGGAATCTCTTCTGGGAATACATCAACATATTCTCTTAAGACCGATATGTCTTCCAGTTTTAACTTATCTATTTTAATTAAACTTTCCTCATCAATTATTGTTACTGCATAAGCGTTACATCCCTTTCTAACAGCTCTCTAAAGCTGTAAGGCAGAAATCTGCCTTATGGTGGTTTTTCTAGGTATTCCTTTAACACTTACTGATTTTTCATCACCGTTTGAGCATGTGAAAGTTTTATCATAACAGTTTAGAATTACTCTATGTTGTTCTAACCAGTCCATACCAATCAGCAAATCATAAGAACTAAGAGGCAAAACATTAAGTTTAACAATAGTTTCAAATTTATCCATAACTATTGCACATTCTTTAACAAAACAAGTTACTTTTCTTTTAGCACCAGTGGCTAACTGAACTAACCATGAATTCTCAAACTTATCAATAGATAACCTATATTTTTCAACTATTTGGGGTGCAATATAACTGAGACTAGCTCCTGGATCAATCAAAATAGTTACAGGGATCTGATTTATCATACCTTCTACTTCCACCATGGAAGTCTGATATTCAGCTTGTCAATTCTCCAAAGCGGCGTTAATTCTGGGCATGGTCCTCGCTAGTTCCCCAACGGTCATCTCCTCCTGTATGGTATGAATGTTGTTACCAGTATTCTTCCAGTTTGGACAAACTGAAGCATAGTGTGGGCCATTACACTCCCAGCACTTGATAGGCTCTTTACGTTCAAAGCTCTTGGTAAAATTTCCATGATTATTTGCAAAATCATTACCTTTAGAATTATTCTGGTTGTTGGGTGTATTGTTCTTATTTCCTTGGAAGTTCTTGTTATTAGGATCATTTTTGGCCTTATTGTTCTTAAAATTTCTGTTAGGCACAAAATCCTTGTTCTTTTGTTCAAACTGATTATTATTTTTCTTAACTTTCCAGTTGGCCAAGCTTTCTTTCTTCCGATTCTACTTAAAACAAAAATTAGCTTTTCTCATAGCTTCTTCTAAGGTATTTGGGTTATCATATTCAATTCTATCTTTAATATGATAAGGGAGACAGCTAAGAAATCGATGTACCTTTGGTTTCTCATCTACAAGGTATGGTACATATTTAAGTAGACTTAAGAAATTGTTGTTCAGATCCTTCATTGTCATTGATCCTAACTTCAACTCATAAAAATCTTTGGCTCTCTCCTCATAATATTGCTCAAACATAAATTTATTTTTGAAATACCTCTTAAAGGTACTCCAGTTTACATTTTTCTCTTTTATGACCTTAACTCTTTTCAAGTCCTGCCACCAAATGTCAGCATTTCCTGAGAGATTATAAATATCCATTCTAGGCTTTAACTGGTTAGAATAGTTATATATTTGGAAGTATTTCTTCATCCTAGATAACCAGGATTCAGCTTCCTCCCCGTTCTCAGTCTCTCCATTAAAGGTTGGTGGTTTTATCTTTTTGAATTCCCCAGAAATTTCCTCATAAGGTTTCTATTTTCTATTTTTAGTGTATTGATTATCATCACTACTGTCACTGGTAGAATGGTAATTTCGTTGTTCACCAAACACTTCAGAAGACGAACTACTCTCAGTTTTAGTATGTTTCATCTTTTTAAATTTACATTAATGACTGGTATCTTCTGATTATGTTCTTCTACCCCTACCCTCAGTTTGAAACTTTTCAGTTAGGATCTTATTCAGCTCTTCTTGAGCCCTCAAAATCCTTTGATTTTCTCGTTTTACAGACTCCATTTCAGTTTTTAGGTCCTTTACAGTTTGTAACAATTCTGAGGAATTGGTAGTTAAATCTTCTGGTATAGGATCTCTTGGTAGATTTCCTGCTTCAGTAACTGGAGACTCCACCTCTGCATACTCTTCCAGCCTTTCCATAACTGCCTGTTAAACTTCAGAAAACAATTCTCTGTTGAATAACATTTAAAAGAAAAATACATCAGCATAATAATTCAGTTTGTTGTTTTCCTAAAAGCTAGTTGGGCTTCATCAAGGCCTAGTGTTTGAATCTTGTGCTCTGATACCACATATCAAAACCCGGAATTTTCATAAAAAATTAAAATTTTAAAAATACATAAAATGCTGAGAATGCGGTCTGCTAACAGCTAACAGTTATCTATAGAAGATTCAGTTACCATATTAGTTAGTACATAATCTTAATTAAGTAACTTAGTGTTCTACTTTTTGATACAAGGTTAGGATTAATTTGTGCAATAATTTATTTTTCAGTTTGCTGATAAATTTTAATTTGCGACAAGTAGGTGGAACTGTCTTTGGATTCCGAGGCTTACTTAGCGTTAAGCTACTGCAAGAAGCTTACTTGTTCTTACAGGTTTTACAGGTATGAATGATCGAGTAACACCTTTTAATTCCATAAATCATCCAGCTATATTTCTATTTGCAAAATAAAAAGCTTGGTAAATAAGCTATTACAAATCAATCTACTTTTATGAGGTAAAACAAGTAGTTTGTTTCCTTCAATTATTTTTGTCAACGATATACATGTAGAAGAGTTTCTTTCTTAAATGTAAAAAGCAACAGTAATTACTTTCCCTTGTTCGCAACTTGTGATCTTTGTCGTAAGTTATTTTCACCTAGAGTGCATACCTATAATGCTATAATGATTTGTTCTAATAGAAATAAACATTATCAGCTTATAATAATAATATAAGCAACTGCTTGTTATTCATCTTCTGTAATGAAGATTGCTGCCTATAAGGTCTTAAACATTACAATGAAATACAAAGTCCTAAGGACTTAGGGTCTAGTGGGATTGTTCCACTCTGGTTTCTTATTTTATTTTTATAATACTGCTCTTGGATTAAGCTTCTGGCCACAACAGTTAACTTAGGTCAAGTCTTTAAGAGCGATTGATTTATTACCTCCTTCAAGCACTAGATAGTTCTAAATTTTATGTTACTAATCGAAAACATGGTATAACTAAATAATACTTGTCACGGTTGGTAAATAACGAAATGTAATTAACCTTTGTTGATCTGAGCTATGTAAAGGATTCATAGCTATCATCCGAGTATTTGCCACCCACTGATCTATAATTTTCTATGATACTCAACGATACACACATAAACTATCTTGTTTATAATGCATCCATGTTTACCAGTAATTCTGGTTATAAACAGGTAAGGTTTATAAAGATCATGATCCTAATTAAAACTATGTTCTATAAAATTATCAAGTCACAACATAAATGTTGGTGGAAATAAGATTAGCTATGCAAAGTCTATTAGGAAATACTTTATTAACATCATAGTTTGGCTAGATGATGAAGTAGTCTTTTAATTAGTATCTTCCAAGTATCATAAGATTTACTCCAAAAACTTAGTTTCGATAGCTCAAGGCTTATCGATATTTATAACTATACTATTTATGCTATGACTAAGTGGATAAACCATTAGTGATAAACTAAAGTTTCTATGCATAAAAATTCTTTGAGCATGAATATGGATTATGAGATTGCATTGATTTCATGGTCAATCAAAAGCTTAATATGAATAAACATTTAATTATAAAGTTTATATTGTAACTTGCAATGGGTAATGGATGTGGCGTTAGACCACTCCATCGATGAGATTATGTGTATTGTTTTGTATATAAAGGACTTTGAAATCACTATCGCTTTGAACTAAATGATGGCTATATGATAACTTTGTAAATGATGCGAGGTTCATGGTTTTAAGCCCATGCAACCGTAGGTTGACTCCATGATAACATGGAACCTTTGAATGATTGAAATACTGTATGATTGTGCAAAAAAATTATGTTTGAATAATTGGAAATCATTTGGCATGCAAGGACTATAGAATCGACCCACTCTATGGTTGAATAATTTAGATGACCATGTAGTTCCTTCTCGGCCAAGTGTTGGGAGTATAAGGGTTGGTGTAACCCTAGACTTTGTCATTCTCCTTCGTCGATTTTGGGCCTTCGAGTTGCTCTGCAACTACTCCATGGCCGCCATGCTTACCCTACTGTGAATGATATTGAGCTATGTGTCCTAGTTACATTGTTCAGTCTACCTCCGTCGTCCTCGAACTCTTGCTTGCACCGTGAGTTATCCTGGAAAAATTTTGATGAGAGTCGTGACATTTAGCTTACAGCTTGGGCTGTGTTTAGTTTTTGGGTTTGTTCCTCCATGGCTTGCTTGTAGGGATAGTTTAAAGGACTGTGAGTTTATCCTGGCAATAATTTATTGAGAGCCGTGACTTTAACTTACGGCCTAGCTTGTGAGTGGTTTTTGGTTCATTCCTCCACGGCCTGCCTGTTGGAAAAGTTTAAAAAGAGTTCTTGCTTCTGTTATGGCTCTGTCTGTCATAGGGTTTTAGAGAGCGTGGTTCTCATGCTTCACATTTTGATGACAGTGCAAGTTTCACTGTCCGCTTCTTGCTTGGTCGTTGCTCCCTTCTACTTGTTGCTGCTAGCAGTGGTTTATGCATGCGTATGAACATCTCTGTCACAGGAGAGATGAAGGGTTGGCTCTTTGTCTCGCTGGTGGCGATGCTCCTGTTTCTCAGTGGCTACATTACCTTCGCTTCCAGGTAAGAAAAGTTCTTTTTAACAGTTCTTAAACTTGTTCTTAACTCAGTTATGATGTAATGCAATAATGTTAATGTTGTGAATTCTTATCTTTACAGGTGACGGTTTACAACCCTCTTTGCAGCTGACACAAATGCGTAGGGTCGACTTCCTGCTTACGGGTAAGCCCTGGTCAACCCATGGCAATCCATGCTTGTTCAGTTCCTTATGGAACAGTTTTGGTTGGTCGTGGCCTGCAAATGACCCTTCGTGGTTTACTGTTTCTCGGTTTGCATGTTTAGTTTTTACTAAACCCTTGCTGTTAGCAGGGTTTTCCGACTTATGTCGTGACTTGTAATTTTTGTTTTACTAGTTTTGTGTATAGTTATGTAAAAATATTTACGGCCTGTCAAGCCATTCTCTACTTAAACTTTAAATATAGAGAGTTAACTATCCTGAGCTCGAACTCGGTTATTTTGATACTCTTACTATAATTTGTGTACTAGGGTTCTTACCCTATTTCGACTGTGTAAAGATATTTTTACTGTTTTAAATTATCTTGCATTAAATTGTATTAATACATCCTATTCTGTTATTTCTTTCTATTATAATAATTGTTTATAAGCTCGGATATTCAAGCAAGGGTTAATCTTGTTAGTGACCTGTGAATAAATAATTTCTTTAATTATTCTGTAAGTTTAGTTCAATAATAATGTGAAATTAATTGTTTGTTACAGGTATATAGTTATTATGCTTCCAATGTCATCTCTCTCTGTCCTTACAGGACTGTAATAATATTTTATAGTTTGAAAGTTCAGAATACTAAATAATCCTAATCCTTGGATTATTACTTTCCTGGTTATTAATTACAATGTTATTACTATGATTTACAATGTTAATACTATAAAGTATAATGTTAGTATTTATAATGCTAATACTATAAATTATAATGTTAGTATTTATAATGTTAATACTATAATTTATAATGTTTAATATTATGAGGGTTTCGACCCTGTACTTTCTTTTATAATTAATCTTTGTTTAGTCTATTTAAATGACTTTGTTCATTTATAAATAATATTTATTAAATATTATTTACCATTGTATTCAGTCTATTTTATAAGTACCTAGATAGGTTTTGTTATTGTTTCCTTGTTACAATATTATAATTGTTGTAGTTAATTTATTTACAAAAAGAACTATATTAGAATTGCCCTACTTGAAATGTGGACATTTGTTGATATAGTTAAGCAGTATGAACAATAAAATAACTATGTAAAATGACTTGGTTCTTTCTTCACAGAAATAAATGAGTGTTTATCTAAGTTAAATCTTTTACCTATGTGACAGGTTAATAGTTTTCATTTTACAGAAATACAGTTCTGAATAAAATAAATAACCTATTTACAGTAATCAACTTTTTAAAAGAAAGTAAACCTGTTGTTTGTAAAGTATTATGATTACTTCTTTGCTAGCGTTCTTAATACAATAGGCTGGTTTTTAAACAGTAACTTAATTAGACAGATTAGTATTCTTTCTTGAAAGCATCTATATGCAGAAATAAATTACTCCATTGTTCTGAAATACAAAATAACTCTATTCAATCCAGATTTCTATCATATCTTCATCTATTTTAAACACACTACCTGTGCTAGAGTACGGTCTGGTTCATGCCAGACAGAGAAAAACACAGGTAGGTTTATCTCATCCAAATACAAATTCAACATTCAACAACTAAAATATTATAAATTATAATAGTTCACTACATAACATGTAAGTCATTCATTATTCATTCATTCTCAGAAATAAACTTTTAACACAACAAATAAAAGACAGTAGAACCAGTTTAAAGCTGGATGACAACAGCTTTGGGAGGTCGTTCCTCCCTACCAACTCCTAGAGAGCGCTCAAATAGTGTCTTCTTAGGACCCCCAAGCCTGTTCCTGGTCTCCTTGGCTGGGAACTAGTGGAGCAAGCAACAAAATACTAGTCCAATGAATCAATATTAACTCTACACTCAGCAGTAAGTTCCTTCAGCTGAAAAGATGTACTAGATCACTTTTGCAGTTTTACCCCTCAAACACCTTCCACAAATTCCCTTCCCAATGAAATCCTCTGAAGTACATTCACTTAAATGATTCTCTTCTTGGAATGAGCAGCCTCAGCTCTCATCAATGGGCATTTTTATTAAGATTGCCTAGGTCTTTTTGGGTTAGTTGTCATTAAATGAGCCACCTACTTTGATCCCACTTTCTTGGGGGATCATGACCCCAAATGTAGGGAGGTTGCCACTTGCAAAATTGGAAGTGTTTGGGGATGTTGCCACTTGTCTATTTGCTCTCCACCTAGTCTCCCCCACCAACTTGACCAATAAACACTCTTTTAACAACTCTTCCAAGCTATTGTCTCCACTTTTTATTTATTTATAATTAAAATATTCATAATTACATTAAACATCCTTGACTCTACTGAGTCATCAATTACAACTTAGCATAAAATTTAACATATTGTCTTGAAATAAAATCAAATATGATAATATTATTTTTGCAAAATTGGGGCATGTGACAATATCAGAGCAGGTTGTCTTTGAACAGCTCATTGTTGGAAGGCTGA
>LPNX011009183.1:481501-531637 GCA_001517045.1 Pseudotsuga menziesii | reverse complement strand
ATTTTATTGAAATTCTATTGGTTCTTGAATTCCAACTCAAAAAAACTTATTTTGGCACGGTTTCTTATAAGGCCCATTTTAGACCCCAAATTTCCTCTAATGACGGGAAAAACAGGTCCATTTAAAAAAAAACGGGCCAAGCACTATAATTAAAAATAAGTTCCAGAATTAGCATTTTAAAAGATGGGTGGAAGTTTGAAAACATTACTTGAACCAAGTATAGATGTTCAAGTTCCCTTATTTGATGGAGCTGATTATGTCGATTGGAGAGAAGTTGTGAAGAAGCAATTGAAGTCCAAAGGAGCACATGTGTGGGATGTTGTAGCAAGCAAGAAGTGGTACTTGAAGAACAAAACTAGAATGTCAAAATATGATCAGAGATTCAATTCTATTGCTTTGCAAACCATCAAGAAAGTCTTATCAAATGATGTCAAGATAAAGATTGTTTTTGGCACTATTGCTAGAAATCTATGGCTCAAGTTAGAAGAAACATATCAAGAAAAAGATCAAAGACTAGAAGAAGACAGTAACAAAAAATCCAATGAAGAGAGAAGAGAAGATTTGAAAGATGATGAAGAGATAAAGGGTACTTCAATCTGCAGCACTTCTATTAGTGAAAACTCTCATGATGAAGGAGATGACCTCAGAGAAAACACTGGATTAGAACTTCATGAACAATCAGATTGCAGCAGTCATGATGATATAGACATATTTAAAGAAAAATGGGAAAACTTATCAATCCTTAAAAATCAGGCTACGATTACTAAACATGAGGACATGAAGAAATTGAAGGAAGATTTGTTTACTACAATTGAAGATGCAAAGAAGAAATTAAGTTTTTATCCTAAAAATGTTTTTGATAAGATTGAAAACAAGTTTATGGTCATTCTAAATGAGCTTGAAACTATTTTCAAGATCAGTGAGTTACTTCAAGGATTGTGGACGGAATCCAAAAATTCTAGAAGAACATGCAAGAGTCCAGTAGATACAAAAAATGACTTGAAGATCCTAAAGGATAAGTATTGTGCACTAGCAAAGAAACATGAGGCTGCTGAGATGATATTGAATGAGAAAAAAATCCAACTAGATGACAAGGAAAAAGAATTGAAGAACACTTTCTCTAGTTTTTATTTACAATTGGAAAACAAAATTAATGAAATAAAAGAGGTAAAGTCTGAAGTCTTTAACCTTAGAAGACAAATTGAAGCTAATGAAAGAAGGTTTCCTGACTAAGAGAACCAAATGAAAGGAAGGGAGCCTATAGAAAGGCAGAATTTAGTGGATTGGGAGAAGAACCTACAAGAAAGTCTTATAGAAGGACAAAGGTCACTAAATAAAAAAGAAGAGTATTTGAGTATCTCCATGAAACAGATTGAGAAGGAACTGTAGGATGACAAGAAGAAGATTGAAAATTTTCATGCAACCTTAAAGGAGAAAGAGGCTAGGTATCAAAGGATGGTTGCCTTAGTATCTAGAAAAGAGAATGCTACTAAAGAAAAATCTATTATTAACAAAGAAGAGGAAGAATATACATGTCTCACAGGAAGTGAGATAAAGAAAAGTTACACTAGTACATTCACAAAAGGTGGAGAAAGGAAAGCAATGGATTATCTTCAATCCAAATATACTTCTCCATACAAGGGAAATGTCACATACCCCAATTTTGTAAAATAATGTTAATTGTTTTAATTAGATTCCTAAGACATTATGTTAAGTTTAATGCTAAGTAGAAACTGATGACTCAATAGAGTCAAAAGAAGTGGAATGTAATTCTGAATATTGTATTTTAATAAATAAAAAGTGGAGACAATAGCATGGGAGAGCTGTTAATAAGATTGTTACTGGTCAAACTGGTGGAGGAACTAGGTGGAGGGCAAAAGACAAGTGGCAGCATCCTCAAACACTTCCTATGTTGCAGGTGGCAACTTCCCTACATTTGGGGTCATGATCCCCCAAGAAAGTGGGATCAGAGCAGGTGGCTCAATTAATGACAACTAACCCAAAAAAAAGACCTAAGAAATCTTTTAAAAGTACCCAATGAATAGAGCTAAGGCTACTCAGATATTTTCCAGGAGAAGAATCATTCAGGTGGAATGCACTTCAAGGAATTCATTGGGGAAAAAAAAGGGAAAACTGTAAGGAAGGTGTTTTGAGAGAAAAACTACAGTAACTTGGTCTGATACAGCTTGTTAGCTGAGAGAATTGACTGACAAGTTCAGGATTGGTATTAAGTCTCAAAGACTGGTACTTGATTATTGTTGCACCTAGTTCTAGCCAGGGAGACCAGAGCAAGCTCGGGGGTCCTGAGGAGTCGTTGTTTGAGCGCTCTCCAGGAGTTGGTAGGGAGGAACGACCTCCCATTGCTGTTGTCGTCCAAGCTCTAAGAACAGGTTCTACTATTTATTAGTTTATGTTCTATTATCTGTGTATGAATGAATGATGCATTTGCAGTTTATATTGTATAAACTCACAAAATAGAATATCTTAGTTTGTTTAGTAATGAAAATTATGCTTAATGAGAAACAAACCCTACCTGTGTTTTTCCTCATCTGGAGTAATCCAGATCGTACTCCAGCACAGGTAGTGAAATTATTTAAAGAAAGTAGGATGCAAATACAGAATAAGATGTTAGTTTTGAATAATAGAATGTTTACTTTTTATCGTTATCAGAAGAAATATCATATGTACACAAAGTAATGTTAAATCTGGACTAAGAATGTTAGATTGTTAGAAACGAAAAAAGAAGCTATATTATTTTACCGATAGTAGTAGGTGATTGGTAGGAAAAACAGTTCTTGATACAGTATTCACTTTCAGTAATGTTATTATTTATTTTGAAGCTAAAAGAAAAGAATCTATTGATTAAACTAGAGCAGGGTTAGACTAAATAGAATTGTTTTTTTTAACTCTACAGTTATTTCTTTCCAGTTTTAGGATAATTAACTACTTAATGTTTAGCAACCAAGCTGTGAATAAGAATAGCTAAACTTTGATTTTATTCTACAGAGAAACTAGTTAGTTTCATAATTTACTTACGGCTGTTAATGTGATTAATTTATTTAGATTCTTTATCTAACTAAACATTGAGCAAGTTCTACATGTAGGAACTTGTTCCTTTATAATTTAAAAACAAATACTACATTACATTCTAAAGAAAATAAAATAGACAGTTTATATTATTCTTTAATGTTATAAATATTAAATTATAGAATATAGAAGGTACCTCTAAAGGTTATTTTGTATAGAAGTACAATATTATAACAATAAAATAATATCTCATTATATAACTAATTAAAAACAATTAGTTGACTGCGTTAATGAGGTTTATTTGTATTTTCAAAATTTTAAATTTTTCGGAAATTTTGGGGTTTTGACATGTGGTATCAGAGCACAAGGTTCAAACACTAGGCCTTGATGCAGCCCAACTAGCTTTCATAGAACAGTAAATTAAAATAAGATGCTAATATATATTTTGTTTTATGTTAAGAACAGAAATTTTCCTTTTTCTGAAGTTTAACAGGGAGGTATGGAAAAGCTGGAAGAGTATGCACAGGAGGAGTCTCCAGATACAGAAACAAGAAATTTGCCCAGAGAACCTATGTTAGAAGAGGGGACTGCTAACTCTTCAGAGTTGTTGCAGGCTGTAAAAGATTTGAAGACTAAAATGGAATCATTCAAGAGGGAGAATGAGAGGATTTTGAAGGCTCAGGAAGAATTGAACCAAATTTTAATAGAAAAGTTCCAAACTGAAGGAAGGAGCTGAAGATCAAAATAGGAGGATGTTAGTCATCAAAGAAGATCTAAAAAGATGAAGCTGGCGAAAACTGAAAGTAGTTCATCATCTGAAGGGTTCGGTGAACGACAAAGTTACCATACTACTAGTGACAGTAGTGAGGCTGATTTGTATGACAGAAAGAAGAAATACAGACCATATGAGGAAATTTCAGGGGAGTTTAAAAAGATAAAGCCCCCAACTTTTAATGGAGAGACCCAAAAAGGGGAGGAAGCAGAGTCCTGGTTATCCGGGATGAAGAAGTATTTTCATATATATAATTACTCTAATCAGTTAAAGGCAAGGATGGCAATATATAATCTCTCCGGAAAAGCTGACATACGGTGGCAAGATCTGAAGAGAGTCAAGGGTATCAAAGAAAAAGAAGTTAATTGGAGTACCTTTAAAATGCATTTCAAGAAGAAATTTTTGTCCGAGCAATATTACGAAGAAAGAGCTAAAGAGTTTTATGAATTGAAGTTAGGTTCAATGACTATGAAGGATTTGAACAGTAAATTCTTAAGCTTGCTTAGGTATGTACCTTACCTAGTAGACGAGAAACCTAAAGTGCAGCGATTTCTCAGCTGTCTACCGTATCATATTAAGGACATAATTGAGTATGATAACCCGAAGACTATGTAGGAAGCTATGAGGAAGGCTAATTTTTGTTTTGAGCAGAACCGGAAGAAGGAAGGCTTGGCCAATTGGAAGGCTAAGAAAAATAACAATCAGCCTGAGTTTAAGAAGAAGGAATTTGTATCTCATAGGAATTTCAAGAATAATAAGAATAAAAATTATTCTAATAACAAAAATTTCCAGGGAAATAGGAATGGTACTTCCAACAATTCGAATAATTTCAAGGGCAAGGAAGCTGCAAATAACCATGGAAATTTTACCAAGAGTTTTGAACATAAAGAACCTGTTAAGTGTTGGGAATGTAATGGCCCGCACTATGCTTCATTCTGTCCAAACTGGAAAAAGTCAGTCAGCAATATTCATACTGTGCAGGAGGAGATGACTGTCGGGGAACTAGCGAGGAGCATGCCCAGAATTAACGCAGCTTTGGAGAACCTCCAAGCTGACTATCAGACTTCCATGGTGGAAGTAGAAGGTATGATTAATCAAACCCCTGTAACCATTCTAATTGATCCAGGAGCTAGTCTCAATTATATTGTACCTCAGATATTGGAAAAATGTAAGTTGTCTGTCGATAAGTTTGAAAATTCTTAGTTAGTTCAATTGGCCACTGGGGCAAAAAGAAAAATAACTTGATTTGTGAAAGAATGTGCTTTACTTATGGATGAATTTAAAACTACAGTTAAGCTTAATGTTTTGCCACTTGGCTCATATGATTTACCGATTGGCATGGATTGGTTAAAACAACATAAGGTAGTTTTAAATTGTTACGAAAAAACTTTCACGTGCTTAAATAGTGATGAACAACCAATAAAAGTTAAGGGTATTCCTAGAAAAACTATAATAAGGCATATTTCTGCCTTACAACTTAAAAGAGCTGTTAGAAAAGGATGTAAATCCTATGCAGTAACTATCACAGATGAGGCAAGTAAAACTGAAATAGATAAGTTAAAAATAGAAAATATTCTTGTTTTAAAAGAATTTACTGATGTATTCCCAGAAGAAATTCCAGGATTACCTCCAAGGAGGGAATTGGATTTCACTATTGAGCTGGTACCGGGTGCGGTACCTAGCTCAA
The DNA here is from genome assembly GCA_001517045.1 of Pseudotsuga menziesii. Lineage (NCBI taxonomy): Eukaryota > Viridiplantae > Streptophyta > Pinopsida > Pinales > Pinaceae > Pseudotsuga > Pseudotsuga menziesii. The sequence continues at coordinate 526,151 of LPNX011009183.1, read as the reverse complement.
AAGATACTTATCGGATGAACATTTTAGAACTTAATGAGCTAAAATCACAATTAAAAGAGTTAATTGATAAAAATTACATTCAACCTAGTGTGTCTCCTTGGGGAGCACCAGTCATCTTTGTTAAAAAGAAAGACGGAACTATGTGACAATATATAGACTACCGTCAACTAAACAAGATGACTATTAAAAATAGATATCGGTTGCCCCGCATAGATGATCTGTTTGATCAACTACGTGGAGCCACGGTGTTTTCAAAGATAGATTTGAGGTCATGATATCATCAAGTAAGAATTAAAGATGAGGATATCTTCAAGACAGCCTTTAGAACAAGGTATGGACACTACGAGTTTGTTGTAATACCATTCGGGCTTACTAATGCCCCAGCTGTCTTTATGTGCTTAATGAACAATATAATGCATAAATATTTAGATAAATGTGTGGTCGTGTTTATCGACGACATCCTAATTTACTCTAAAACGGAAGAAGAACATAAAGAACACCTAAAGATAGTTTTACAAGAGTTGCGAGAGCATCAACTCTTCGCGAAGTTTAGCAAGTGTGACTTCTTTAAAGATGAAATTCAGTACTTAGGTCATGTATTGACTAAGGAAGGTATTTCTGTAGATCCAGAAAAGATTCGGGCAATCGAAGATTGGTCAGTTCCTAAAGATGTAACGGATGTTAGGTCATTCATGGGAATTACCAGTTATTACCAGAGATTCATTGAAGGCTTTTCAAGAATAGAAAATCCGATCACTTCCTTGCAAAAGAAAGGAAAGAAATTTGATTGGAACTCAAAATGTGAAGAAAGTTTTAATAAATTAAAAACCTTATTGACTAGTGCACCTATTCTAAGTATAGCAGACCCTAATAAGGACTTTGTAGTATGCACTGATGCCTGTAATGATGGCTTAGGCGGTGTTCTAACTCAAGACGGGCATGTCATTGCCTATGAGTCTAGAAAGTTAAAAATTCACGAAAAGAATTACGCAACTTATGATCTAGAACTTGCGGCTGTTATACACGCCTTAAAAATGTGGTGACATCATTTAATAGGCAGAAAATTTATTTTAATGACTGATAATAAAGGACTGAAATATATTTTAGATCAGCCTAATTTAAACGCAAGACAAGCAAGGTGGTTAGCCTTCTTGAGTGAATATGATTTCGAAATCCAGCACATAAAGGGTAAGAAAAATAAGGTGGCTGATGCGTTAAGCAGAAATGAAAAGCTAAACTTTACAGCAGCAATCAGCACTTATGCTTCTGATTTAAATGAATAGCTTAAAGAAGGGGTAAAACAGGACAAAATTTATCAGAAATTGCAAATTACAGCTAAAGAAGAACCTACAGAAAGCTTAATAAAAGGGTATAGTTTAAATAAAAATGAATTTTTATTATTTAAAGATAAACTGTATGTACCTAATATGCCTAAGGTTAAGTTGTTAATTCTGGACGAAGTCAATAAAACACCATATTTAGGACACCCAGGTTATCAAAAGACTGTAACCATGCTAAGAAAAGAATATTTTTGGCCAAACATGAAATCTGAGGTAGCTGAATACATTGCAAGGTGTTTAGAATGTCAACAGGTGAAAACCGAACACCAACACCCAGCTGGCTTGTTACAACCTTTACCTATTCCTAGCTGGAAATGGGAAGTGATTAGCTTAGATTTTATTACTAGAGTGCCCAGAAATCAGAATCAAAATGACTCTATTATGGTGGTGGTTGATAAGTTAAGCAAGGCAGCACATTTTATTCCTGTTAAAACTACTTACAAGGCTGCCAATATAGTTGATATCTTCTTAAAGCAGATTTTTCGATTACATGGAGTACCGAAGGTTATAATCTCAGACAGGGATCCTAAATTCACAGGAAATTTTTGGAAGTCCTTGTTTAAGGGATTAAATACAACATTGAATTTCAGTACCTCCTTCCATCCTCAAACGGATGGGCTAACTGAAAGAGTAAATCAGGTACTAGAGGATTTATTGAGGATGTATGTGAAAGATCAGCCATGTAAGTGGGAAGACTACTTACATCTAGCAGAGTTCGCATATAATAATAACTATCAGTCATCAGCTAAATTTAGTCCATTTGAAATTTTATATGGACGCAAATGCAACACTCCTATCTGTTGGAATAATCCAGTAGATAGATTAGTGTTAGGACCAAAATTGTTGAAAGAAATGGAAGAGATTGTGAAGCAAGTGCAGGGAAATTTAAAGGTGGCATAGGATCGGCAAAAAAGTCAAGCAGACTTGAAAAGAACTCCTAAGGAGTTCCAGGTAGGTGAACATGTGTTCATCAAGGTAAGGCCAAAGAAAATCTCTCTAAGACTAGGGAGTTTTGCAAAGTTAGCACCACGTTACTGTGGTCCATTTGAAATTTTATCTAGAATTGGTCAAGTTGCTTACCAACTAGCATTACCACCTAACTTGAAAGTACATAATGTTTTTCATATCTCTGTTTTGAAAAAGTATGTTCATGATGCTACTCATGTGGTTGATTGGAATGTTGTACAGGTGGAACCAAAAGGAGAAATTTTGGTGGAACCGGACTGTATCCTCGAGAGGAGGAAAATTACACTGCGGAACCGCACCATTGGATAGGTGAAAGTGCAATGGAAGCACCTTAGTCCTGAAGAGGCCACTTGGGAACTGGAAAGTAAGATGCGGGAAGCATACCCGAATCTATTCCAGGGGACTGCAGAGGATGAAGAATAAGTAACATCGAGGACAATGTTACATTTTAAGGGGGCGTGTATGTCACATACCCCAATTTTGTAAAATAATGTTAATTGTTTTAATTAGATTCCTAAGACATTATGTTAAGTTTAATGCTAAGTAGAAACTGATGACTCAGCAGAGTCAAAAGAAGTGGAATGTAATTCTGAATATTTTATTTTAATAAATAAAAAGTGGAGACAACAGCTTGGGAGAGCTGTTAATAAGAGTGTCACTGATCAAACTGGTGGAGGAACTAGGTGGAGGGAAAAATACAAGTGGCAGCATCCTCAAACACTTCTTATGTTGCAGGTGGCAACTTCCCTACATTTGGGGTCATGATCCCCCAAGAAAATGGGATCAAAGCAGGTGGCTCAATTAATGACAACTAACCCAAAAAATATACCTAGGTAATCTTTTAAAAGTACCCAATGAATAGAGCTAAGGCTGCTCAGATATTTTCCAGGAGAAGAATCATTTATGTGGAATGCACTTCAAGGAATTCATTGGGGAAAAAAAAGGGAAAATTGTAAGGAAGGTGTTTTGAGAGAAAAGCTGCAGTAACTTGGTCTGATACAGCTTGTTAGCTGAGAGAATTGACTGACAAGTTCATGATTGGTATTAAGTCTCAAAGACTAGTACTTGATTATTGTTGCACCTAGTTCCAGCCAGGGAGACCAGAGCAAGCTCGGGGGTCCTGAGGAGTCGTTGTTTGAGCGCTCTCCAAGAGTTGGTAGGGAGGAACGGCCTCCCATTGCTGTTGTCGTCCAAGCTCTAAGAACATGTTCTACTATTTATTAGTTTATGTTCTATTATCTGTGTATGAATGAATGATGCATTTGCAGTTTATAGTGTATAAACTCACAGAATAGAATATCTTAGTTTGTTTAGTAATGAAAATTATGCTTAATGAGAAACAAACCCTACCTGTGTTTTTCCTCATCTGGAGTAATCCAGATCGTACTCCAGCACAGGTAGTGAAATTATTTAAAGAAAGTAGGATGCAAATACAGAATAAAATGTTAGTTTTGAATAATAGAATGTTTACTTTTTATCGTTATCAAAAGAAATATCATATGTACACAGAGTAATGTTAAATCTGGACTGAGAATGTTAGATTGTTAGAAACGGAAAAAGAAGTTATATTATTTTACCTACAGTAGTAGGTGATTGGTAGGAAAAACAGTTCTTGATACAGTATTCACTTTCAGTAATGTTATTATTTATTTTGAAGCTAAAAGAAAAGAATCTACTGATTAAACTAGAGCAGGGTTAGACTAAATAGAATTGTTTTTTTCAACTCTACAGGTATTTCTTTCCAGTTTTAGGATAATTAACTACTGAATGTTCAACAACCAAGCTGTGAATAAGAATAGCTAAACTTTGATTTTATTCTACAGAGAAACTAGTTAGTTTCATCATTTACTTACAGCTGTTAATGTGATTAATTTATTTAGATTCTTTATCTAACTAAACATTGAGCAAGTTCTACAGGTAGGAACTTGTTCCTTTATAATTTAAAAACAAATACTGCATTACATTCTAAAGAAAATAAAATAGACAGTTTATATTATTCTTTAATGTTATAAATATTAAATTATAGAATATAGAAGGTACCTCTAAAGGTTATTTTGTATAGAAGTACAATATTATAACAATAAAATAATATCTCATTATATAACTAATTAAAAACAATTAGTTGACTGCATTAATGAGATTTATTTGTATTTTCAAAATTTTAAATTTTTCGGAAATTTTGGGGTTTTGACAGGAAATGAGAAGAGCAATCTATATAAAAGCTAAACCATTATAGATGAAATTTGGAGTAGGCAAAGACCGGTCCATGACAGAACTGGTCTTGGATACAAAAAGGATAAAGAATTTAAGAATGAGACTCCCATGTCAAAGTTTGAGGAAGGTTCTTTCTCTTCAGAAAAACAGAGTGCAATTACAAATCAGATACCAGATCAAAACTTTGCCATGAGAAGGAATTATGGAAAACAAAGGATAAAACATGAAGCACATCAGAAAGGAAGCTTCTCATATCACAACACCTTCAATGGCTATTGCTCTACTTGTCACAAGTATGGACACAGAGCATTGGAGTGTAAAGCTCATGAAAAAGAAATTCAGAAGAAATCCATTGAGCTAATGGAATGTTTGAGACAAAATTTTGTTGGGCACGCAACAAAATTATGCCATACTATAAGGTGCTATCAATGTCATGGATTTGGTCATAAAGCTCAAGCATGTAGGAAGAAAAGAAGTCAACCCAAGCATGAAAATGATGTTGCTAAGAAACCAAGACAAAATAGTAAGGACTCAGAGATGACAAGAACTCCAAACACCCAAAAGGAAAAATTTAAGAAGGTCTGGAGACTAAAAGGAGCAGCTCTCAATCCTCATGTCGAAACAAATGATACTTGTGGAAAGGAAGACCTAGAAGAAAACATTCAATTTATAAATGATGACAATACCATTGATGAAGAAAATCCAAGTAATGAAGAGGACTTGGAAATGACACTCTTACTTTGTTAGAAAGCATTTGTTGGATGTCAGTAAAAAGAAAAGAAAAATGGGTAGAAAGATATGAATCAGATACAAAAGCTGCATTGACAGAGTTACTAACAGTTCTATTTGAGATATGTGGAGTCAAATACCAAGCAGATGAAGGTCCTTTGGATGAAATTGATGTGGATGATGTGGTGGTATCCTTAGTAAACCAAGCCAAGGATGGTAATATAGAAGACTACCTTAGATCCAAGCAAAAGGATTTGAAGAATTTCAAAGATAACCTTCTTGTTTTTTTTTCAGACAGTCTTGTCCTTGAGTGCCAAGATGGACCTTTGTTTGATCAAGTATTCATGGAAAAATGCATAGATTATGTCATTGTTCTTTCATGTACCCCTCCAAGAGTTTTTCGACAGGTTACAACATTGCTTGGACTCCAACTTGTGACATCACTTGTTACTGTTGCGAAAACCGTTGGTGGACAACATGAGACTACACAATGTCAGTTGTATGCTGAGAAAAAGAAAAGGAAAGATGGCCCTTGTTTGGAGTCATTAAGTAAGATGTTGTCTATGACGCATGAAAAGATAACTATGGCAGAGGAAATGATGCGCAAAATATTTACAGGGCTTTTATGCATTGTTATCGAGACGTAGATCCAGATATTCGTATTTCCTGTATCAGAGCTATTGGTTCATGGATTATGTATTATCCATGCCTATTCTTACAAGATCTATAATTGAAATACCTTGGATGGACTTTGAATGATAAGAACGTTGCTGTCCGGAATATTTCCACATTGGCATTGCAAAATCTATATGAGGTGGATGATAATGTGCCATCACTTAGCCTCTTCACAGAATGATTTTGAAAAGAGGATGCTCCAAGGAGTCAAAGAAGGGATTTGAAAAGAGATGACATTCAAAATCTAGAAAGCAAGACGCCTCATGAAATGTCTTTAAAGATGGAATCTGAGAAAATCCATAAGAATTTAAGAAAGAGCACTAAGTCAAGGGGAGACAGTGATAAAAGTCAGGGGGAGTCACTCAGCCCTTTTCCCTTGCTGTCAAAGGGGGATAAATGAAGGGTATTACAGATTATTGCCATCAATTCCAAAGGGGGAGATTGTTGGCAATATGAAAGATGGCGTTATTAGCATTGATGTCAATATATACATTATTTGTGACATTTGGTAAAAATGATATATGCTCTGTTTGAGTGAACCATGTCAATTTGAAGAACCCATAAAGAATGTGTATGAAAGGAACACTTGTAGGAGGAGTTCATAATACTCCTATAGCTGTTGTATGCCTTGAGCATGGATTGAATCTGAATGTATCACAGTGGATGCTGCAATAAATGGCCAGCACACCTTTTAGATGATGCAAACTCTGTTATAAAGAAGCTTGGAGAAAAGAGGGCTATGCATGAGTCCTATTTATTTGGCTCACTCCTTTCAAGCAATACTTGACTCGCATTTGGTTCAGACTGGCCGGTGAATATTTCATAAGTTTTGCTTAATGCCCTTCTACTTGAGAGAATTTCAATGCCTTCTTTACAAGTTTCAGTCATTAATAATCAATGTCTAAACATGCACATCATTTCATTACCAATGGAGTTGGAGCACACCATTTTCCACGACTTATCAATTATGTGAATAAAAGTCATAAAATGTGATATGCTATCAAGCGCACTAAAAATCAAGTTGGAATAATAGAGGCATAAAGTTAATAGTTTGTATTAAACTGTTTTTCCTCTCAGGTTGCAGATCTTAATCTTTTAGGAGGAATAAAAGCAGCCATAGAAAGATTGCCTTCTAATTGGCAGAGACCATGGATTGAATTGCAAAGAGTCGGTGTTGTGAAGGAAAAGAGTTAAGGAACAGTAGTATGTCCATCATTTAACATTGAAGTATGCTTGGCTGGAAACACTGGAGAGAATATGAGTACTGAACATGGACTCTCTACGTTGAAGTTTGTAGTATGTTGGGTATTATCTATCCATTGAAACGTAAAAGAGCTATGTAGTATGAAAAGTTGTGCGCACAATACATAGTATCGCAGTTTGAAGGAACATGATATTGTCTGATGACGATGTGTAACCTAAATTCATCTAAGTCCCAAGATACAAACACCACCATTGTTTATTTTACAAAACACGGGCATGTAAACCCAAAGTAAAGAACAATCCATATCTGGAGTATCTCTAGGTCAAGATTATTGTTTAGAATGTTGAAAACATAGAATCATGTGGGTATTGAAAGAAGCCTTAAACTCTACTGGAGAATGCTTACGAAATTCCACTAACAGAATTTTTCGAAGGAGGAGACTCAGCGACCGTTCGATTGTGAAATCAACGGTGGAGATCGAGGTTCACAGTGGGATTTGTCCCACATTGGTTGTGCAAATGAAGTTTTAGGGGTTTATATACCCCATCCTTTCATACTATATTCAACGTGTAGAGCAAAGGTATGGTGGGGGCTCTAGGTGTTTGGACTCCACGAGAAGATCACCATCTCGGACTCGAGACGACCTATCAGGCTCCCTACCTTTTGGTACATGTGGAAAATTCCATCATTGACGAGGATAACGACGTGGTAGGGAGGTGTTGCGAACATGGCAGACCGTGAATTTGAGATGGTAGAAGACGTGGCTTCTTCGATGTGGACGATGACTAAAAATGATAATAACATGGCATCAATGAGGACAATGACATGGCTTCGACGAGAACAGTGTGAATGATGATATGGCTTCGATGAGGATGAATATAAGCGCTAAGGTGGACAACATGACAATCTCATAAGTTAGATGAGGGCCAGGACCTAAGGTTAAAATCATAATGTTGGGTGCTAAAGATATGATAAAATAAAGAATTAATAAAGTAATAAAATTTGCATAAAAACTTAGTACAAAGGCTAAAGCGCTAGTGTTAATAACATGAATAAAGCAGTTTTAATGTTATAATCGAAAAGTGTTAGCAGAGTTTAACAATTAGAGAACAATCTAAATATAGTTATAACTAAAAACTTAGTTTAAATTTATTTTGCTTATGAAAAGACACATCATTCATGAAGGAGTACATGAGAAGACATATCATTCCATGAAGAGGTGGAGAAACAAAGTGTATAAATATGAAGACATCATTTGAATAATGCGCATCTCAGTGGATTATTTTGTATCTTGGTAGTTATTCTATCCATGGATTTGAACCTAGTGTTCATCTCTGAACAGGTTGGAATCTGTTGATAGGTTGAAGCTTGTCAGAGGATTGTATTCCTCATTACATGATGAGCCATGTAAACAAGCTGGGTCGTGTAAGAGAACCGGGTTTCTTCATCTAGTTGGGGCTAGAAAATTATTTGAAAAACAGAATTATATTTTTATATTTTTATGCTTAATATATATATATATATATGATTTGAAAATGTTATGACTGTTTTTTGTGCTTTGGCAAATAATTTTTTAATAGACACTGATTCACCCCCCCTCTCAATATCTAAAACCTATTTCTACACGGTATGCAAGGGATATTCTCAAGTGGAAGGTATCAACTTTAAATAAACGTTTTCCCCTGTAGCAAGACTTGAAGCAATTAGGATGTTCTTGGCTTTTGCATAAACTTGAAATTATATCAAATGGATGTTAAATATGCATTTTTGAATGGAAATATTGAATAAGAAGTCTATGCTGAACAACTTGAAGGTTTCCTCTTAACAAAAAAAAAAATTATGTTTGCAAACTGAAAAGGGTACTCTATGGCCTCAAACAAGTTCCAAGAGCATGGTTTTCAAGACTTTACAACTACTTGAAGCAGCAAGGATATAGAAGAGTGGCCACTGACAGTAATCTCTACATAAAGTTGGAAAATATGAATATGATCATTGTTGTTGTTTATGTATATTATATCATATTTGGAAGTGATCTCCAAATCATGAGTGTAAACTTTGCCTCAGATATGAAGAAAGAATTTGAAATGTATTTGTTAGGTGAATTAACATTATTCTTAGGATTACAAGTTTCTCAATCAGATAATGGGATCTTCATTTCTTAAACCAAGTACATCAAATATATGCTTAAGAAGTTTAAGATGGAAGACTCCAAGCCTATTAGTACTCCTATGATCATTGGTTGTAAGTTAAGAAAGGATGATGAATCTTTGGAAGTAGATCATACCATGTATAGATCTATGAGAGGAATCCTATTATATGTGACAACTACAAGACCAGATGTGATGCAAGCTGTAGGATTGGCTGCTAGATTCCAATCGGCTCCAAAAGAAACACATGTAACAACAATAGAAATAATTTTTAGTTATTTGAAAGGGACTATGGAGTATGTTTTATGGTACCAAAAAGGTCAAGACTTAACTTTAAAAGAATTAATTGATGCAGATTGGGAAGGAAGTGTTGATCACCGGAAGAGTACCAGTTGATAAACATTCTTTTTAGGAGATTGTTTGGTATCGTGGTTAAGCAAGAAACAAACCTCCATTGCACTATCTACGGCAGAGGCTTAATATATTGCTACTGCATCATGTTGTACTCAGGTCATTTGGATGAAGAAGACATTGGAAGACTTGCTTGTGAAGTATGAGAATCCAATAATAATAAATCGTGACAACACTAGTGCTATAAACATATAAAAAAATCCTATTATGCATTGTAAAACAAAGCACATTCCAATAAAATATCATTTTCTAAGAGATAAAGTGTCACAAAAGGTTGTCAAATTGGAATATGTAGATACAAAAGAACAAATAGATGATATCTTCACTAAGCCACTACCCAAAGAATCTTTTGAGCCTCGTAGACATAAGTTGGGAGTAATCTTCTTAAACTGAATAAAAAGGAGAAAAATGTATCATGTCAGGGGAAGATATGTTGACAGGAGGAGTTTTCAGACATAAGTCTTTGTCATTAATGTCAAAGGGGGAGAAAAATCAAGGATTTGTTGCCATCAATGCAAAAGGGGGAGAATGTTGGGTATGGTTGTCATTGATGTCAAAGGAGGTCAATAATGACAAAGGAATAACCAAGGATATGATGGCAGGGCAAACTCAGTGAAAGATAAAAGAATAACAAAGGAAATGACATGGCATGTATGATGATGTGGCATGTGTGTTTAGGTTGCAAAGAACTTGTTGAAACTGCTGAAACTCTTGTTGAAAATCAGAGTTCATTTATAACAAAGGAAGTGATGACGTGGAATATGGCATGTATGATGAGGTTGTAAAGTCATATGATAATGTTCTATTCCTCTCATGAAGTCATTTTACAATTTGACACCATTCTGTAAAGTGTGGCAACTTGCTCAAACTCTTGCTAAAACTCTGAAAATTTGACTAAGTGTTGAAAAACTAGTCTAATTTTCTTTTGAAAAATTCCCGCCATATATCATGGATTAATGATAAAAATTATCTGAGAGTGGCAGGTTATATCTTGTTGACCTGTGCACATGAACATGATCTCATATTGATTTAAAAATGCTTGAATAAAAATCATGGGTCCTCCAAAATGAGGTTTCAAACTGAAATTGGTTGAAATTGCAACTGAAACTCTGAAAAGAAAAATTGGCTAAGCATTGGAAAATAGGTCTAAAGTTCCCTAGTAAAATGCTCTCCTTTTTTCATAGGATACTGATAAAAAATATATAAGGCCATCAGACTTTATTTTTTTGTTCGATGCATCAGACCATGGTCTCAGTTCCCTTAAAAGGTGCTTGAAGACAAAGTTACGGGTCTGCCAAAATAGGGTTTCAGGTTGTTTTACACTAGTTCTATAAAACTACCTAAGTGGCCTCTATAAAATGTCCTCTATTCCCTGTACTTTATGTATTAAATTATTATGTAGGTACATTCATCTAGGTTGTTGATTGGTGCATCTAAAAATATCCTCAGTTTGTCCAAAAGGTGTCTGCAGATGAATATATTAGTCTTCCTAAAGTGCCTTCTAGCTTGATTTGCATTGTTTCAGTAAAATTGTCCAAGTGTTAAAACCAATTATAAAAGGCCATTTAAAAATGCCCGCAAAATGTTGTCTTGGAGTCAATAAATTTGTCTAATTACATGAATATGTTCCTTGGAGATCTATCTATCTATCTATGGTTTTAGAATTCTCTCTAGAGGTTACACGTGCAAAATATGAGTCTGCCAAAAGTGCATTCTGGCTTGATTTGCATTGTTTCAATAAAACTGTCAAAATGTTAAAACCAGTTATAAAAGGTCATTTTGAAATGCACACCAGAAGCTGTGATTGTGCAGATAAATTTTAATAATTGTATGGATCTATTATTTGGTGAAATTTCGATCTATTCATGGTATTAGTTCTCCATTTGGTGATCACATGTGTGAGATATAAACCTGCTAAATTGCAAAAAAATACGGAAACCAAGATAATTCAAGCATTTCCAGAAAAGGTTTTTTCTGCATAATAAAAGAAAGAAATTGATGTCTGCACAATGTAAAAAGGAATACGCTACGGGAGTATAAACTGAGTTTTAAATGATGTCTGCACAATGTAAACAATGCCTGAAGTGTTAAAAAGAAGATGCACTACAGAAATAAAAACAAACAGAGTTGTTTTTAAAGCATAAATAAAACGAAGATGTAAATAGAGTGTTAAAACAAAAATGAAAAAAATAATAATAAGCAGAGCTAAGTATTTTAAATTATGAAGTGGACTAAAACAGATAATTAATTAAAAACAGAGTATGTTTATTAATCAAACAAAGACATAATTACTGAAAGAATACAATAGTGAAAAGGTGTGTTTGTGAAAAGGTATGACCTTCAAATGAAAAGACACAAGTTTACAAGAATGAAGATATGTGATGAGATGAGTAATAAAGGTATTCATACACAAAGTTACGAAAGGAAGAGAGAGTCTCTACAATCTAGATCGATGTAGCAGCAAGAGAAGGAAAAGACCAAGTCTTTAGATTCCAGACTGGTGTAGCTTTATCAAAAGAGCAGAGGCCAAAAAGATGAAGAATTATATGTGTCTAAATATGAAGATCTAAAGTTGTATGTCTACAAGTTTAATATGAATATCTAAAAAAGTGCAAAATAAGAAGTCAGAGACTAAACGACAAAAAATGAAGTTGTATCTAAAGTCCATATCTAAGTAGCAGTAGTAAGAAGAGGCACAGACTAGTGGGATAAAGAATCATTTGTGGCAGAGTTGAATAAAAAGGATCTGGAAGTTTGATAAAAACAAGTTTAGGGAGGTAGGGTGGTGATAGGGTTGGCTACAGCCCTGCAAGGGGGTTTTAGCCTCCTTCCAATGGTAGCCGGTAAATAGGGTGTCGTAGCAGCTGATAAAACTAGGGGGTCGTAGCCTCCTTCTAGTAGTAGCTGGTAAATAGGGTGTAGTAGCATCCTTTCAGTAACAACAGATAAAACCAGGGGGGCATAGACTCCTTCTAGTAGTTGTTGGTAAATAGGGTGTTGTAGCATCTTGTCAACCATAGCTAACAAAAACTATTGTAAATATAATTTTTCAGTATAGAATGAGTTGGTGGTTTTCCCAATTGGGATTCCACGATAAAATATGTGTTTTGTGTATCTTGTTGATTCTGTGTTTTAATAAATAGTTAAAAGTGGTTTTAATTGTTAAGAAGTCAACAATATCAATTCACACCCCCCCCCCACCACCTCTCAATATTGTACAATATTCCAACAATGGAGACAATTGGAGGCTTATGGGGTCCTTGGATGGCTAGATTGTCCCACACACTTCGCATGACCTTCATCCAAATTCAAATCCATGGGTAATGTAACATTCTTGGAGGGTGATGTGGTGTCACATAGCATATCATGAGCCAAGGAATTAAAATTATTATAGGACAATAACTCCCATGGAAGAGGAAGACACTAAGAAGACAACGTGTGCCACTTTGAAGGAGATTCCATGCACTCGATGACAACAAATGATGGAAGATTCTATGACAAATATGACAAATTAAGGCCTGATTGAAAACATATGAAAAACATGACATGAAAAGGATAAAAATAGCTACCACGAGAGCACAATTGGGAGTTAGAGGCAGTCATTCGAATTGGGGAAAGAATTGGAGCATGAAGAACAAGACAAGTGTCATGGGCGTTACTAAACCACTAAGATGAGTTGGAGGAATCCCATGGAGGAAAATTCAACCTTAGGAGGCCTCATTAGGTTAATAAAAAGATTTCATGAGGAAGGATAATGGATTTTTATCATTTGTTAATTGGAATTTGGAATTTTGGAGAGATTTTGCTTGCCCATTGCATGGTGAGTGTTCACTCTCCCTGCTTGTGAACCAATTTCAAGGGAGTTGGATTCCTTTCCAAGTTGGTTTATGGAGAGGCCATTAAGACCTATCATTGGATCTGAATGAAGGTGATTTATTTCTAGGTTGAAGGTCCATACAGTTCGATATTCCATCTATCTCCCTCTTCTCTCATTCCTACTTCACCATTCCCCATACTTTCATGTGATGGTGCACTTGTTGGAGTGGTGATTGCGCTTAGATGAGTCTATTTGAGGCCCAAGCTTGGTTATGTGATGTATGGCTCTATAATATCATGTCCATGTACTATATAAATCGAAATATCAGTAATCCATATGCGAAAAGCTTGCATTTCCATGCTAATAAACCATTGGTTTTCCTGTATTTGGCTTCCATTTTGAAAGAGTTGTATATCATATATGTATGATGGAATTTATCTGATGTTTTATATTGTTGGGGAAGAAATTTGTATGTTTTATATGGTCTCTATTTATCATGACATTTTCTGAACTATTCATTATACTTTTTATGAGTCAAAATTGAGTTCGTAATGCCATCTCCCTTAAAGCAATTTCCCTGCAAGTTGTCATATGAATGTTTCACATTATAATTAGTTTCTAGAGCTAATAACCATGATTAATGGCAGCACTTGATGTCTGGTATTAATCCCAATACTCTATTCTGAAATTTGTGAGGGTCGTACATGAGTTGGGAAGTCAATTTGGCCTCAACCCCTGGGGGGGATTTGACCTTGTTTTCCTATAAAACTTCCACCTTCTCTTATTCGTCCGAAACCAAGTTGCAGAGGCTTAAAGTCATACCCAAGTGTTCATAGGTCATATTGAAATTTACTAAGACTCGCCATACCATTGCATTTAAAATTTGGGACCATTTGGTGTCAGTTGGAACCCCCTAGAGTCATGACTAGCTAAGCTCGAATTTGCCCAAATTGTACTTTTCTCCAAAAAATTCAAGTAGGGTTATTATAGTGAGTCTGGATAGGGACAAGGGAAGGGAATCAAGGCATGATGCATGAGGTGTGTAAAATAACGCTATAACATATACCCCCTATTGTGTGAGGTCATAGGGGTACATGATGGTCGAAATACATTATAATATTCACAGGAGTGGAGTAGTAAAGATTTAGGAGGAAGAACTAGCCACTCATCAGCATAATACAATGATAACTATGTACATATGACTGCATATATGGAGTGTAAATAGAAGTAATGGCTACATATAAGTACAATGGCCATAAATAGGCATAATAGACATATGTCATAAGTGGCCACAACCACGTACAATACACAATGGAGTCTGGTCTCCATACTGAATGAATACAAATGGTACATAACAAGGTACACTGCTCTGGTATGAGAACTGAAATCCCATAAGTACTATTGCAATGGTATTATCATATGTCAAATGCCACCATACTCAAAGGTCTTCTACACAAATCATCGATAGTACATGTTCCATTACGTGAATGAAGGTGTTGAGGTCGAACATGATGAAGCATCATCTAATTACTGGTCATTGATGTATAATGTTAGCAAATTCAAGACATCCCACCAATGATCAAAATGGGTGTTAAGGTACTTAGTGCATTCAACAAGCGTGAATAGAGGTGTTGAGGTCGAACACTTGAAGAATCCATCGATCAAGGGACATTGATGTATTCCCAAGTCTGTCGATGGCAAGAGAACCTGCCACTGATGACTGCAAGTATCAATGCACTCAATGAACTCTAGATCCCAATTCCAAAATAAATGATCGGAAGTCAATGGAATGGAATCCGATGGAAGGAGGGAATTAGGGCATCCCACAACATCTAGCACTAGGTACAGAACAAGGCTGGATAATTTGGAAGAACTTGGAAAAACAAGACGTGCATGAACCAGTAACCATGTGCATCTCTCACACATACACGACGCAAGTAGCATGCGAAAGAAACCCTTTGAATAGTATCCAAAGATGAAAACTAATTACAGAGGTGAGGAAACCACCAATAAGGTCTAATTGAATCCAAGATACAACACGAATCCCAATGTGTGAATATATTTATTATCGTTGAACACAAGGGAAACCACTCAGTCAACGACCAATGATGAGATGTCATTTGTTGAGTTCAAGGTCACCTACCAATGATGAAAGTAGGCCCAAGGTTCCAGGTAGGACCACAACTCTATGATGTATTGAGAATGGCTAACATGCAGAGTCAACATAACTGAGGAATGGTCGACTCTGGCTAAATACTTCCTTCAAACAAGATAATGAGGTAGATGGACACACTTAGGTAGCATAGACTCAAAGTACAACATGGGACAACTCTGTGACATAAAAGGAATCAACAGAGGCTCCATACTAATTGGAATATTAACCAATCAGTGGAGAAATCTCTAAATAATGAGTACAAATCCTAAGGGAATGCTAGAAATACAACCCATGATGAATAGACTTATCAACGGTGCTATGTTCGAAGGTGATACGACAGTTTCCAATATAAGACAATATCATTTCCTGTCTGACTTTTTATGTTTTTTTTATTTTTATTTTGGTCTTTTTACATATTAGAAAGATTGAAAAAGAATAAAATATGATTATAGTACAATACATAGGAAACAAGTGTCGCGGGAAAGCCAACTAGTTCCAAGCAGTGGAACATACCTATGCTCAATGCAAGGAAGCACATGAAGGATAAGGACACTCAGGGGAATGTTCCCTCTCGGATATGGGATAATCAAGCTATAAAGGATAAATAAGAGGCTCTTCTTGGCTAGAATTGATACAAGATCAGTTTATGTGGCTTATAAAAGTGAAGCAAAGAGCCAGCATTATCTCAATAAGGAAAACGGATGCATGTAATGCATTTACAACTTGATGTAAAATGGGAGCCCCTATGGGAGATGGCCAGCATGAAAGATCATAAATAACATGAGGTTTATGTTTGAAGGCATGTAAATACTACGAGGGAAACCCAGAATTAAGGAGGACATTTTGAAGGCATGATCATACTAGGCACAACCCCGTACCACATGAAGAAATTATTCTGCAAAAAATCCTCACATTGTAGAGTTAGTCCATAAAGCTAAAAAAACTATATAGAAATGGATAAATGACTAGATTGAAGCTAAAAATGTATAGTAGGTAAAACCAAAATATATACATTAATGTACAAATTGGCAGCCGAAGTTGGGGGTTTAAACATAATTCATTGAGCGTGAGGGAGGAAACTGAAGTATTTCTTCAACCATTAAATGGTCGACCAATATTTTGACCATCGAAATGATAAATCATAATAGATTCTTACCTCTCTCAAACACAAGTCGAAAGTGAGATGGATAATATATTCTCTTGCGAGAGTGCACAATGAGGTTGTCCAAATAAGTCTCAACTTCAACAACAAAAGGCTCTCGGGGATTCATTGGGATGGTAGCAAAAATATCTCTCATGTTCCCTTCAATATATAAACTATACTCGTCCGAAGGTAGCATAGGGTGATCAACTTCCTCACCTAAGGGCAACCAAGATTCATCATGCCCGATCCTTTCAAGCTCTTGTAGGGGAAAAGGTCTATAATGTAGATCCTCCCAATGACTTTTAGGACAACTCGACAATCGCTTCATCTGGGGGCAAAGTATAAGATATACAATCATGTGAGCAAGTTGAGTGGACCACCAAAGCGGGTGGGAGCGCAGGATCTCCCTCCTCTGTACCCAAAGAGGAAAAATCAAGGTCTACAGCAGTTTCATATGAATCTTGACAAATTACGTTTGTTGCAAATAACTGCATTTATATGCCGGTGGGTGTGGGGCATTCATTTGAATCGCTCGGAAAAGGGAGGGTCCATGGGTCACTCTAATGCGAGATGTGAAATAGGATCAGACTCAAAGGCGATGAAATACCACCAAGAATAGAATCAATCACTAGAATTGGTGCCAAAAAATTAAAAGTTCCCATTAACAACGGATACATTCCAACACCAACATTCTCAGTTGTTAGCTGAGAATTCTCAATAACCGGGACTGTAGGTCCTAACTATGAAGAGGAACTAGAAGTAGTGAATGATAATTGATCAATCGTCATGATTTTATCTTCGTGAGGAAAGGATACAACACAGAACACCAATGATACAATCACCTTCATGGCATAAATCCAGTTCTGGCCCAGTAAAAGGTTGTAGTCAAGGGGTGCATCAACCACCTCGACCTTGATAGACACAATACTCCCTCCCAACTGGACCGAAAGAGAGGGAATAATGTCATGTGGTCTAAATGAATGTCCATCAAATGTTGTCAGCATAGTCGTAGATTGGGACAACAAGGGAGAGCCAAGACCCTTTCAACAAGATAACAACATGACTGATGTCAAAGCACCTTCATCAATAACTATGTGTTTGATGGTGTTGTTTAGACACTCCACATAGACTTGGAAAGCCACATGGTAAGGAAAGCGAGGTTGAAAAAAATCCTCAGCAGAATGGGGTTGTTGAAAGGAAAAACAGAACAATCCAAGAAGCTACCAGAACTATGCTCAATGAAGCAAAACTGTCAGATTCATTTTGGAGAGAAGTTGTATACATAGCTGTCTACACACTTAACAGAGGACAACTCATCGTGAATAAGGATAAGACCCCTTACGAATTGTGGTATGGAATACCAACCTTAGTCAAATATTTTAAAGTGTTTGGCAGTAAATGTTACATTAAAAGAAATGAGGATGACCTTGGAAAGTTCAACTCCAGGACTAATGATGGAATATTTTTAGGATACTCATCCGCCAAAAATGCATGCATGTGTTAAAATAAAAGGTTACATAAATTTGTAGAAAGTGTTGATGTGAAAATAGATGATATAAAACCAAGGAAAGAGAAAAAATTGGATAGTGTTGAAAATACATGTGATGATAAAATAAAAGATTTGCAAAAGGACGAGAGCATTCATAACAAAGAAGAAGACAAAGAGATGGAATATACACAGGAAGATGATGAAGACTTCCCTAGACCTGACACTAAAACTCATTCTAGAAGGGTAAAAAAGGATCATCTGGAGTCACATATCATGGGTGATAAAAATGCTGGAGTCAAAACAAGAAGACAACTACCAGATGTGGAACAAGCCCTACTATCAATAATAGAACCCAAGAATTTTACAGACGCCAGCAAAATTGATGAATGGGTCAAAGCCGTGAATGAAGAACTAGATCAGATTGAGAAAAATGAGACCTAGGAACTTGTCCCAAGACCCAAAGATAAGAACATTGTAGGAACCAAATGGATTTTCAAAAACAAGTTCAATCAAGATGGACAAGTAATAAGGAACAAAGCAAGACTGGTCTGTAAGGGGTATTTCCAAGTGGAAGGTATTAATTTTGAAGAAATGTATGTTGTTGTAGCTCGACTTGAAGCAATTAGTATGTTTTTAGCACTGTCATGCCATAAAAATTTCAAAGTATATCAAATGGATGTCAAGTCTGCATTCCTAAATGGCAAACTAGAAGAAGAAGTGTATATTGAACAACATGAAGGGTTTCTCTTGTATGAAAACAAAGGTTATGCTTGTAAACTGAAAAAGGCACTCTATGGTCTCAAACAAGCTCCAAGAGCATGGTTTTCAAGACTATATAGTTACTTGAAACAACAAGGTTTTAAAAGAGGAGTCACTGAAAGTAATCTTTATCTAAAAATTGAAGATAAAAATATGGTCATTATTGATGTCTATGTGGATGATATCATTTTTGGAATAAATCTTCAAATCCTAAGTCTATACTTTGCATCTTAAATGAAGAAATAAATTGAAATGTCAATGTTGGGAGACTTGACATTCTTCTTGGGATTGCAAGTCTACCAAACAGATGAAGGAATTTTCATCTCTCAAACTAAGTACATCAAAGATATGTTGAAAAAGTTTAAAATGGAAGATTCCAAACCTGTTGCTACTTTTATGGTCACTAGTTGCAAGTTAAGTAAGGATGATGAATCTCTGGAAGTTGATCATACTATGTTTAGATCCATGATTGGCAGTCTGCTATATGTGACAGCCACAAGACCAGATGTGATGCAAGTTGTTGGATTAGTGGCTAGATTCCAGTCAGCTCCCAAGGAAACACATGTAACAACAGTAAAAAGGAATTTCAAATATCTAAAAGGTACTATGGGGTATGGTTTATAGTATCCGAAAGGACAAGACTTTACCTTGAAGGCGTTTACTGATGTAGATTGGCCAGGAAGTGTTGACGATGGAAAAAGTACTAATGGAGCAGCATTTTTTCTAGGAAATTGTTTAGTATCATGGTCAAGTAAAAAACAATCCTCCATTTCACTCTCTATAGTAGAAGCATCAGATATTGCTGCCGCCTCATGTTGCACTCAGGTCATTTGTATGAGACAAACCCTAGAAGATCTACTTGTAAAATACAAACATCCAATAGTGATCAACTATGATAACACTAGTGCTATAAATATGTCTAAAAATCCTATTATGCATTCTAAGACAAAACATATACCAATCAAGTATCACTATGTAAGAGAAAAGGTATCTCAAAAGGATGTCAAATTAGAATACATTGACACAAGAGAACAGATTGCTGACATTTTCACCAAACCACTACCTAAGGAAGCCTTTGAGCGTCTTAGACATAAAATGGGAGTAATTCCGTTACAAAAGTACTAAGAGGAGACAACTCAATCTCAGGGGGAGAAATGCTTACAGGGGGAGCTGTCAGACAGAAAGGTTCCTTTTTCATTGTTGTCAAAGGGGGAGAATGGTTAGAGCTTGCCATCAATGCCAAAGGGGGAGATTGTTGAGTATATGATGGTAGGACAAACATCATGGACATGGGCATGACACATATGAGATAAATGAGATGGACATGGATGATAAGACAACATGAATGACTGATCTGAGGACTTTCAAGACAATGTCGATAGTATTATGTAAAAAACAGTTAATGAAACAAAGAACAAAGGTCAAATGGAAGTAGAGATGCAGTATGAATGACAAAACTGTTAGAAACAGTCACAGAGGATTTACACAAAGAAATCGTGCAGATCCGCAAAGTCATAATGAGTTCTGAATTCGATCTGAAATTGACGGTCAGGAAGCATCCCACACGAGATCCAATGGCTGAGGATCAGTTCCGCAAAATATAGAACAAAGGATGAAGTTCTGCAAAAAGATCAAGATCAGAGGGTTAAGATTAGTTCCGCCAAAAGAGATCGATGGTGCGGAAGAAAAATGCGGAAAGGGAATTGCGGAAAGTCAAAATACGAATTTAGGAAATGTTTCATCCTGCATCCCGCAATCTGGAGAGATCAAACAAAAGAAGTTAGTTCCGATAAAATAGATCAACTATTCGAAAAAAGAAGTGCAGAAATGAAATTGTGGAAAGTCGAGATACAAATTTGGGAAATGTTACATACCGCATCCCGCATCACGTGATCTGGAGAGATCGGACGTCTAAAGTTAGTTCCAATAAAACAGATCAACAGTTCGAAAAAAGAAGTGCAGAAAGAAGTTTGTGGAAAGTCGAGATATGATGTTGGGAAATGTTACATCCCGCATCCCACAATCTGAAGATAGACGCTCATGGAGAAGCCCGATGAAGATCAACGGTGGGGAATCATTGAAACTGGAACTTGTGCGGAAATATGATTTCAAAAGGAAATATTTAGAGAAGATCAACGATCCGAAGAGATTCAGGCATAAGATCAACGGTCCGGAGGGTATGTGGAGAAGAAGATCACGGAAGCATCAGAAAACGATAAACAGAGTTGCGGAAATGAACTCTGGGTTGTGAGAAAAATGAAACGGTACATTTGCTGGAACTTAGCGATGAAATTATGTGACGGATGAAAGGGTAGATGATGAAGAGGTATGTTTGTAAGTAAACATGATCCAAAATGAAAGAACGTAGCTATGGAGAGATGCGTTGGTAGGTAATAGGTAAAATGTATTTATTGATTGAATGTGTAAAGAAGAAGGAGTCTATGTTAGCAAGTCTGATAGAGTCCAAAGTGAATAGTTTATCAATTGTTCTAAAAGACTAAGAACGTCAGTCTAGGGTGGCAGGGTGGTGCTAGGGCAGGCCACAGGTCTGCAGGGGTTCGTAGCCTCCTTCCAGTCGTAGCTAGAGAACAAGGTGTAGTAGCATCCTTGTTTGTTAAAGTAGGAAGAAAAACCATAGGGGTGTTGTATCATCCCAGTCTGTAGTTGCGGGCTAAATCTAGGGTGTATCTACATCCTTTCTGTTGCAGCAGATAAACAATTTTGTAAATTCATCTTATTAATGAGTTTGTGTTGGTGGTTTTCTATTTTGAGGTTTCCACGATAAAATATGTGTTGATTGTTTATTTTGTGTGTTTTAAAGTAAAAATTGACAATACTGATTCACCCGCCCCCCTCTCAATATTGTGGCATAAACCAACAGTGTGGAGTAGCAGTATTGAGCCAAAGTGCCACATTATGGTATTAGATTTGTTGGATCTTTGATGCAACCCAACATTTGATCCATCAATTGGTGGTTTCTCACTTCCAAGTTATTGCAACACATTTGACGCGGTTGGGTTACAATGTAATTTCTTGTTATTAACAATTATCCTCAATGAGGAGTTGATCCCTAAATCATATTGTATATAAGCATCATGTAGAATGTGGTCTCGTCCTTCCCCTTTTTAAGTCAAACATATCAAATCATTTGTTTTCATGTAATGAATGAACTATTATAATCGCATTGATATAAGCAAGGTGATCTACTACCTTGTGCATTCCATAAGCCACAAAGGTACCCAACAAAGGTTGTCTTGAAGATAAATATATCAAAAAATGAGAGTTTTAGGACCCCCAAAATTATAGCAAGTTTGGTATTGGGTTTTGGATTTACTTGCCATGGATGAAAATGAGATTCTCTTTGAGGTCAATAAATACATATTTCTATTCTTCACCTTTTAGGCATAGCATATCATCGTGCAAATCTATCTTGAAGTTTTATCTCTAGTTGATCTTGCATTAATTGGTGCACATAGACATTTTCCTTAAATGCAAACATAGAGAAATACATGTGTTACGGAGAGAAATTCCTATGGCTTGGGGTACCACAACAGACAGCTTGACTCCAGAAATCAATCCTTTCCTATATGCAAGAGAAACCAAATATCTAACACTAAAGGATCTTGATTCGTACCTTATTCCGGACGGTTGATGTAGATCCCCGTTGAGCTTTCCAACTCCAGCTTGAATTGATAAATTGCTTCCTCAACATTCAATAAACAAGACAAGCATGCTATATATGATCATGTTAGACCTACTCTAGCATATACAATCAATAACATATAAGCATTTGAAATCATCCATTGATCAAATATTCATTCAAATACACATTATTGGACAGGAAAAGATATTTCTATTAATTTAAAACAAATATTACAATAGAGACAACCTCTATCGGCACGTCTGCGAATCAGAGAAACTGAGTCCCCCACTTGGGCCTCCACCACGTCAATCCTCCATCTCTCGATAGCAAGCTCACAAGCAAAAGGCAAGCTTGGGAAGAACACAAAAGTGCTCCAAGGGACAAAGGGATGCAGACTCAAGTATAAGCTCCGGCAACAATGGACTATAGTTTTCTTGCTCTGAATTCCTCATGCCTTCAATGTATCCAAAGGGTTCCTTATATAGCTCTTCAATGGGGTAATGAAAGGTCGAATTTGAGCGATCTCAAGGCATATGGAAGGCCAGGAGACAAGTGAGTCGGAACCACATCAAAGAAAACTCCAAAGAATTTGGCCTTTTTCACACATCCCGATGTACACGGTTTTAGGGGTCAAACTTGCCTATATACGCGAGAAAGGGTTTAAAAGTCGTGTATGGCAATTTTTTCATGTTTTTAGGGATGATCTTGGAAACATCCAAAGTACAAAAATGGTCCATGGGGTCTAAGGAGTCTGCAGAGGGACAAGGAAGGCCATAAAAATGTGATTCACCATGTGTGGCAAAATCAACTATAACAGATGCCCCCTAATGTGTGAGGTCATAGGGGTCATACGATGGCCGAAATACATTATAAGTCCATCTTAGAAGTGAAGTGATGAAGAATCCAGAGGAAGAACTAGCCACCCAATCAGCACTATACAATGATACAAATCTGCACATAACTGCAAATAGATATAGTAGTCCCAGATACATAAGAGTACAATGGCCATGAATAGGCATGATACTATATAACATATGTGGTCATCGCCACGTACAATATAAATAGATCAGAATCTCCATGATGAAGATATACAAAGGATCATGATCTCCATGAAGACTGAAGATATATAACGGATCAAGATCTCCGTAATGGCTAGAAATGTCTGACATATACTGGAATCAAGTCACTAGAGCTGAAATCTCATGAACACTGGCAGGATCAAGGAGGTAGCATATAAGAGATGCCACCAATCTGGAAGGTCTTCTACACAAACCGCTACGAGTACATGTCCTACTATGTGAATAGAGGTGTCGAGGTCGAACATAGTAGTCCATCGTCTGATTATCAGTTATTGATGTATACTATTAACAGACGCGAGATCACCCACCAATAATGAAAATGGGAATCAAGGTACTAGAGTGCAAACTAACAAGTGTGAATAAATGTGTTGAGGTCAAACACTTGAGAGAATCCATCGATCAAGGGACATTGATGTATTCCCAAAAACTGTCGATGGCGAGAGAACCTGCCACTGATGACTGCAAGTCTCAAGGCACTCAAACATGACTCTAGATTCCTATCCCAGAATAAATGATCTGAAGTCGATGGGATGAAATTCCTTGGAAGGAGGGCATTAATGCATCCCCCATCATCCAACACAAGGTACTCAGCAAAGTTGTATAATGTGGAAGGACTCGATCATAAGGTGCATGAACCAGTAACTGTACCGAGAATGGCCGACATGCAAAGTCAAGATAATTGAGGAATGGTTGACTCAGGTTTCAACTTCCTTCGAACAAGAGCATAAAGGTGAATGGTGACTGAATGTAGGTAGCATAGACTCGATATGCAAAACTAGGACATCTCCGCGACACAGGAGGCATCGACAGAGGCTCCATAGGGACTGGAATCTTAACCAATAGGTGGAGATAAACTCAAATAAATGAGTACAGCTCCTAAAGTCAAACTATTAACCCAACCAACGGATGTGATATATAGTGCTCTGTTCGAAGGCAACATGACTCGACTGCTGCCAAAAGATAACATCTTTTCTTGTCCGGCTTTTTGGTTTTTAAAATTTTTTTGGACTTTTTCAAATATTTGAAAAGCTTGAAAAAGAATAAAATCGCTTTAAAGTTACATACTAGGAGGAGACGAGTGTCAAATGGGAAAACAAACTAGTTCCAAGCAGGGAAACATACCTATGCTCAATGCAAGGACACATGTGTAGGATAGCGACACTCAGGGGAAAGTCCCCTCTCGGTAAAAATAGGGAATCAAGCTGCAAAGGATATATAAAATGGCTCTGCGTGGCTAGACATGAGACAAGCTTGGGCTATATGGCTGATACTAAAATTCAGGGAAGCTAGCATAAGGCTCAATGAGGCAGGCAAAGCTCATGATAATGCAATTACAACTTGACATAAGGGAGTCCTGGGGAAAAAAGGCCAGCAAAAAGATCAAGAGGATTATGAGGCTCTTGTGCAAAGTCATGGCGATACTATACAAAGGACTCCTGGACCTAAGTCGGGACTCACAACATGGGCACCAAATGGAAAGAGGAGCTAACTAGGACACCCATGGATAGGAAAGCTCTAACATTCACATAGTCCCACTTCTAACAACAACATGAAGGTTCTGTGATACCATGGAATGGGTTCATACCTAAGGTTAAAATGAAACAGTCATAAGGTAATGCAAAATGCAAGCGGATGTGAAATCCTAACCTATATGTCAGTTTAGACATGATACCTGTGATAGGAATGAACGGGTCGAAACCTCGGAGAGAGTGTACAAAAACTAGATCCTACATGACAACCATATTAGTCCAAAATAAACCAAAATAGTCAATAAAGAATCCAAACTATAGGATATAGGAAGGAATGATAATGACAACTACACCCAAAGTTCAATGTGGTGAACAATGGGACATAAAAAGGAAAGTAAGGTATAGACCCAACGTGCATGCATCCACAACCACCCCCGTGAGGGTGACCACCGATGTAAAGACCGAGAGAAGGGAATCAACATCCTCCACAAATGAAGTAGAGGGCAGAATGTGACCACTCCCAAATATATGAGTAGGGTAAGTGGCTGTAATGCCCCCAAGTTTGACACCAGGGTCCGCACTAGGACCAAGGATGGGTGATAGGATACCAGCATGCCGAAAATAAAAGGACCCGAACTCAAGAGAGCATAAATATACTCAAGTAACCATGATCCCAAAGGCCAACTAGCGCACAAAGAGCACACTCCTAAGAAAATCTATAGCCAAAATACAAGCAAACCAAGGGGAGGATATGTGAGCTCCCGAATGCAGTAGGTATGTCTCACCTAGGAGAGGCTTGAAACTCCCATACACTACAAGTGGAGGTACATAACCAATTATAGCGGCCCTCCACTTCAACGCATAAAGCGACTGTGCTGTCCGACCTCTACCTAGCCAGGACACTCACAGAATAACCTTTGCAAGTACCCCCTGTGATACCTAGGTAAGGCAACTAAAGTCACCTCAATATAACCAATGCTCAGGTGGACAGTCGCAGGCAGGATCAACCCTATGGGCAGGGTAGCAAAGCCCAAAACTCTCGAAAGAGCCCCCAGATATGAATACAATCCTGGAAACATCTCCAGTGCTACTCAGTTACAACCAGGGGTCTAAAAATGCAATAAAAGTCATCTAAAACTCCCAATCTCTGCAACAAGTATAAAACACAAGCCCAGCAAGACACCGAGACAAAAAAGAGTAATGCACTAATGGAAAAACAAAAAGGATAAATGACTAAAACTACTTTCAAAGAAAAATCAATGAAAAAGCAGTCTCTGGTCAGAAAAGAAGCATCCAACAGACAACATCAGAGGCAAGGATGAGTTGATCATCCTCCTTCTCAACCTTGCATAGATTCAATTGGAACACTAGATGCTTGAATTTGGTGAATAAGTCATTTAGTGTTTCAAAATTGGCTAGATGAAGGGAAATCAGCTCATTCTCCAGTTGATAGATCCTCAGATCATCCTGCTTGTCAAATAAGGAAGCAAGCTTATCCGAAACCTCCTTGGGAGTCTTCAATCCATTGATGTGGAAGAGAAGATCTCGAGATATTGAGAGGCTCAAGCATCCATATGCTTCATCAAGCCTATTCCAATACATTTCTTTGTCAACATAATTAATTGGCTCTCTCTCTGTCTCCATTGTGATTTTGAAGAGTCTTTTGGAGCATAGCTGCATCTCCATGTCCTCCTTCCACTGGCAGTAGTTGAAAGGAGTGAGAAGCTCCATTGGAGGGACCATTTGGAATGCAATGGAAGAGACTGAGCTGTTGTAGCGAATGCAGTGAAGGAGACTGAGCTACATGTAGCGAATGTAGTGAAGAAGACTGATAAACCTATAAATCACACAATCAAACAGAAAAAATAAGGTCGACAGTCTGCACTTTTGGAATTTTCATCACACCTAGCATAGTTGATCAAGCAAGCTTGATTAACAATTCCTTTACTTGGGATATTAAGTGGTAAATTCTCCGCTTCTGGTGCAGTACTGGAAGGAGAAAATTTGCTCAAATTTTTTTTTTGATCCAAGTATGGATCTATAGTAGGAGAAGTGCCTTGTCCTGCCAAGTCTCTGATACCATATTAAA
Source organism: Pseudotsuga menziesii (assembly GCA_001517045.1). Classification (NCBI taxonomy): domain Eukaryota; kingdom Viridiplantae; phylum Streptophyta; class Pinopsida; order Pinales; family Pinaceae; genus Pseudotsuga; species Pseudotsuga menziesii. The sequence continues at coordinate 498,821 of LPNX011009183.1, read as the reverse complement.
TTGACCACATAGATCTGTGGACCAGCACACAACTCACAAGATAGATCATACAATTTACTCAGCAATTGAAGAATGAAACGGTGCAAAAATGGCTTACAACTATGAATGCTTTCATTAATCAAAATTAATTAGATAATTAATTACAATGAAGTACAATGGCTAAATAGCCTCATGCAATTCGAATCCATGTGAGGAAATTCGAATTGATTGGACTCTACTTGACTGAATGGTTAACTGACCTTGTCTAAATCATTATTGGAGTTCATCGGAGTTCAAAACCCAAACTCAGGTGTCTAATTCAATGTTGACTAGTCTAACTGACTGAGGTAGGTGAGTAAATGTGCCTCACCTGCATGAAGCCATGAAATCCTAGCTCTAAATGAGTAGAACTAAATGTAAGGGACTAGAACTAAATGTAACTGACTCCTAAATGAGCTTGACTAGTCACCAACTAAACTCAACTCATGGAGGTTGGTATCAGCACTCCCAGCGGCTTCTAATTTGTAGGGATTGATCTAGGAGGCTCCTAAACTTATGCATGCAAGTGCAATCAGCGTCAGTTGGCCTCAATTAGTGTTCCCCACACTTTAGTAACTGGTACATGTGCCCCAATTAGGGCAAGTGGACCCGATGGTGCTAGTGACTAAAAATAGACTGAAAGGACTCCATATTTAGACATACTCCTGATTTAGACATAATTGACCAAATTCGACAAGGGAGGATTATAATCCTACACATTCCCTCCATGCTTTGGTATTTGGTGCTTTGGTATGCGATATAGGTTCATGGATTTCAGTGCACCTTGATCAGTAATCATTATATTGATATGCATGGTCCAAGCACTTACACTTTGACAAGTTATTCATGTGCCATGTAAAGCAAGGGTTGTATGGGATATAGTAGTAACTAGGCATATATTTTGACATATAGTTTAAATGTGAAGCAGTCTTAATTTTTCTCTTCCATCCTTAGCTCTTAAGATATGTGTCGCATCGCTATGGTGATATCCTCCTCGGGGTGTGATGAGGTTCGAAGGGACCACTAGAGTTAATAACAGTGTAAGTTGTTAGGATTATTAATCCTCCCTTGTCCAATTTGTTCATATGTCTAAATCAGGAGTCCATCCAGTCTATTTTTAGTCACTAGCACCATTGGGTCCACTTGGCCTAATTGGGGCACATGTTCCAGTTACTAAAGTGTGGGGAACACTAATTGAGGCCTACTACCACTGGTTGCAGTTGCATGCATTAGTTTAGGAGCATCCTATATCATTTCCTACAATTTAGGAGCCACTGGGAGTGTCGATACCAACCTTCATCAGTTGAGTTCAGTTAGTGACAAGTCAAGCTGAGTTAGCAGTCAATTACATTCAGTTCTAGTCCTCTACATTCATTTAGCGCTAGGTTTGCATGGCTGCATGCAGGAGAGGCGCATTTATCACCTACCACAGTCAGTTAGCCTCAGTTAACACTAAAGTAGACACTTGATTTGTGTTTTAGAACTCCGTTGAACTTCGGTAATGGTTTAGACAAGGTCCGTTAACTATTGAGTCCTCCGACATTGATTTAGACAAGGTATTAGTTACCTACAGTCAAGTAGAGTCTAATCAATTCGAATTTCCTCATGTGGATTTGAATTGCATGTGGCTATTTAATCCATTGTAATTCATTGTAATTATTATCTAATTACTCTTTGATTAATGAAAAGCATTCACATATGCAAGTCATTTTTGCACTATTTCATTCTTCAATAACTGAGTAAATTGTGTGATCTATCTTGTGAGTTTTGTGTTTGTCCACAGATCTATGTGCTCAATTTAATATGGTATCAAAGCCTCAGCGAAAAATGCACTTCTCCTCCTCAAATCTCCAGCTGGATCTTTTTTTTAGCAATTTGCTCCTTCCTACTATGCACCAGAAGCCAAAGGTTTACCACTTAATACCCCAAGCACAGGAATTGTTGATCAAGCTTACTTGATCAATTAATTTGGGTGTGATGAAAACCTAAAATGTGCAGGTAGTCGACCTTAATTTTTCTTTTGTGTATTTGCAATTACAACTTCGAATGGCTTCATCAATTCTGGATTCATCAGTTCCTCTTCTCACCCTATTCACAAACTATTCAGAATGGAAGATGAAGACTGTTGCATCTCTGAAGAGACAAAATCTCTATGAGGTGTCTATTAGACTTGGTGAAGAGGCCTTTGAGAGAGAGGATCACTGGATAAATGAATTTGATGCAGCTTATGGAACAATGTGTATGGCCCTTTCTCCTAGCATGTGCTACCTCAAAATATCTGTTAAAAACCCAAAGGATCTCTAGAAAATATTGGACAGAACCCTTGGAATGATTGATGAGGATCATAATAGCACTTTAGAGAGCACATCCAGCACCATAAGCATCCTTGATCCAAAAATCTCAGCCTCCACTCTCTTTGATGAAGTTGTTCAAGATGATGAAGAAGCATAAGCTTCTACACAATCAATTCGAATTGAAGACAGTCTCCTTGCAGTGACTCCTTCTCTTGATGCTCTAGAAGTTTATGAGATCTCTGATATCTCATATCCTCATACGGATGAAATAGAAGAAGACATTTGAATCTCTGATATTGAAGAAAAATACTACTGCACTTCCATGCAAACATTCACTGGTGATTTTCCTTTGAATTTTGAGCAAAATTTGCCAGTAATTGCTTCCAAAAGTGAAGAGAAATTTGATTTTTCTCCCTCTAATGTTGCTGATGGTGTGAAAATATGTAATATATTGGATATTTTAGAAGAAATATCAGATTACCAAAGTGATCCATTTGCTCCCCATGATCTAGATCTTCCAGCAAAATCCTGCAGGATTGCATGCACCAAAATTCAGAATTTTGAAGAAAAAGGAAACTGTGCATCTATCGTCTCGGTGGACCATCCTCTTGGATCTGATATGAACCTTATTGGATCTGATATGATCTTATTTAGATCTGATCTGATATTTCTTGGTTCATAATTTCAGGTTCATAAGCTTTCAGTACCGCTTGTAGCTGTTCTCATCAATTTTGAGAAGAAACAAGTACCGCAAGTCTCCTACAAAACTGTTGCTGGGGATTTGATTTCATTTCACAGTTTTGGATCTATTGTGGACCTATTTATATCTGATTTAATTTCTGATCTGATATTATTTGGTTCAAATTTTAAAATCCAAGAGCTTTCAGTCATGCTTGTAGCTGTTCTCACCAATTCCGGTGTGAAAAATCAAGTACCTTAATTTATCTTCAAAACTACTGCTGGGGATTTGGTGTTAGTTTCCTTTTATGAGGTTTCTGATATTTTATTATGTGATTCATTAGCTATTTCAGAATATATATCAGACTATGGAGCTCAAGCATTCGCTCTCAACAGTCCCAGTGCTTCTCTACCATTCATCACATGCTCATTTCCTCACAGAACTAGTAAACAGGAAGACATTCTACATCCACCTGAACACTTGCTCCTAACACTTGGGGCTGATTTTACCACTCATGGTTTTCTGTTCATGGCTGCAACATATGAGTTTCTTAAGTGTTCCTCACATGTTCTAAATCCTCAAGAACCTTTTCTCACTTATCAGTTGACTTCATTTGCTCTACATGGGTCCAGTCTTCATCCGGCAGTTGTCTATATTTTTTATTTAGTTGAGCATATCATTCTTCTTCCAAAGAGGAAGATTCCTCTAGACATAATGATGGAGAGGTTCAAATTCCAGGCCCCAGGACACCTATGCACAGAAGAACCATATTGATACTGATTCTACCTGCTTAATTAGAGGGGGGGATTTTTTTCCCATGTGGTTTTTCCCCAGCTCCTTGTATTGAGCAGTTACTTTACTTTACTTGATGTAATAGGCGACCTATGGTCTTAGTTACTAGGGCCCACATATTTTCCAAGTTAGCATTCAGGGGGGGTGTTAGGATTATTAATCCTCCCTTGTCCAATTTGGTCATATGTCTAAATCATGAGTCATGTCTAAATTGAGAGTCCATCCAGACTATTTTTAGTCACTAGCACCATTGGGTCCACTTGGCCTAATTGGGGCACATGTTCCAGTTACTAAAGTGTGGGGAACACTAATTAAGGCCTACTTCCACTGATTGCACTTGCATGCGTCAGTTTAGGATCCTCATAGATCAATTCCTACAATTTAGGAGCCACTGGGAGTGTCGATACCAACCTTCATCAGTTGAGTTCAGTTAGTGACTAGTCAAGCTGAGTTAGGAGTCAGATACATTCAACTCTAGTCCTCTACATTCAGTTAGCGCTAGGTTTGCATGGCTGCATGTAGGAGAGGCACATTTCTCACCTACCACAATCAGTTAGCCTCAGTCAACACTGAAGTAGACACTTGAGTTGTGTTTTAGAACTTCGTTCAACTCCGGTAATGGTTTAGTAGACACTTGAGTTGTGTTTTAGAACTTCGTTGAACTCCGGTAATGGTTTAGACAAGGTCAGTTAACTATTGAGTCCTCCGACAGTGATTTAGACAAGGTCTTAGTTACCTACAGTCAAGTAGAGTCTAATTAATTCGAATTTCCTCATGTGGATTCGAATTGCATGTGGCTATTTAAGCCATTGTAATTCATTGTAATTATTATCTAATTACTCTTTGATCAATGAAAAGCATTCACAGCTGCAAGCCATTTTTGCACTGCTTCATTCTTCAATAACTGAGTAAATTGTGTGATCTATCTTGTGAGTTGTGTGTTTGTCCATAGATCTATGTGCTCAATTTAATATAGGTTTGGTGGCTAGTTAATGTAAATTGGGCTATGCCTGCTATGTTTTCTATTATTAATTAATCCCCACTGAGTAATTAACATTGAATAAATGTAATATGACCTCATTAGAAAAGGTCCACTATGTAGCTAGCAGTTGCTTATGATCGGGATTTCCTAACCAGCTATAAATAAAGATGGAATATTTATTATGAATATGGACAGAATTATATTGTATCGGAGCTTAGCTCATCAAGAGGTTTCCCCCTCAAAGAGGCAAGTGAACATGAGTTGACCATTCCATAAAAGGATCATAGTAAGGTGTTTCCCTACCTTAAGAGTATTATGAAATATAATAAAGTAAAGGGCAATCTATTTTCTAATATATTTATTGTGATTAAATTTCAAGGGTTAAGGATCATAACAAGCAGTATTAGAGCTCTTTCTTTAGCTTAAGTGGGAACAAAATCTATTTTGCATATTTTAAAAGTCATAAATAGGGTTTTGAAATTAAGATTCATTTCTACATTGTTTTGTGTAGAATTTATAAGAAAAATTGTAGATAGAAGTTTTGAAAGAAAGAAGTTCAAATGAAAGTTTGAGAAGTGAAGATGTCAATGATTATGAGGTTCTTCTTCGATGACAACAATTTGTATTGTAGAGAAAATATCTTTTGATAGGATTCTAAGGTTGCAACTAGACTAATACCTATTGAAATAGAGTGTTGGTGGTATTTTTGAATTGGGGTTATATTTGAAAATAATAAAAGTATCATGGAAGTTATGCCTATTTTAAGTTGGGCCTCAAAAATCCCATGGGAAAGCATTGTTATGTGAGTATATGTTTATGAACCCAATTGTAGTAGGACCAATGCCATTAGATGCAAAGTGGAGGTTCCATTTCCAAATTGGCATCATAATGTAGTTTTGATTAATATTAAGGATGTTAGGGCTATTTGAAAATAACAACCTCAAAATGCTAATGGAACCAAAGAATGGCAATGCTGAAAAGGGAGGATAAAAAATGCATAATAGAAAATTTTAGGATATTCAAGGAAAATTGCACCAAATGAAAGAAATCAAATTCAAGTATAACAAATAAATATATGCTTAGTGTGATTTAAAGGAGGATTGTGACAAATGGTATATGGATAGTTGTCATTTTTAGGAAGACAAATGCTTCCAACTTATATTTGATAAATCTACCCCACCATATGAAGAGAGCATATCAAGGGAAGTCAAGATCCAATTATAAATAACAATATTTAGCTTGCATATTCTCTAGAGGTAGCATTCCTTCCATATACACAACTGACCTTTTACAATTAGTGGATAATCTTTTGGACATGGATGTTTCAAATTATGATATGCACAATTTTGGTGGGAAGTTGGAGCATAGTAATCACACATTCATTAAGCTTATATGCCATCTATTGGGAGTTTGCATGAGCATTTACACATGGGACCCTGGTTTATGGACGAGCTTTTTGGCCTACTTTAGCATTGTGGCCTATAGTTGTATATGGGAGCTTAGTTTCCTGGACTACTTCAATGTTATGATTAACGTTCATCCATGGGACCCCAGTTTATGGTGGTACATCAACACTGCAAGTGTTCAGGGAAATGCTTCTCAAAGGGGGATGGAATGGTGAGATCTCGTTAGGGGTTTAATGGGAGTTGAATGGCCAGCTAGAGTTAATTCGAGTTAATAATAGTGTAGGTATGGTGATCCTTTAATTTAAATTGGATTGGGTCCACTATGTTTATTATTATGAAATAAGGGTCATTGGGTGGTTAGCATTGAATAAATGTAATGTGGCCTCATTAAATAAGGTCCATTATTTAGTTAGTAGTAGGTTATGATTAAGGTAATCTAGTAATATAAAGTTATAAATAAGGATGGGGTCCTCCTTATGAATCATGTATGGAAGTATATTGTGTTAGATCTTGGATCATTAGGAGGTTTCCCCCTTGAAGAGGTAAGTGAATAGGAGTTTATCCTTATATAAAAGGATCATTGTAATATGTTACATTGCCTTAAGAGTATTCTAGATATAATCAAGTAAAGGGGAATTTCTATCTTTTTGATATATTTCTTGTGATTCAACTTTAAGGGTTAAGGATCATAACATGGCATATCTTCCATTAAAAAACTTGAACTGGTCTGATGGAATGTCCATGCTAAGATATTTGAGATATGATTATATATATGAATATACATATCCTAGCAAAAATAATGATTATATATATTAATATACATATCCTAGCAAAAAAGAACGATTATCACTATGTGATTGGGTGCAAAATGTTTGTCTTCTTGTTCATGGGAAAAATGAATATTGATTTTGACTCTTACATATTTAATAAGACAAACATTATGCACCAAGATGCAGAACTTTTACTACATCTAGGTGTAGTGTATGTGTCATTAAATCTCTACCATGGATATCAAACAACACATACATTACACCATGCTATAATTTAAATACTATGTTGCTTGGTGTTTATTGATCAACATTCAATAACCATTGTCACTACCAGTTTTGTCCCGATTGTTAAAGGTGTATAGGGAAGGGAGGCTAATAACAGAGGAGAGGCAAAAAGTGGAGATAGAATTTGTGCAAGTGGTCCCAAATCTTTGATGAATTTAAACATATTTCTTGAAAAAATAGTTATGATAACTAGATCATAGAAGTGTCTTTATGTGCAATTCATTGTCATGTCGTTCCCAAGAGTAGTAAAAATAAAATGATATTTACATGTTTTTGAAAAGATATATTACAAAACTTATTTCTACATTTTGAAATAAAATTAATATTGAAATTTTAAATCTCATTTTAAGTTACATCCACCTCAAGACAAGTGCAACATTCTACCACTAGTGTATTCAGTGATCACCCATTGGTCTGAAGTTTAAAATTGCTTATTTTGGACACCTTGGAGTTCATCATCGACACACCACCATTTTGAATAGGTCACACCTAAAGAAGAAAAATGTAAGGGAATGAACACAACAATACATATGTGATGAAAATTTTGGATACTAAGTGCTCATGTACATTTAGATTTCACTCGATTTATCTTGGGTGGCCTGCTACTAGCCTCCCTCCCCTAATGGATTTGTTTACTTCAAGAGGAAAACGCTAAGAGAAAGGGCGATATCAAAAAGGAAAACCCGACAACCCATACAAGTTGAAACTTGATACTATTGTGAGCACATGTCGATGTTAGCGTGTAAAAAATTTTTCCTACAACTTCCTCCATATAATTAGAAAATTTGAGGTAGAGTCGTCATTGATGAAGAAACACACTACATGTAGAACCAAAAGGACCATTGCAAGAAAAATATTGCCCATAAAGGCACTTATTTATTCTTGCAAGTGTTCATGTAAATTTATAATGGTATCCACATATTGGCATGCTTGGACAAATGAGGAATCATTGAAAATCAGGGAATGTTATTGTGTATTGATAAAAATATAACCCTTGCAATTCATGAAACACAACAAATATTATAAAATGTAAAAGAATGGCCACATTTCAACAACCCATCATTGTCACCACTCTCATGTCACAAGTTTTCAATGACCATTGTACCTTCAGTAATAAATGAGGATAGATGTGAGTTGTGATCAATATTCATGATTCTACTCCCACTGCTTGCATTTAGCATCTAAAAATTAAAATCATCTCGATTATAGTTGAATCTCATATGTAACATTCCACAATATTAAAACAATAACATATCTCACATCCACATAATCCTACCATTATATTGGCATAAATACCTTTTTAAGTGCCAATGAAATCTTGGACACCTTGATTATTTTCCTTTGGCATCTAAAGACTAAAATCATATCAATATTTCTCATTGGTTCTCATATATTCATCGGTCGATGTAACCCCCACACAAAATTAAATCCATAACATAGCTCATACCCACGTAATCCTACCACTGTATTAGTGTATATGACATTCTAATTGTCACTTAATGAAAGTTTGGACACCTTATTTTCATGAACCCCCATTTGAAATTATGTATAATGAGCACTCTCAATCCTCATCGATCTTATGATTGGCATGCCATTTATTGTTCGTACTTGATGTGTTTGGCTCCAACACTTTGCCATAATGAGTTGTTTTTCTTTGTTACATACAAGTGTAATGGTTATGCATGAGATCAAAAAACTCTATCAAGATAAGTGAAAATATCTACATCTTTATTCTTTAGAAATTTTATATGCGACCCTATACAGAATGGATCTTGTCAACATAACAAACCTAAATTTGTGATTAAGATTGTGAGAATTGCAATTATTTTCATTTAAAAAAAAATTACATTGTCAAAAACTCATTTCTTTGTTCTCCAAATTGATCACCCCCCTTTTCTTGAATTTGTGCATCTTTTTCTATCACACTCTTTCACTTTGTTGTTGATGTTTATAGCAACAATGACATATGTCTAAAGATACTTGTTCCTATCATATATTTTGAGAGTTCCTTAAGAACTTTCTTTTCTTATGCATCCTCCTCCTCCTAAAATCTTACAATGTCTTAGATAGAATACTCTATCAAAATCTTACAATGTCTTAGATAGAATACTCTATCTTTGGCAATGGTAGTTGAGAGTTTAAAAGGCACTACTTTCATGGTTGAACATGTTTTTTAAAAGGCACTACTTTTAAATAGTATTTGTTTTGTGATTGTATTAACTCTAACAATGAATAATGGATATAAAATTATATATTTTAGCCTTTGTTTAATAGCTAGCTATCTTCACAAAACTAAATGGTTGGTTGTGCCTATCGAATGGATCTACTTGTGACTATGCTAGTGTATGAATCAAAGATCCACTCATCTAATAAGTGTGTCCAATTAAAATAGTATATGAATCAAAGATCCACTCATCTATTAAGTGTGTACAATTAAAATAACCTATGAGAAAAGTTTTATGTTGTGATTTTTACCTTTTAAAACAGCTGCTTTATGGTGTGATCTTTACCTTTTTCTTAAATTTTGAAAGAAGACTTTATATTTTTATGAAAAAATAGTTATTTATTTGTATGAAAAATATAAACTATATTTATTATTAATTTTTATTGAAATTAAAATTTATTTAATTAATAATTAGTAATAATATTTTATTTTATTCTTTTAATGAATTATATATTTAATTTTATATGTGAAGCAAAATTACTTTTACTTCCAATTTTTTATTACTAAAGAATTCCATAAATATATACCTGAGAAATTAAAACCAGGACGACCCGTTTCAATTTGATAATCGATTTGATGCATTTTACCACATAAATATACAACTTTGAAATTAAAACTAAAAGTAGGACTAGCCCTCTCAATTTATATTCGATTTAATGCATTTTAACCACTTGCAAATTGAAACAAAGAGAGTAATCACAACAAATTCATAAATTGCACTAAAATCCTATTGGATTTTCATGCGTATTCTGATTGCAGGATCCAAGCACTTACAAGTTACAACAGAATTCCATTTTGGCTCTGAAGATATATGTCCCATCGCCATTTCTTCCATGGAGTATTATGAACTGACGCTCTGGCATCTCCATCTGAAGAAATTTAAGATCTGACTGTCAGTGTATGCACTAATTATTGCTCTCTGTGCATAATTTTTTTGAAATGGAAATGTATATATCTTTAGTATATGCAGTAATCATTGTTCTCTGTCTATGATTATTGCTCTCTGTGCATAATTTTTTGGGAGCTTTTGGGAGCTGTTTAACTACGGACTATTTTGATTTTTTGATTATTTTTAGTTGAAATATGGTAAATTTAACTTACAAAATCTTGTAATTTTTGTTGTTTGTTGAGCCAAAACCCAAAACACCCACACTTTGTAAAATTGTAAAATTTAGCACTTTGTGAAATTTAGCATTTTTTTTTCAAGTTTTGAAAATTCCCAGGTATAAACCAACCGGGGAAATGGGAGGAAAATCGTCCCTAGTTAGACAACTCGCGATTTTTTTGAAATGAAAATGTATATATCTTGGTATATGCAGTAATCATTGTTCTCTGTGTATGATATTTATGTCTCACACCGTATATGCAGTAATCATTGTTCTCTGTGTATGATATTTATGTCTCACACAGTATATGCAGTAATAATTGGTGTCTGAACAATTTTTTTTTGGAAAGAAATCGTACTGTATATATCATCTGTATACGCAGTTGCCAGTAATTATGACTCGGTGCATGTTATTTGGCCATGCATACCCAGGGTACAGTAATAATGCATGAAACTACAAAGCATACACCACTGCAAAATACAGAATATACACCTAACTTCACTGCAACTAAGTGCAGTGTGTGTCATTAAAACAGAAATCTAATTACATAACACAGAGCTGCAAGCCTGCAATGATAATCTGCAACCCATGAATATTGTTCATGTCCCTTAAGTAACCGCTGCTAAGTAGTAGGTACTGCCATTTCCTAACGTAGCTCAGTGGCTGCGCTAACTGGCACTGGCAGCAGAAACGCAAACCCTGCATTCCATAAAAGTTGAAACTAAAGGGCATTGTGAGCAAATCTCGGTGTCAGGTTGTAAGATGTTGTACGCCTAATTCCGTCGATATTAGAAAACTTATAATCGTGATCAATGAAGACCAGCGCTACAAGCAGAATCCAGGGAACGTCCCACGTATTATATGCTTTATCTTAAACTTACAAAATTTTAGTTTGATCAGAATTCCCTGAAGCGAAAACTTCATAGTTGTAAAGTTCCAGATTGTTTCATGTTTTTCAAGGTTTTGGGTAGTCGAAACCCTTGGGAGTATGAAGAACTTTGACCTTCAAATCTTTGTTGGAGATCAAACTTTCTGTCTCTGCAAAAAATAATGATTTATATCAATTTTATATTCACTGTCATATTTTTAAATTTACTTTGTTTAAGTGTGTTTTACAAATACAATGTTAAAAATGTTTTTCAAACTCTCACCCAGTCAGTTAGTAATCATCACGCCCAGTGGACACTGGAAACTAATGCTGCAGTTCACCTTACGTCCACAGTTCAACCTACAGTTTTCATCCCAGATGGCGCTTGCATTTCCCCTTTGACCTTCCAGAAATAATAAGAAGAAGAGAAAGATTCACATACAATGTTGAAGAAATAAAAATAAGAAAAGCAAGATTCACATACAATTGTTCACAAGGTTGATGAAATAAAAATAAGCACAGTAAGATTCACACACAATATTGAGTTCAGACAATTTTAATCACATCCTTTATATATATAAAAGGCAATTTTAATGGTATCCTTTATATATATAAAAGAATGACAAACCTTTTAGATTCTAAAATGTTGAACATGTTCTATATTCGAGAGGCTATTTTCAGAGACTTCTATTTCCTCCTATTTATGCATATATATATCTCTAAAAATACACAGAATGTAATTTTGTTCTCAAAAGATGATATAAAATTAGGCTTTTTTCTAAGGAAAAAAATAAAATAAAATAAACCTTTTAGATCCTAAAATGGCTAATCAAAATTTCTAAAAATAGATAGTATACTCTATAAAAGAATGATAAACCTTTTAAATCCTAAAATGATGAATCAAATTTTTTTTTTAAATAGATAGTATACTCTAGAATCACTTAAAACCTTATTCCAACAATAAATTATTGTAATTTCAATAAGTTACTTATTTCTTCATTATTTTTAACACCAAGACCCACTTGCCAAAAAAAACCAACCTGAAAATGTTAATGCCTTCCCTAAATGAACTAAAGTGAAATAGATGCCAACCTGAAAATGTTAATGCCTTCCCTTTTTATAGGGATCTGTTGCTTGTGTGACAAGCAATATATGTAATGCATTTCTTCCTTGAAAATCAATAAAGTGAGTCTGGGAGCTTCATCTCTTTCATACTCTGTTTTGGTATCAGAGCTCAGATTGGGCATAAGAGTAGAGGAGGTGCATTTGCCGTGGGGGGCGAGAGAGGCTGTGTTGGTGCCTTGAGTAGAGGTCAAGGGTTTTCGTGGAGGCACGACTGGTTTAGTTGGTGGCTGGGCCAAGCCCATTTTCTTGTTGATATGTGGCTTCGAACAAGTAGTGAGTTGCTCGAAGAAGGAGTTTAACAATTTCATTGATAGACATTTGCCAGGTTTTTTTTTGAATTGTTTAAGGAATTTTACCGCAGAAATGTCGAATTCATTTGCAAATAATTATCTGAATGAAGCATCCAAGCTCGATGGTGATAATTACATTGATTGGAAATTTAAGATATCGGCTTTTCTTTAAGCATGGAATGTATGGACTGTTATAAATGGAGATGAAACCAAACCCACAGGTGTTGCTGGTACATAATGGGAGAAACGAGAAATGAAGGCCAAAGTAATGTTACGGGTGTCTGTCAAGGACAACATAATTCCACACATAAGAGACTATAAAACTTCCAAGGAGACTTGGGAGATTTTGAAAGGTTTGTATGAAACTACAAACTCAAATAGGATTCTATTTTTGAAGACTAAGTTATTGTCCATGAAAATGGAAGCACACGAGAATATTGCCACCTATGTTTCCAGAATTAAAGATCTATGTGATCAGTTGCAATTGGTGATAAAGTTTCCAATTCTAACATTGTAACTATTACATTAAAAGGTTTAATCAAAGATTAACATGTCTTTATTTCAAGTCTAGGAGGTAGAGCAAAGCCACCTACATTTAATGAGTTAACAAGGATTCTTCTACAACAAGAAGAAAGAATGAAGGTGTTTGAGATGGACTCTCATTCTTCAGAATTAGTGTTAGTAGTCAAAGGAAAACAGCCATACAAGGGCAAGCCATGGGAAAAAAACAGAGCAGGCAAGTTTCGGCCAAGGAACAGAGGTATGAATCAATCAAACTTTGATGCACATGATAAGAAAAACGATGGTTGTTTTTACTGTGGTAAACTTGGTCATTATGCTAAATATTGTTATAAAAGGAAAGCTAATGAATCCAAACAAAAGTTCAGAAAACATAATGGAAATTATGTGAGAACTGACACCTCTATCAATGATGATTTTAAGAATTTAAAGTTGTTTATTTCTGAAGTTACAATGTCTGCAGAAACTGATGATGAAAATGCATGGTTCATAGATTCAAGTGCTTCAGCTCATATGTCTTGTGTCAAAGAGTGGTTTGATGAATATCATGAGAGCACAAATGAAACACACATATATTTAGGAGATACTAGATCTCTAGTAAGATTCAGGGTTATGGAGTAATATGTGTGAATTTACCTAATGGAAAAATGAAACAGAGTTGTATGTTCCAGGCATCAAAAAGAATTTTATTTCTATTTCCTCAATAACTGATCAAAATTTGAATGTAGAATTTATGCAGTCTCATTGTCTTGTAAATGATACTCATAATCATTATAAAGTCATAGCCACAGGGACAAGAATTGGAGGATTGTATAAACTTGATGTAACAAAGTCCAATCATCAAGCATTAGCATCTACAACAATGACAACTGAAGAGTTATGGCATCGCAGGTATGGACATCTTAATCAAAATGACTTAGTACTACTTCAGAAGAAAGTGATGGTTGAAGGGCTTCATGTTTTAAAGAATGAGCATATAGAATGTGAAGTTTGTGCGCTAGTTAAGCAACATAGGGACGAATTTCCAGTGCATAAAGAGAAGCAACAAAGAGAGATAATTGAATTAATACATACCGATGCCTGTGGTCCCATGCAAACAATGTCACTTGGTGGTACAATGTACTTTCTTATATTTGTTGATAACATATCGAGATTTACTTGGGTTTATTTTATAAGGACAAAGAGTGATGTATTTGAATATTTTAAAGAATTTAAAACTATGGTGGAAAAGCAAACATAAAAATGCATTAAGATTCTCAGATCCGATCAAGGTGGAGAATATACCTCAGGATCTTTTAAAAGCTATTGCAAGAACAATGGGATCGTTCAACAATTCTACACCACAGCAAAATGGTGTAGCTGAAAGGAAGAACAAGACATTAGTGGAATGTGCTCACAGCATGTTAAAAGGTAAAAATACCTCTAATGGTTTTTGGGCAGAAGCCATTAATACTGTTGTCTATTTAAAAAATAGAAGTCCAACTAAGATTCTAGATCTAAAAATGCATTTTGAAGTCCTTTATGGCTATAAACCTAAAGTTGGTCATTTAAGAGTATTTGGTTCCAACGCATTTGCTCATATTCCCAAAGATGAGTGAAGAAAACTTATGCAAAATCTATTAAGTGTACATTCCTTGGCCATTGTGATGATCATAAGGCATACAAACTGTTTGATCTTAGTACACACAAACTCATAGCAAGCAGAGATGTGATTTTTCATGAGAATACAGATGATGAAATAAGTAAATATGATGTTTGGCATACTCCTTCTGACAATGATGTTCATGTTACAATTGATATAGATGGTGAACGGGAACAAGTAGAAGAACAGGTACACAAGCAGAAACGGGTACAAGAACAAAGTGAAAGCATCATGGATACTACAAACACTCCTCTTAGAGGGGATCCTACACCTCAGAAAAGAAGAAGTGAAAGTGAACAAAGTCGTGGACCACAGAGGAAGTCATCATGAACAATTTAGGTACCCTCCAGGTATAAAGATTATGCATTGATTACACAAGCAATGAATATTGAAGAACCTGTTACTTATGAACAAGCCAAAAATCATGAAGAACGAAAAAATGCAATGAATGAAGAATACGAATCAATAATGAAGAATGAAACATGGGAATTAACAGAATTGTCTGAAAACTAAGTTTCCATAGGAAGTAAATGGTTGTATAAAACCAAATTTCATATAGATGGAATTATTGACAAATATAAGGCTAGATTAGTTGCAAAAGGATATTCACAAGAGGAAGGAATTGATTATGAAGACACTTTTGCACCTGTAGCTAATTAAATACAAAGAGAGTCATGATTGCATTAGCTACACAACTCAATTGGAAAATACATCAATTAGATGTTAAATCTGCATTTTTTAATGGTGATTTAAAAGAAGTTTATTTGGTTCAGCCTGAAGGATTTATAAAGAAAGGACAAGAGGATCTTGTCTGTAAGCTGAAAAAAGCTTTATGTGGTTTGAAACAAGCACTTAGATCTTGGTATATTAAGATTGATTCATTCTTTGTTCAGTAAGGTTTTGTGGAAAGCAAAAATGATCATAATATGTATGTCAAAAAGGATGAAGAAGGGAATGTTGTTTTGATATCGTTATATGTTGATGATTTGATTATCACAGGCAGTGCTTCTAACTTGATTGAAGATATTAAAATTCAGTTATCATATATGTTTGAAATGAAAGATCTTGGTGAAATACATTATTGTTGAGGTTTGGAAATATGGAGAGAAGTTGGTAAAACAATGATCAGTCAAAGTAAATACACAAGGGAAATACTGGAAAGATTTAATATGAGTGGAAGCAAGCCAATGAAAACACCTTTAGAACAGAATGTTAAGTTATCCAATGTTGATGAAACTAAAGAGGTAAATGGTACTTTGTATCGACAGTTGGTGGGAAATTTGAACTATCTCGCTACTACCAGGCCAGGTATAGCATATTCAATCAATATTCTTAGTCAATTCATGGCTAAGCCACTTGAAAGTCACTGGGTAGCTGTGAAGAAAGTTCTTCGATATCTAAAAGGAACTGTTAATTTTGGTATTATGTATACTAATAATTGTGATGTTGAGTTGACAGGTTACTCTGATTCAGATTGGGCTAAAAATCCTGATGATAGGAAATCAATTTCAGGATATGCATTCAACATAGGTACAGGGGTTGTGTCATGTAGCAGTAAGAAATAGCCAACTGTTTATTTATCATCAACAGAAGCTGAATACAAATCTCTATGCATTGCTACTTGTGAAGTTGTTTGGTTAAGGAGAATTCTTGAAGATATTGGCAATAAACAAATGAAACCAACTGTTCTCAAATGTGACAATCAGAGCTCTATTAAATTGGCACACAACCCAATTTATCATGCCAGAACCAAGCATATTGAAATTCAACATCATTTTGTAAAAGAAAAGATACAATCAAATGAAATTGACTTGATCTATTGTAATACCACTGATAATGTGGCTAACATCTTTACCAAGCCTCTTGGAAAGAACTTTGAAGAATGCACGAAACAATTATGTGTGGTAGAAAATTCATTTGTCCATTAAAGGGAAGAGTTAAATATTAATGTAGAAATGAATAAAATAGAAACAGCTGCAACTGAATCCACACTCTCCTTATTTATTATTATCAAATCCATTTTTGTAGGAATCTGTTGCTTGTGTGACAAGCTATATATGTAATGCATTTCCTCCTTGAAAATCAATAAAGTGAGTCTGAGAGCTTCATCTGTGTTAAACTCTGTTCGGAATCTCCATCATAATGTACCAGATGAATTCTGTTCACCAGAATCTACAACGTAACCCAGCTTAATGCATGTGAATGTCTTCCTGATTTTACATATTTTGATATATAGACTGATGTTTCTCATTTGTATTTGAGGTTATCGCATGTTTACTGTGCTTGCAGCTTGAATTTTACAACTACTTAGGTGTAACAA
>LPNX011009183.1:464105-481369 GCA_001517045.1 Pseudotsuga menziesii | reverse complement strand
CTAACCTCCTACCACACAGACACATGACTCAGACCACACAGACTCAGACAACACATGACTCAGACCACACCCAAACACAGGCCAGACCATAGACAGAGGATGAGGACTGTTGGAATAGATAATTCCTACTTATCTATTATGAAGTAGAATCAATCCACGTGAGTTGTGTGATCCTAGATTGGTGTGTGTGGTTGAGACATTTGCTCAACTTACTTTTCTATCATTGGAATAAGTTAGATCTTATAACAATCAGTGAGCTCTATATAATGAGCCACACATGTATTGTAATCAAGTATTCATTTTTCATTAATTCAATTGATAGTGTTTGTTAATTTGGTATCAGAGGTGAGGCNTCAATTGATAGTGTTTGTTAATTTGGTATCAGAGCAACAAAGCATGCACAGTAGCATAAACTGAAGGTGAGACTAACGCTCAACACAGCTTCTCAATGGGCTTTCACGGCAGAATGCCAATCTGGCTATTTCATAACAACAAGTTCAACAACAGGTTCAGATCAGCTATGATTGGGCAACAATCCAAGAAAGCATCGATCTGAATTCGATCATAGAGTGGAAGCTTAGATTACAGCCAGATAAAAGGTGTAGCCGGATTCGATTTTGAAATTGCAGGAGGACAGACGACCTGTGTGAAGAGAGAAGAGCGCCGATCTGCAGACAGAAGAAGCTCCCTGCTGAGGAGAAGCTGCCCAGACAGCACCGAGATCTGAAGAGGCCTGTCCAATCTGTGTAAAAGAGCCTATGTTGACTGAAGCTGCATGAAGCTAGAGGAGCTGACTGGTGGAGACCGCAGACCTGGAGATTGTTGCTGAGAAAATTTGTGAAGATGTTGCTGTGTGGAGGAGCCCCTGCGCATGAGATTGCTACTGGAGGAGATCGTTGTAGTTGGGGTAATTTCTTTTGCTATGCAGTAGCTGCCTCAGATCGCGTGAGTGGAAGACTATTTCCTGTGCTATGAAAGAGCTCGAGTGAAGGAGAGCCATCAAATTACAGCGTTGAGGCTCTGTTGTGGTGTGAAGAAGGGATCGCTGTATCCATCCGCTGTTGAGAGACAGTGAGAGTTTATCAGATCGCTGCTTTCTTGGATTGTTGCCCAATCATAGCTTATCTGAACCTGTTGCTGAACCTGTTGTTATGAAATAGCCAGATTGGCATCCTGAGGAGAGTTGCCGTGAAGATTGTTCTCGCAGGAGCTAAAAGAGACGTTCGCCTAGTTGATCGTGGACTGAATATGGTGGAAGTGATCACTGCAAGTAAGTAGCTGCGATATAGTAAGGGCTGAACGGTGAACGGTGAAGAAGGTGCCCACCTCAAGTGATCGATGTTGGGCTGAGGAAGTCGTGAGTCCACTTCCCACTGCAAAGCATGGAGATCTTTGCTGCGTGAATATTTTTTTGCTGCACCAGACTCGAAGGAGAAGCTTGTTGTATAAGAAGCCGGCAGCTGGTAAATCGCACCATGAAAGAGAGTCATTGTTTCCTGAGCCACCGTTGTGAGCGTGAGGTATAAGCTGTTTTTTGTAGACTCTGTGTTGTGCGTGAGGTTGACGCGGCTTGGAACAATTTTCTGCTGGCCACAAGTAATTTCCTCCACCCTAGAGAAGCAGTGATTGAGAAGCGGAAGGAGTGCCGTGTTGTTTGTGTGAAGATCTTTCTGCAAGTTGATGTATGAAGATCGCTGCCCAATATAAGAAGTCTCCAATTGAAAGAGAGCCATTGCCATCACCGTGAAGGAGGAGGAGGAGAGAGCGCCTGCCATCTGCCCATGTGAAGATCGCAGCCCCATGTGAAGGTGGAATATCGCATAGTCCATCACCGTGCATGCAGAATTTGAGATCAGTCTGTTATTTTGCCAGAGATCAGAGTGGAGAATAGCGTGATCCGNTAGGTTGAGCAAATGTCTCAACCACACACACCAATCTAGGATCACACAACTCACGTGGATTGATTCTACTTCATAATAGATAAGTAGGAATTATCTATTATGAAACTCAAAGGAAATAGAACAAGAATTAATAAATAATCAAAGACACCTAAATATGAATTAAGTTTATAGAGTTACATTTTTTAATTCTATTTTTATCAAAAGAGATCAAGTGACTAGTGAAGAGGCCGGCCATGGGTGCTGCAGGAATAAATACCTCACCAACATGCCCCCCACTATTTTCACCAATAAATCATCCTAGGCTTCCCTTTGATATTAAGCATATCTGTATGATAATGCACACTCATTGCTCTGCAAAGTTGTTACAGTAGCTAATTAGCATTTAGTACATTTAAGTGTTTCTCTTTCTTTTTCGAGAAAAACTTTACGAGGAAATTCAGAATTGCTTCCCTGAATTAGTTGATGACGGCCTAGTAAATCAGTTGATGTAGATTCACCATGAGAGATTCAAATTTCAAACTGACAACCTAGCCAAACGCTCAAAAGCCTTTAAGAGTTCCTCTTGTAATAGACACTGTTAAATTAACCTATAAAGAGCCCTGTTGCTTCCCTCCAATCTCTTTAGATCCTTGTTCTTTATCTTGGTAAAGATCTCTACTCTCTTCTTTCTGTTGGACTTTTCCCACTAGAATAAAATCCTGTTAATTTTGATTTACAAGTGCTAAATTTGCATCTGCATCATTTATACTTGACTTGCGCTTCTCAACTTCACAAGCATCCTTCCCTTTTGATTTTTCTAAACCTTGTCCAAGTGCAAATGGTTCCTCCACAACTTTTTTCTTTTCAAAAGGAGGTACATTCTCAATATTTGCTTTTACTGTACTCTTCAGCTTAATGAGAAACCAATCTTACCAATAGTTGATTATTAGATGAAAGAGTTTTCAACTAGCAGCTTTGGTAACTTCTTTTTTCTTCAATGACTTTGCTTCGAATCATTGTTTTCTTCGATCTTTCTAAACTTTGTCTAATTGCACATGCTTCTTCCAAAGTTGGGTTTTTTTTGCTTTTCACAGGCAGGTACATTCCCAACATTTATTTTTTCTGGACTCTTTTCAGCTAATTGAGAAGCCATTCCTACCAATAGTTGATTATTAAATTTAGAGTTTTTAGCTGGCCACTTCAAAACAGACTGGATAACCTTCTTCAACTAAGTAGTAGCCTAGTAGGTACTGCCATTTCCTAACGTAGCTCAGTGGCTGGGCAACTGCCATTATCTCCATCGTCGTCATCGTCCCAGTGAAAAATACATTATGAATAGACAACTTGAATTTGTTATTAATTTGAATTAATTGTCACACCTCAACATCAATATATTAGATTGTGGATATACAACTTGAATTAGTCACACCAAAAACTTGAATTCTTCATTAATTATTAATTTGGATTTGTCACACCTCAACATCAATATATTAGATTGTGGATATACAACTTGAATTAGTCACACCAAAAACTTGAATTCTTCATTAATTATTAATTTGGATTTGTCACACCTCAACATCAATATATTAGATTATAGATATACAACTTGAATTAGTCACACCAAAAATTTGGGTTCTTCATTAATTAGATTGATCACACTTCAAAATCAATATGATTGGATAAAGAACACATAAAAACTAGCCAAAATATGTATAATAAAAATTTATAAAAAATAAAAAAACTCAAAAATAACAAAAATTAAGTTACACAAGTTTGGATACAGCATTGCTAATGTCTCTCCTTAGTGGCTTTCTCCACTTCAATTCTTGTTTATATGGATCTTAAAACAACTCCAAATCATAAACATAATCAACCATAAAATAATAATGTTATCTTTTCATATGCCTATAGCACTATATAAAATAAGGAAACTCTTTTCAAGGCTTTTACGATATTTTGATAGAATTCTCACTCTTTGACAAAGGCCTCAAGGTTTGCTACAACTTCTTTCTTAATCATGGATTTATAATTAACATACCAAATGTGTTAGTTGATAATTTAAAGTGTATTATTCTCATGATTAAGTATGGTTTCTAATACTTTGACATTTAAATCAAAGATGTAGTCCTTGTCATATCATATGAATATATATATCAAATCTTCTTATATAGATGTTTATAAGAATAACTTTAAATCAAAAACATTTTATTGAAATTTTTAGAAATATATGCTTTTATGGAAAACTATTTATTTTATTCCATCATAAAAATACATTAGAAATTAAATAAGTTTATTATCATTATTTATTGAAATCACAATTTAGAATTAGTTATCTTAAAACATTCTAAAATATTAGAAATAGCATTTCATTTAATTTATTTGTTTTTAATAAAATGAGTTTTTAGTTCATTGAGTTATCTTTAAACATTCTAAAATATTGGAAAGAACATTTTATTTAATTTATTTGCTTTTTAATAGAATGAATTTTTAGTTTATTATTGTTAATTAAATTACAAGCATTTTCAATACTTTTTTTTATCTACAATATAAAATTTTAAAAATTGAGTTAAATAAAAATATATATTTAAAATTTAAATTCAAATTAAAACTAAAATTAATCATTTAAATTTAAAAAACTTTTCTAATTGTCATAATACACTTTTCCATCTTACATATGCAAGCATTAAAAATAAAGACAGATCCATCAGATTTAGATGAGGCTGACATGAAGATTTACACACAATGTTGAAGAAATAAAAACAAGCAAAGCAAGATTCACATACAATTGTTCACAATGGTGAAGAAATTAAAATAATGACGCTTGCATTTTCCTTTTGACCTTCGATGAATAATAATAGGAAGAGGAAGATTTACACATAATGTTAAAGAAATAAAAACAAACAAAGCAAGATTCACATTCACCATGGTGAAGAAATAAAAATAAGCAGAGCCATATTCACACACAATATTGTGTTCAGGTCATTTTAATCATTTTTTAATAAGAAAATGACTTTTATATATATATATATAAGAATGATGAACCTTTTAAACCCTAAAATTATGGATCAAGATTTCTAAAAATAGATAATATACTCTAAAATCAACTCAGAACTTTATTTCAATAATAAATTATTGCAGTTTGAATAACTCACTTATTTCTCCATTGTCCCTTGCTTTACATTGGAGTATAGGGGAGATGTTGTAACGTTTCCCTCTCTGTGTTTAAGATGAACTTGAATTTTTATTATTATTTTCATTTTGGTTTTAACTTTTTATTTTATGAGTAGACATGAATTTATTACTTTTTTTTTTTATAATGTTACGGTACCTTAAGTGACAACATCTCCCCCATACTCGGTTGTAGAGCATCTAAGTGAATAATGTATATATATATATGGAATGATTCATGATGCAATACATTTCTT
This sequence comes from Pseudotsuga menziesii, assembly GCA_001517045.1. Classification (NCBI taxonomy): domain Eukaryota; kingdom Viridiplantae; phylum Streptophyta; class Pinopsida; order Pinales; family Pinaceae; genus Pseudotsuga; species Pseudotsuga menziesii. Next base: position 476,064 of record LPNX011009183.1, on the reverse strand, counting down.
GGTTCTCCTCACATTTGAGAATGGTACATATTGGAATTTCCATCATAATGTACAATTTACACACCAGATGAATTATTTTCACCAGAATCTACAACTTAACCTAGCTTAATGCTTGTGAATGTCTTCCTGGTTTTACATGATGATGATGATGATTAACGTCTAGTGAGACCAACTTTGGTCTATCGGACTTTAAGAAGGATAAAATTTGGTTTACTTTAAAATCTTGTTCCTGTGCTCAAAAAGATTGTCAAGAAGCTTTCCAAGCAAATATAGTTTTGGCAAATTAAGAGGTTATGAAGGTTTGTATTGTAGTAAATACTATGAAACTCAGATCTAATGTGGGTGTAAGCAAGGCACTCTAAGAGAAAATGATTTTCATCATCAACACACATAGAATCACACATATGGCAAGCTCTTTTCGCCTTGTTGAGTATAGTTGTCATTGATGTCAAAAGAGTTCATTAATTACAAAGGAAATGACATGACATGTATGATGATGTGACATGTGTGATGAGGTTGCAAAGTCATATGATGATGTTCTAGTGCTCTCATGAAGTTTGTAAAAATATGGCAACTTGTTGAAACTCTTGTTAAAACTCTGAAAATTGACTAAGTATAGGAAAATCAAAGTTCATTAATGACAAAGGAAGTGATGACATGGCATATGGCAAGTGTGGTGAGGTTGCAAAGTCATATGATTGTGTTATAATCCTCTCATGAAGTCATTGTTACAATTTGACACCATTATGTAAAAGTATGGCAACTTGCTGAAACTCTTGCTTAAACTCTGAAAATTTGACTAAGTATAAATTATTCTTAATTTGTCTAAGAGATGTCTAAGAGGCCTCTATAAAATACATGGTATCTTCTGTATTTTATGAATTAAATGATTATGATGATATAGACATCTCGATTCTTGTCTTGTGCATCTAACCATATGATTGCTTTGTCAAGACTGTCTCTGACGGTGAAGTTATTAGTCTAGAAAAAGTGTTTTCTGGCATGATCTGCACTGTTTCAATTCTAGGAAATCTACCTAAGTGGCCTCAATAAAATGTCTGTCATATTTTATAGGATATTGATAAAAATCATATGAGACCATCAGGATTTAGGTTGTTGATGTGTGCATTTGACCATGGTCTTAGTTCCCCTAAAACGTGCTTGAAGAAAAAGTTACATGTATGTCAAAATGAGGTTTCAGACTGTTTTGGGAAATTTGTTGAAAATTGAGTAAGTATTGAAAAATCGGTCTAAGTTTCTCTAGTAAAATGCACACCATATTTTGTAGGAAACTAATAAAAATAAGTTGAGACCATCAGGATGTAGCTTGTTGATGTGTGCATCTGACCATGGTCTTATTTCTCCTAAAATGTGCTTGAAGACAAAGTTATAGGTCTGTCAAAACAGGGTTTCAGGTTGTTTTGCATCAATTCATGAAAATGCATGTTTCCATAATGAAGAAATACATTGGTGAAAAGGTTTTAATGAAGGGACACAATGATAAAAAGACATGATGAAAGAAGTATTTAAACAAGAGTTTGAAGTGGAAGAAAGATGTCTCAGCAATCCATATCAATGTAACAGCAAGAGAAGACAAAGACCAATGAAGTGAAGAATAATCAGTAACAAAATTGAATAAAAAGATCAAATTAAGGATGTAGGGTGGTGCTAGGGCAGGCTATATCACTGCAAGGGTGTCGTAGCCTCCCTCCAGTAGTAGATGGTAAATAGAGTTTCGAAACATCCTTTGAGTTGTAGTTGATAAACCAGGGGGTTGTATCCTCCCTCCAGTTGTAGCTGGTAAATAGGGTGTCGAATCATCCTTTCAGTTCTAGTTGATAAACTAAGGGGGTCGCAACCTCCTTCCAGTACTTGTTAGTAAATAGGGTGTTGAAGCATCCTGTCAGTTGTAGCTGGCAAAACATGGTGTTGTTGCATCCTTTAGTTGTAGCTAAGAAACTTGGGGATTGGTATCTCCAACAAGTTGTAGCTTCGCAAAAACAATTGTAAATATAATTTTGCAGTTATAGAAAGTGTGTGGTTTTCTCAATTGGGCTTCCACGATAATTATTGTGTTATATGTATCTTGTTGATCATGTGCGTTAATGAATAAGGTAAAAGTGGTTTTAATTGTTAAAATTGTCAATATTGATTCACACCACCCCCACATTTTCAGTATTGTCCAATATTCCAACATGCCCATGGAGTTTTAAGAATAGAACAACGCCTTGTTTCCCTATGGAGTTCATGAGAGTTCGTTCTAATCTTGGCTATATTAATTTTATTTCGTGAGCTAGTTACTACCGAGAGATACTTTTGATCTTCCAAGTTAGGATTAATGACCTCCTTATAGTATCTTAATTTTCTCTTAACCGCTAAATTTTCCTCACACCATAATTTCTCTTTAAACTTAGAAGTAATAATATTTTGGCATTACCAATGTTCTACAAAATGTAGTTTTCGTCAATGTACCAATGGTTTAACCAAGCCATGGTATCTTTACACCAACATCGCTTGAGGCATAGTCGGTTTTGACTTGAGTTTAAAGCAATTTTAGGAAGACTCTCGTTTCCCATGGTATTTATCTTATGCTTGTACATCAGGTACCTAGTCATACCCATGCTCTCGATGGGCGAAAGACCCACTTCTCTCAGGAGAATAGGATAAGGCATATTGCTTTTAATTTTGAGGTTATAAGTTATAAACCGCTTCTGGATTTGCTTAATCTTCCTCCAAGATTCTCTAGAAATGTTGCACCCCCATGCTTCTCAACCATACAAAATAACGGGGATGACAGGAGTTTCAAAGAGGAACTTCTTTTTATCCCACATGACCAGATTGACCGATTTACAGTTATTTTCAAGACCAAAATAAGCTTTACACCCTCCATTAATCACTTTCCTAATGCTATAGTTTCAATTGAGCTTGTGATGAATATTAATTTCGAGATACTTGTAAGAAGTCACTTCCTCTAGATTTCTATTATCATAAATAAAATTTACATCGTTGTCTTTCATAAATTTTATAATCATGATTTTTGTCTTGTCGGTGTTATCAGTCATATCCATGTTAGAGCAAAAATCTTTAAGAATTCTTAATTGTTTATCGAGATCAAAAGGACGCCTTGTCATAAGAACTATATCATCGACATAAAGTAGGAGGATGATAACTATCCCAGCTAATATTGATTCAACGCAACCTGCTTCTTCTAAACATTTTTCTAGCTTATCAATGTAAATGCTAAAAAGAGTATGGGAGAGGGGGAAACCTTGTTTAATTCCAATTTTACAATTTATATACATTGTCCACCCCTCATTATTCTTAAACTTGGCAATGACATTTTCGTATAAACTTATCGCGGCATCTCCCAACTCAAAAGGAACCTTAAGCTCCTATAGCTTATTCCACAAGTTATTTCTAGGCACTGTATCAAAAGTTTTCTAAAATCCACAAAGGAACAAAATAAGTCAGACTTATTATTACGACAATTCTCTGCAATGATCCTAAGCGTAACAAGGTGGTTTGTGGTTGAATGATTCCTTCTAAGACCTGTTTGGCCTTTAGCCCGCTTACCATCCATATCTAGCCATTCATTGATCTTCTTTTCTAAGATAATACCATATAACTTAGCTAAGAGAGGGCTAATCATAATAGTCTGATAATTAGAGGGGTCATTTTTATCACCACTTTTGAAAATATGAATAATGTGACCTTGAGTCCAAGGTGTAGGAATAATAAGGCTTTGTTACATATTTTGTTATATAAATTGATGTTTGTCATTCATGTTTACTGTGCTTGCAACTTTAGAATTTCACAACTACTTATGTGCAACTAACAAACTAAGAATCAATAAGAATTTCCAACTGGAAAATTCATCGAAAAAATCTGGAATTCCAAAATATTCCAAAACTGAAAAGACACTTTCTTTAATGTAAGAAATGTTTCTTTGTTTTTGTTCATGTCTTTTTGTGTGGAAGGGTCACTAGACGTGCAAATTATGAAACTCAAAGGAAATAGAACAAGAATTAATAAAAATCAAAGATATGTAAATATGAATTAAGTTCATAGAGTTATATTTTTACCAAAAGAGATAAATCCCTGGGTAGTCATGAGGCCATGGGTGAGCTCCAGGAATGGATACCGAGTCAACAAGCCCCAGTGTTTTCACCAATGAACCATCTTAGGCTTCTCTTTGATATCAAACATATGTGTATGATAGTACACACTCATTGCTTGCAAAGTTGTTACCCTAGCTAATTATCATTTGGTATTAATTTTGTAGAGAGTCCTCAGATTTACATTCAAGTGTTTCTCTTTCTTTTTCAAAAAAGACTTTAAGAGGAAATTCAGAAATTTCTTCCCTGGATTAGTTGATGACGGCCTAGTAAATCAGTTGATGTAGATTCACCATGAGAGATTAAAATTTCAAACTGACCACAAACGCTCAAAAGTTGATGTAGATTCACCATGAGAGATTCAAATTTCAAACTGGCCACCTGCTAGCAGTGAACTAGCCAAACGCTCAAAAGCATCTAAAAGTTCCTCTTGTGATAGACTCTGCTAATTAACCTATAAAGAGCCCTGTTGCTTCCCTCCAATCTCTTTAGATCCATGTTCTATGTTCTTTATCTTGGTAAAGATCTCTACTCTCTTCTTTCTGTTGGACTTTTACCACTAGAATAAAACGCTGTTAATTTTGATTTACAAGTGCTAAATTTGCATCTTCATCATTTATACTTGACTTGCCCTTCTCAACTTCACAAGCATCCTTCGCTTTTGATTTTTCTAAGCCTTGTCCAAGTGCAAATGGTTCCTCCACAACTTTTTTCTTTTCAAAAGGAAAAACTTCTCAATATTTGCTTTTACTGTACTCTTCAGCTTAATGAGAAACCAATCTTACCAATAGTTGATTATTAGATGAAAGAGTTTTCAACTGGCAACTTCAGACTTGGTAACTTCTTTTTTCTTCAATGAGATTGCTTCGAATCATTGTTGTCTTCGATATTTCAAAACCTTGTCTAAATGCACATGGTTCTTCCAAACTTGGGGTCTTTTTTGCTTTTCAAAGGCAGGTACATTCCCAACATTTATTTTTTCTGGACCCTTTTCAGCTAACTGAGAAGCCATTCCTACCAATAGTTGATTATTAAATGTAGAGTTTTCAGCTGGCATCTTCAAATTAGACTGGATGACCTTCTTCAACTAGGGTTCCAAATCATTATTTCTTTTGCTATCAACCTGAAGATCATATTTAGTGAAAGAATTCATGAAATAAGATCGTAACCTTCTTCAATGTAGAGTTTTCCTGAAATAAGAATTCCTCTAGTTGATTATTAAATGTAAAGTTTTCAGCTGGCATCTTCAAATCAGACTGGATAACCTTCTTCAACTAGGGTTCCAAATAATTAAGTCTTTTGCTACCTAGTTCCAAATAATTAAGTCTTTTGCTATCAACCTGAAGATCATATTTAGTGAAATAATTCATGAAATAAGATTATAATGTATAAGTAGAATGATCAACAACAAAAAGCATTTTTTTAGAGCACAAGAAAGGTAAGGATATTACAAATTTCTCGAGGATAACTAGAGAAAATGCAAATAGCTTATTTTCTATAGAAAACAACTTACCATATTGGGTGTTTATTGCCCAGATTGCTTCAAATGCAACCATCGCTTACAGCCTCCTTATTGGTTCCAGCGCCACCAGCTTAAGAAAAAACCCCATAGATCTGCTTCTGATTGGTTCCAGGTCCTCCGATGTAAGAAGTGTGAAAGAAGCACCAGAAATTTCCACGGTCGCTGTAAAATTGCGACAATGTGCAGATCCTTCCTACTTAAAATGATAAGATAGATGTGAAATGTTCTTCCTTCTAAAAGAAGCTACCAAAGGACATTTTTAGCCAATCTGGTCTCCTGCTTGGTTACCAGAAATAAAATGAAATTTACAACACCCCACCATAATAAAAAAATCAGTAGAATTGCTAACAAATGAGCATCATATATCATTGACAATTTCAACTTATTCTTTGCTGATAACTTGAGCAACACAAGTGTTACAAAATTTTAGCTGAGTGCTAGCCAGCATCAGGTTGGTGGTTTGACTTCTTGGAGAGCCCTTTGTGGGTTGGCCAGGCAAACTGGTTGTGTCGTCTACTGGTTTGGGGTGGGATTTCCATCAAACTGGTTGTGAAATATTTTCCTCCGGGTGGGATTTCCATCAAAATGGCTGTGTAGTCTGCTGGCTCGAGTAGTGAGCAGTATCGTAATATTATCGCCTTCGGATGGGATTTCCACCATCTCAGAATTTAAACTTAAACTCCTCTGTTCATGTCACGGTAGATTCTGCCTCTAAGAATTTGCAAAATTGAAGTTTCTGCTTGAAATAGAACAGCAAAACAAATATAGCAATCTTAACAATAAACAGGTTTAGGTGCATTTTACGCAACAACACCATCTAGAATCTGTGTTTCACAATGGTGGGAGAGTGATGCCATGAAGAGGCCTTGACAGTGATCATTGATCAAGAACAGCCCTTTAAACCATAAAGAAGCTAATGAGGTCCAATGGTTAGTTCAACCAGCAGTGAGCAAACTCTGTACCAGATTGACTAAGGTTGACAAAAGCCCCAACCTTATTGGGAACACATACCATGAAACTGATTACATCTAGCTCATTACAAGTTGCTAATTCAACAAGGACTATGCTATTTACATATGCTTTCTTCCTGTGTAGAGGACACGTAACACTCAAAGAGAAACGAAAATTGCATCATAAACCAGAAGCCATTTTCAGGGTTCAGCGAAGTCAGGTGTCAGTAGGGCACGCTGTTCCTGAAGTGCCAAATTTTATCAATTAAAAGGGATCACAATGTCTAATCATTTCCGACTAGAAACATAATGGAAATCTGGTTTTGGTACGTGTATATACAACAGCAACAACCTTGGGCTTCACACGGAGCAGTATAAGCGCTAACCAAAACGCCCCCGACTCGCCGGAACCCGGCATGTCAACGGCATGTCAATTTGTTCTGAAACAACAATTTTGAGGTTTTAAATACCGATTTTGGTAATCTGGGTCGTTTTAAAATGGTTCATTCAGTATGGAGCACCTGAATCTAAATGCAGAAATCAAGAAATAACAAAAACAACAGTTTTTATAAACATTTTTAACCAGATTCTATTCGCCGGAAACTCCCGCCTCGCCGGAATCCGGCATGTCAATTTGTTCTGAAACAACAATTTTGAGGTTTTAAATGCCGATTTTGGTAATCTGGGTCCTTTTAAAATGGTTCATTCAGTACATAGCACCTGAATCTAAATGCAGAAATCAAGAAATAACAAAAACAACAATTTGTATAAACATTTTTAACCCATATCTATTCAAAATTAGTTGGAAAAGCATGTCAATTTGTTCTGAAATAACAATTTTGGGTTTTAAATGCCGATTTTGGTAATCTGGGTCGTTTTAAAATGGTTCATTCAGTACAGAGCACCTGAATCTAAATGTAGAAATCAAAAAATAACAAAAACAACAATTTTCAGTTTCTATTCGAAATTTGCGGGGGGTTCGGCGAATTTCGAATAGAAACAGGTTAAAAATGTCCCCGACGAATTTCGAATAGAAACCGGTTAAAAATGTTTATAAAAATTGTTGTTTTTGTTATTTCTTGATTTCTGCGTTTCGATTCAGGGGCTGAATGAACCATTTTAAAACGACCCAAATTACTAAAATCGACATTTAAAACCTCAAAATTGTTGTTTCAGAACAAATTGACATGCCGGATTCCGGCGAGTCGAGGGCGTTTTGGTTAGCGCTTATACTACTCCACCAAAATGTAATGTAGTGCAGTTATAGTCTGCGGAGAGCCCTCGAACCTCTTACATGACTGACAGAAAGTACGCCAGATAACGCTGCATTCACATAAAAGTAAACTATTGGTAGTTATAGGTTAAAATTGACGCAGTTTACTTGTATTTACTTTTGGAGTGGTCTAACTAGGAGACCATTTTGATTTTCAGGTTGAATTTTTTTTGTGTAATTTATGTTGTTTGTTGGGTAATTTAAAGCGCAGAAATGAAATCAGAGGATTAAAAAATCAATAAAATGTATAAGTGTTTTTGGGACAAAAAAACCGGTAAAAAATAATCTGAAAGAGAAAAATGGTCCTAAATCGTTTACTTTTACCCATAAAATACAGTTTAATGTGAAATGAACGCATCAACAGTGAAGTTCCGTTAATTCTAGAAACTGTCAATTTAATGGACAAGCTTGAAATTTAACAGTATTTAATGTTTATATATTAAGAGGTGTAACCCAGCATCAACTTAACAAGCTTTTTTTTTCAGAAGAAAAAATAGCGGACCTTGATATTCAGAATTGAATCAAAGGACATCATATGCAATCAGTCTGCACAGGCTATCCGATCTGCGGTGTAACACATACATTTGGGAGCCCCTCTAATCACTATAGAAACGGTGATACATCCCATTCTGTCAAGTCCATGAGCAGAAAAAAAAAAAAAAAAAAAAAAAAAAAAAAAGCCTACCAAGGGCAGGCTTTCATCATCATTCCTGAAAACAAATCAGAAGTTTCTGCTGAAATCAAAGATCATAAATAACCACGAAGCTTATTAGTCCTGAGCATAACAAGAACGCTGAGAGTCTCTTCAATGTCAGCTAGGATCCGATACAACATAAACAAAATGTATTCGTGCCAAAAAAAAAGAGAAGGGACAGAGTCCCGGCACTAAGCTTAAAAAAGTTGATAGTGTTACGGAGAGAAATTCCTATGGCTTGGGGTACCACAACAGACAGCTAGACTCCAGAAATCAATCTTTCCCAATATGCAATAGAAATAAAATGTCTAACACTAAAGGATCGAACCTCGTACCTTATTCCGGACAGTTGAAGTAGATCCCCGTTGAGCTTTCCAATCTTCAGCTTGAATTGATATAATACTTCCTCAACAATAAGTAAACAATACAAGCATACTATATTTCATGGTGTTAGATCTATTCTAGCATATATAATCAATGATGTAAAAGCATTTGACATATTCCAATGGATACAATATTCATTCAAATACACATTACTAGACATGAAAAGATATTTCTATTAATATGAATCAGAGATTACGAGTGACAACCTCTGACGGCACGTCTGCGAACCGGAGAAACTGAATCCCCCACTTGGGCCTCCACCACCTCAATCCTCCATCACTCAGATAGCAAGCTCACTAGCAAAAGGCAAGCTTGGGAAGAACACAACAGTGCTCCAAGGGACAAAGGGATGCAGAGTCAAGCATAAGTTCTGGCAACAATGGACTATAGTTTCGTTACTCTCAATTCTCTCTTATCTCTATATGCCTTCAATGTACCAAGGAGTTCCTTATATAGCTTCACAAGGGATAATGAAGGGTCGAATCCGTGTGATCTCAAGGCATATGGAAGGCCAGGAGTCATATGAGTCGGATCCAAGTCAAGGAAAACTCCAAAAGGATTTGGATTATGCACACATCCCGATGTACGCGACTATAGGGGTCATATCCGCGTATGTACGTGGTTATCGAGGAAAAAGCCTCGTATATCATCTTTTATATAGTTTTTAGGGATGATCAAGGACAAATCAAAAGACAAAAAGTGGTCCATAGGGGCTAATGAGTCTGCAGCGGGACAGGGGAAGGCCATACAATGTGTGATTCACCTAGTGTGGTGAAATCTGCTATAATAGATGCCCCCTAATGTATGAGATCAGAGGGGTTATACGATGGCCGAAATACATTATAAGTACATCCCAGAAGTGGAGTGATGAAGGTACCCAAATGGAAGACCAGCCACCCAATCAGCATAGTACAATAATACAACTCTGCATATAACTGCAAATACATATAGCAGTCCCGGATACATAAGAGTACAATGGCCATGAATAGGCATGAAACATGATAACACATATGTGGTCATCGCCACGTACAATATACATAGATCAGAATCTCCATGATGAAGATATACAAAGGACCACGATCTCCACAAAGGCTGAAGATATATAATAGATCAAGATCTCCATAGTGGCTGGAAATGTCTGACATATACTGGAACAAGTCACGAGAGCTGAAATCTCATGAACACTGGCACGATCAATGAGGTAGCATATAATGGATGCCACCAATCTGGAAGGTCTTCTACACACATCGCTACGAGTACATGTCCTACTATGTGAATAGAGGTGTCGAGGTCGAACATAGTAGTCCATCGTCTGATTACAGGTCATTGATGTATACCGTTGACAGACGCGAGATCACCCACCGATAATGAAAATGGGAATCAAGATACTAGAGTGCAAACTAACAAGTGTGAATAAATGTGTTGAGGTCGAACACTTGAGAGAATCCATCGATCAGGGGACATTGATGTATTCCCAAAACTGTCGACAGCGAGAGAACCTGCCACTGATGACTGCAAGTCTCAAGGCACTCAAAATGACTCTAGACTCCAATCTCAGAATAAATGATCTGAAGTCGATGGGATGAAATCCGCTGGAAGGAGGGCATTAGGGCATCCCCCATCATCCAACACGAGGTACTCAGCAGGGCTGTATAATGTGGAAGGACTCGATCATAAGGTGCACGAACCAGTAACTATACCGGGGATGGCCGACATGCAAAGTCAAGATAACTGAAGAATGGCCAACTCAGGTTTCAACTTCCTTCGAACAAGAACATAACGGCGTATGGTGACTGAATGAAGGCAGCATAGACTCGATATACAAACTGGGACATCTCTATGACGCAGGAGGCATCAATAGAGGCTCCATAGGGACTGAAAGCATAACGAGTCAGTGGAGATAAAACTCAGATAAACGAGTACAGCTCCTAAAGTCAAACTATAACCCAACCAATGGATGTGATATACAGTGCTCTGTTCGAAGGCGACACGACTCGACATCTGCCAAAGTTAATATCTTTTCTTATTCGGCTTTTTGGTTTTTTGATTTTTTTGGTCTTTTTCAGTTATTTGAAAAGCTTGAAAAAAGAATAAACTAGCTTTATAGTTACAAACTAGGAGGAGACGAGTGTCCCGAGGGCAAACAAACTAGTTCCAAGCAGTGGAACATACATATGCTCAATGCAAGGATACATGTGTAGGATATCGACACTCGGGGGAAAATCCCCTCCTGGTAAAAAGGAAATCAAGCTGCGAAGGATATAAAGAAAGGCTCTGCATGGCTAGACATGGCTGAAACGCAATGTCAGGGGAGTCGGCATAAAGCTCAATAAGACAGGCAAAGCTCATGATAATGCATCCACAACTTGATACAAGGGAGCCCGGGGGATCACGGCCAGCATAAGATCAAGAGGAGTATGAGGCTCTTGCTAAATGTCATGGAAATACTATACAACGGACTCCCACACCCTAAAGGGAGAAACATCGGCATGGGCACCAAATGCAAATAAGGCGCTAACTAGGGTACCCATGTAAGGTGAAGCTCTACCACTCATATCATGCCACTTCTATAGCAGCAAGAAAGTTCCATGACATAATAGAGTGGGTTCGTACCTAAGGATATAGTGACATGGTCATAAGGTCATGCAAAATGCAAACGGTGGTGAACCTAACCTATATGCCAGTGTAAACGTTATACCTGAGATAGGCACGAACAGTCTCTGGTCACAAAAGAAGCATCCAACAGACAACTTCAGACCCAAGGAAGACCCAACCACACTCACAACCCACCCAGCAACTTCCCACAACACCAGACTCACCAAAAGGGAGGATGTATGCGACTGTATAAAGAACAGCTGCGTATGTACACGACTTTTGGCCAAAAATCCGCGTATGTACACGACTTTTGTCCAAAAACCCGCGTATACAGAGAAGGCAGTGGTAAAAAGCAGGTTAAGGCCAAACCAATAAAGGGGAGTGTCAATGGACACACATACTATAACATACGACACAGAAATAGAG
>LPNX011009183.1:439817-463689 GCA_001517045.1 Pseudotsuga menziesii | reverse complement strand
CTGAATCCCCCACTTGGGCCTCCACCACCTCAATCCTCCATCACTCAGATAGCAAGCTCACTAGCAAAAGGCAAGCTTGGGAAGAACGCAACAGTGCTCCAAGGGACAAAGGGATGCAAACTCAAGCATAAGTTCTGGCAACAATGGACTATAATTTCGTTACTCTCAATTCTCTCTTATCTCTATATGCCTTCAATGTACCAAGGGGTTCCTTATATAGCTTTACAAGGGATAATGAAGGGTTGAATCTGTGCGATCTCAAGGCATATGGAAGGCCAGGAGTCATATGAGTCGGATCCAAGTCAAGGAAAACTCCAAAAGGATTTGGATTATGCACACATCCCGATGTACGCGACTATAGGGGTCATATCCGCGTATGTACACGGTTATCGAGGAAAAAGCCACGCATATCATCTTTTATATAGTTTTTAGGGATGATCAAGGACACATCAAAAGACAAAAAGTGGTCCATAGGGGCTAATGAGTCTGCAGCGGGACAGGGGAAGGCCATACAATGTGTGATTCACCTAGTGTGGTGAAATCCGTTATAACAGATATTTCCCATGATCAATGATCATTCCATCCAAAGATTTCGAAAAGTTCCCAAAACCTGGATCTAACAATAGAGCCTTTTTTGAGAGACTGTCAGCCTGTTGGTTATGCTCATGATAAATATGCTTGATGGTCAAAGGTGGAATAATTTGCAGCAGGGACCTAATGTCCTTACACCAGTGACTCAAGTGAGGAGAGTTTAGTGATGCAGTCATGTTTGCCCAAGAAATAATGACAAGGGAGTCACCGTAAATAGTACTAAGAGGGATCCCCAAATGTTTTGTCACTGCAAGGAGAGCCCAAAGAGCTAGGAGCTCAGATCTGGTGTGTGTGCTTTTGCCACAACCCAGAGTGAAGTTAATAGTGTGTGAATCGCTCAAGAGAAGCACAAAGCCTACTCCCCCAAGGTTCAACTTAACAAGCTTAACATCCTTAACAAGCTTAACAAGCTTAACCCAACATCAACTTAACAAGCTTTCTTTTTCAGAAGAAAAAATACCGGACCTTGATATTCAGAATTGAATCAAAGGACATCATATGCAATCAACCTGCACAAGCTATCCGATCTGTTGTGTAACACATACATTTGGGAGCCCCTCTAATCACTATAGAAACAGTGATACATCCCATTCTGTCAAGTCCATGAAAAAAAAAAGCCTACCAAGGGCAGGCTTTCATCATCATTCCTGAAAACAGGTCAGAAGTTTTTGCTGAAATCAAAGATCATACATGACCACGAAGCTTACTAGTCTTGAGCATAACAAGAAGGCTGAGAGTCTCTTCAATGTCAGCTAGGATCCGGTACAACATAAACAAAATGTATCCGTGCCAAAAAAAAAGAGAAGGGACAGAGTCCCGACACTAAGCTTAAAAAAGCTGATAGTTCCCATGATCAATGATCATTCCATCCAAAGATTCCAAAAAGTTCTCAAAATCAGGATCTAACAATAGAGCCTTTTTTGAGAGACTGTTAGCCTGCTCGTTATGCTCACGATAAATATGCTTGATGGTCAAAGGTGGAATAATTTGCAGCAGGGACCTAATGTCCTTACACCAGTGACTCAAGTGAGGAGAGTTTAGTGATGCAGTCATGTTTTCCCAAGAAATAATGACAAGGGAGTCACCGTAAATAGTACTAAGAGGGATCCCCAAATGTTTTGTCACTGCAAGGAGAGCCCAAAGAGCTAGGAGCTCAAATCTGGTGTGTGTGCTTTTGCCACAACCCAGAGTGAAGTTAATAGTGTGTGAATCACTTAAGAGAAGCACAAAGCCTGCTCCCCCAAGGTTCCCAGCAGCTGCCCCATCAAAGAAGCCGCAAGGGAAGAAGAGCTAAGGACGAAAGCCAATACATCTGATTTTTTTCTTTTTTTTGGTACAGGAAAAAGATGCATTAGCGCTTCAATTTGATGAAGGATAGAGTAAACAGAGGGTTGTTTATTGTCGAAAATACAACAGTTCCTTAGTTTCCAAATACTCCAGAAAAAGAAGAGGGGCAAATAGCTAATGGCTGAGCCAACAGAAATGATGTTGAACCAAAGTTCAAGGAAAGACCTGACTGTGCAATTATTTAAGGAGGGAATTCCAAATTGCTCACAGAAAACTGAATAGACTCTTCTTGAAAAGGTATAATCGATGAACAGATGTTGGATCAAGTCTTCATCCATCCTGCATAGAATGAAAATACCTGGACCCTGTCTACCACGGCATTGGAGGTTATCCCAAGTTATTACACAATTCATTATCAGTAACCAAATGAAACATCTGATTTTTGCTGGGATATTAAACATCCATAGAAGGCCCAACACTTTGGACAGATCGATTATGGAATTGATGCACAATGCACTCATACCCAAGTGTCGCAGTGAGCTTCCCAACATAATTATTGTAAGACCATAATAATGAATCTTTCTGATTGAAGAGTCGTATTCTGCCATACTCAAGCCCCGATATAAAACCGTTCCAAAGAAATTTCCATTCATCTCCCAGGTCCAATTCCTCAGCAGTGAACCAATAGCTCTGTGCATTCGGGGAGTGATTTCTTGCTTGATCCAACGTTATTATACCATAATCCTCCAGGTAATCCCGAAGATCTTGTGGAAGAAAAAATGGAGAGTCGATACCTACTATTGGATCTTAGCCCACACGAATATTCTCACCATTTCTCATCAGCTTAACAAGCTATCCTTTTGGCGATCTCGGTTCACGTCAAATCTATAAAGCCATCAATTAATAAATTTTGGTTTCTTAATTCGTGGGAAATTCGGGACTCGAGAGTAAATTTTCGTCCCAATTTCCAAAGTCTTTCGTTTGAGTACAGTCAAATCAAGGTGATATTTACTCTATCCCGCAATCAGAGTAAAAGGATTATAGAGGCGTTGAAATGGAAATATTTAGTAAAAAACTATTTTTAGGTGGGTGATAACAAAATAAGATCTGGTTAAGTTTTATATATACTGTGAAATAATGTTTTTAGGAATTTTCTTCAATTTTAAATCGAATTAAATATTAAAATTTCAATTCAATATCTTACTATTACACCAAAAAGATGTCTCATGTGGATTATATGGATTGAAATTAGGTACACTTTTCCAAATTAGGTTGGATTTTCTCTTATTCTTACTGCATGCCCAGAGTTGTAGCTCTGGACTTGTGTGTTTCTTTGCCACTTAGTTCAAAGCTGCCCCTAAATCATTAAAATCTTACACTCCAATTAAATGGTCCTTAACATTAGTCCTCTGATGAGAGACTTCAAGATTTGTGTTGGACGATTATGAGAAACTCCAAGGTAAGTGTTGGACTATTTGTCCCAACTTGGAAGCATGTCACAACCAGATCCTGGTTTGATATCATCTTCTTTCTACCAAGACTTGTTCTCCTATGGTTTGTGTGAGTGGTGAGTTGAGTTGGAAGGGTTGTAGACTATAGTAACTTTGAGGCTTCGAGATTTATTTTCTTCAAGAATTTAATCACGATGCATAAAATCTCATTTCTCCATTCCCTAGCCCTAACTCTATTTACCGAAATATAATAGCGAAATAAAAGTAAACAACAACAGATCTTCTATGCAAGGAAATAAGATGTTAAGTAACCAAACTCACTCAGCAAAAACCAAGTCCTTTACATAAAGGCAGGTAAATACCATAACAAGTAAGCGATAAAACAAGTCACGGAAGCCCAACATTCTCTACGTTCCACTTAAGAATGAAGTTAAGTGGAACGCAGAGAATGTTGGGCTTATCATATAATGTTCTTTGAGTCTTTTTGCTTTACTATCTTCTAACCAACTATTTGTTAATAATGTTTTTTGTTAATCTAATAATAGAAAGTAATTCTAGATTTTCAAAGTCTAAATTATAGGTGAATGGAAATCTTGGACAACCTCCTGACCCTTTGGTAAATTTATATTAAATGTCAATAGACATGTTATTCTATTGCTTAGATAGATTAAGTTCTATTTAAAATATTTCATTAAATTTATTATTTTTCAGTTTTTTTTGTGTATTTGAGCGTTTCAAACTGGCCTAAAATTCTAATAGTAGAGTTACAATTGGTTTTGAATTTTTCTTCATTTTTAAATCAGTAATGTTGATAAGATGTGGACATTTTGTCTTTAGATAGAGAAGTCCATGGAAAATAGGTCTAAAAGATTAATGAAAGCCAGCAAAGGAAACAAGGTCTAAAAAATAGCGGAGGAGCCTTTACATAGTTTATAAAAACTAAGATTTGCTATTAATTTCAATACAATGCTATTATTTATACAAAGTATTAACCTTAATCATTTTTCTGTAATTTTGATATAATCTGTATTAAGAAAAACCCTACTAAGAGTGCACTAATTACTGCAGTGCCTTTGTTTTTGTTGTTTTATATTGTTGTTTGTTGTTTTAGTATTTATTTTATCTAATTTTGGTTTATAACTAAAACTTTTAATTATTGGTAAAAATAAATAATAGACTTCACATGAAGGGCACTTTCAGAGAGAAGACCGTCATAATTTTTTTTTATTGATGGGTATGGGTGCCCGTCAAATTTAACCCCTGATTGGTACGAATTTTCACTCTCAATTTTTTTTCAGCGTTTTTGGCCATGAATCTTCACGGAATTTTCAAAAAGCGCAAAACACTAGCATATCTTTACAGAGTGTGGGTGCTCGGGGGTTTTGTGTCACACGATTTCATTTATGTGTAACAAACAACAAAAATTATAGATTTTATGTGTTAAATTCACTGAATTCAGGCGAAAAATCCGTCACAAAGTCAAAATTGCCCCCTGATTGGATGGCTTCGATATTAAAGGTTAACTTTATATGTAAAATTTTGAATTAATGGACGGAAAAATACAAATAGAGTGCATCCCATTTCAAACTTAGACAAAACAATACAAAGTGAGCATGGTCTCATTCAAACTCCATGTTCGTGAACGAGGTTTTGAGTTACAATGACATCATCCGTAGGCAAGCTTCAGAGACCCCTTGTCTAAATATGCAACGATTTTGCTCGGTTTGTTTCTTGGTTGTCATTCGTTAGACCCCTCACTTTTATGGTTGCCTCTCGTTTATTGATTCCATATCCTAGCATCGATAAAAACACATTGCGAAACATTGGTCGTACCGGGGCAAAACGTGTAACCACTGACAAGCACTTGTTCAATTCTCAAGGTGACCATTGACGTCGTCTGAAGGTAATGCATAATGCATGCCATGGCATCCATGCATCTACCTATGCCGAAATTTGAAATTCGAACTCAGTAATGGGTTTCCCATGCCGAAGTTTGAAATTTGAACTTGGGCGAGCAAAGTTTAAAATTTGAATTTAGTGATGGCTTCTAATAGCAATATGGTAGGGGAGCTATAGATTTGATCATTAGAAGTTCCTTCTCTATAGAACACGAAAATGAAGCCAAGGGTGGCTATTTAGAACAGACGTGTGTGGGTCAATGGAATTGTAATTGTTGGAGCATGTAATGTTCCTACTTGGAAATTTTGAAAAAAAAGTGTAATTTGGGCAAATTCGAACTTAACTAGTCATGATTATGGGGGGGTTCCAACTGACTCCTAATGGTCCTGAATCTTAAATGCAATGGTTTGGTGAGTCCTAGCACATCCCAATCTTACCTCTAAACACTTTTAATCAGAATTTAGGCTTATGCAACTTGTTTTGGGGCTAATGACAGGAAGTGGAAATTTCTTAGGAAATTGTGGTCAAATTCCCCCGTAGGGTGTGGGACAAATTGACTTCCCAACTCAAGTACGACCCTCCCAGCTTTGTGAAAAGAGTATGGGGATTAATATCATAATTATAATGTGCAACATTCATATGACCATTTTCGAGGAAATTGCTTAAAGGAAAATTGCATAACTAGCTCGATTTTGACATATGAAAAGTAGATTTAATCGTTCAGATCAAGACATGAAATATAGAGACCATCTACAACATAAAAATTGTTTCCCCAACAACATCAAATATCAAAGGAATTCCTTCATACAAATTGGGTATACAAGTCATTCAATAAAGAGGTCAAATACATGAAAACTAGTGGTTTAATAGCATGGAATTGCAAGATTTTCACATATGGATTACTTATATTTATAGTTGCAGAGTACATGGACATAAGAGTACATAGTCATACATCATACACCCAAGCTTGGGCATCAAATAGACTCAGCCAAGTGCAAGCACCACTCCAATAAGTGTGCCATCAATGAGAGTGTGGGGAATAGTGAAGAAGGAATGAGAGAATAGGGGTATAGGTTAGAACTCGAACTATATGAAACTTCAACCTACAACTAAAACACCTTCATTTATCTCCAATGAGAGGTCTAAATTCCCTCTCCATCAACCAACTTGGAAAGGAATCCAACTCCCTCGAAATTGGTTCACAAGCAGCGAGAGTGAACACTCTCCATGCAATGGACAAGCAAAAGCTCTCCAAAATGCCAAAGGCCAATTAACAAATGATCAAAAGTTATTCTCCTTTCTCATGACATCCATTTATTAACTTCATGAGGCCTCCTAAGGTCGAATTTCCCTCCATGGGATTCCTCCAACTCATCTTAGTGGTTTAGTAACTCCTATGACACTTGTCTTCTTCTTCATGCTCCAATTCTTTCCCCAATTCAAATGCATGCCTCTAACTCCCAAATGCGCCCTCTTGGTGGCTATTTTTATCCTTGTCATGTTAGATTTGTCATAGGTTTGCAATCAGGTCTGAATTTGTCATATTTGTCATAGAAACTTTTGTCATTAGTTGTCATAGAGTACATGGAATCTCCTTCGCACATATTGTCTTCTTAGTCTCTTACTCTTCCATGGGAGTTACTCTCCTCTCCTAATTCGAATTCCTTGGCTAATAATAGGCTATGTGACACCACATCACCCTCCAAGAATGTTACATTCCTCATGGGTTATGAGGCCGCCTTTCACACACCTGGGGGGACGTGGCAGAAATCTTCAAGCCACTCGGTGTGTCCCTGGGGGCAAGTCTCGAGTCAAGGCTGTCACCTTGTTCTTGACTCCTCCATTTATGCTAACTCCTAATGAAGCCAAGGGGGGTAGACCCTACGAGTTACTAAGGTCGGTTACTTAGATGATGATGAGTAAGTTTTTTAGGAGTTTTGACAAATGAATTCGACACAAGACATTTGCAATATTTGATATACCACAACATCATAGAAATCAAAACTTGATAAGCAGTAATGCAGAAACATATGATAATATCAAAATAGATCAGTGCCAATAATAGAGTCCACAAATAAGATTGTTGTTGAAATACAAATGGGTGTTGTAAGTGCTCTTGGTCAAATTTTAAGTTAATGTATGATGAGTGAATTAACTTAGGCGGGGGGACTCTAGATATACCCAGGGGGTACTTGGAGTATCTCTAAAAGTAACAACTGCTATGGCTACCCGCAAGGAATGTGTGGGCTAAATGGAGTCTTTGAGACTGTGTTCACAATACACCCGCTAGGATGTAACAGAGATCGACGCCTCGAGGTCATTGTCCAGTAGTTCCCACTTCCTTTGGGTATTTTGCCACCGTTTACGGTTCAATCAAGGCGTTGGAGTTTCACCTGAGGTGGTTAATTGGGGAAAGTGAATCCTAATTATTCTAGTCGCTCGCGTTGCTTTTGATGCAGCTTGATTGATCGGACGAACCGCAGCCAAGTGCAGAGCATACACACCGGAGCCTTGCTAAGTTTTTTAAGGATTTTAAGATGTGTTCTTTGTTAAAAAAAAGGAGAACCTCCAGGAATCTCTTTCGGTCCAAGTGGACCTCAATCGAGAAAGCGAGGAGGGGTTAATTTTAGATGATAAGAAATAAACAAAATAAAACAAACATCAAAACATAGCTCACAGGTTATCTAATTAGTCCTACCATGCGTCTCTTTCCCCTTTCGGGTCAATCGGGAAGTCGTGGGGTAAGTAGTATGATTACTTTGAATTTGTAAAAGATATTGAAATGATTATGATTCAAAGTATACAATCCTCCAACATAAGACAAAACTAGACAAAAGCGAAAAAGTGCAAAAATCACAAAACGCATGATCCCCCTGGGGGGATGGGGAGCTAGCTTGAAAGAGCCTACTCAAAATTGTTTTTTATTATTAAAGGTTACAATAATCAGTAAATTAATTGAAAAAAGGCCGCTTGGTTCTTATACCGAATGAACCCAAGGGCTTACAAAGTACAACAATAATGATTACGAAATATGGGGAGATCCCTGGGGGGTTTCAAATGGCCCAAAAATCGCTTTTCAGATGGACCTGCTAAAACCAGCAAGCTTTAATTAGTGTAAAGTGGCCAAAAACAATTTAATAGTGTCTTTGGACAACCCCCAAAAAACTACCAAAAAAGACTAAGTTAAAGTACTTTTAAGAAAAGACAAAAATAACTCAAGAGGACAAGTCCTCTTGAGGATCTTGGCTAGCTTTGGGGCAGCCAATGCAATGTGCACTTTAGATGCTGGATTTAACTTTTAATAAAGAAATACTGTTCACTTTAAACAAGCTTTTGATTTGGCTTAAAACTGCTTATAAAAAATGAAAGACTTTTATTGGTAGATCTAGTTTTTTAAAGAGAAAGGGCTTGAATCTTTTTCTTAAATGAAACTAAATCTATGCATGCAACTCCTATATGTTCAGATCTAGAAATATATCAGCTTTGAAACAGCAGATCTAAAATATAAAAGCCAAGTAACTAAGAAGATTTAATTTAAATTTGAAGGAGGAAGAGGAAAAGAGAAGTGCTTGTTGCTGAAACAGATCTGCAAAAGAAACTTGTGAGTGAAGCATCGAGGGGCACAATCTTCGCAATCTTTATTGGAAAACCAATGGAATCAAACTTGAACCACAACTCTTCCAATCACGGCAAACCTGCAATCTAAACAACAAATCCTGCAAACAAAACCATTAAATCTGAAAGTACATATGAGAAATAGATGACATAGCATGAAAATAATCTTATTTAGCATGCAAATATTAGCTCATTCAAACATATGAAGAAAAATAGGAGTAAGTAAACTTACTTACAATGATCTATTCCTATGATTCCAATAATCATTGAGGCATACAACAATTTAATGCAAAAATTGAAAAAATAGCAGTTCACCTCAAAAGCAGCATGATAATGATGATCCACACATGAAAAGTACTCCATAATGTAGCCTCCAAAGCTTCTCTTTATTTCAACAAAAAGGACGATCAATACAATATTACACAATAGCAAGCCTTTCTTCCCAGCTCTAACTAGCTTGGAAGAGAAAAAAGCTGATTTATTTATAGCTAGACTGGCCAAGAGGGGCACATGCCTAACTGAAGGAGAGACTGCAGCTAATGGAGAGTCAAGTCGAGCCTGATTTGATGATGAACTGAGTCTAACTAGACTGGAACTACAAATTGGAGTGACACCTCACTCAGTGAACTGAACCACCCATCAAACAACTCCCAGTTTGATCCACACATGTGGAGGAGAGAGAAAGGAGGGCGCAACCCCTAGGTCTGCATGAGCCTGTTAAGCTCTAGTTCAGTCCCGATCCATGCCTTCAACCAAGGAATGGGAACTCCTGGTCAATCTAAAGCCAATGAGACTGATTTCAGTCAAATCGAAGCAAAATCCACTGATTTAGGAATTTGGATTTGCTCCATTATTTAATTAATTTTTAATTACATTAATTAATATTTGATTTTTTTGGATTTTCTCACCTGAGTGATGGAAAAATCACTCAAAACTTAAGAAAAGTGGGTTTATGGGTTTACGAGGTGCTCTGAGTTAGAAAATGAGCACCCCCATGATTGAAACTGACTTTTAACCCCACTTTTATTACAAGGCTAATTTTTCCAATTAGACTATTAAAAAGTAGCCTAAGTTTTGTGGAAAAATTAAAATTAAAAATTAAAAATTAAAAAAAAAAAACCTAGGGGGACTTAGCACATGTTCATATGACTCGACCATAATGCCTAGCATGTTTATACATTGACACACAGACTCTAATAACCTAAATGCCAAGCCGACCACCCCAACTTTGGAGGTATTCAGTGAAAAACTCAGAAATTATCAGTCGTTTATTCAACAACCAATAATAACCAAGGGAAAAAACACTCTGGGCTGATCGGATTGATAAATAAAGTCCAAGAGACCGAGTCTTTTACAAACACTACCATGCTAGAACATTTTATTTCAACTCCCCCAAGGCAGTATGAACACGTGGTAGATAAAAAAACACTTCCCAGAAGCAAGTTTGAAGGTCTTCTGAAGTCCGAACAAATCATCTTTGTCCGGTTCACCAGGCTCACTTGATAACACCGACTAAGTACAAATTAGGTGGTAATAGGTTCGAATTTGGATGAAGGTCTTGCCAAGTTGAGAACTAATTGTTTAGGCATTGAATGATCTATAATTTGTAATTTGAGTATCATAAGATTAGCATGGCACGACTTCAACAACACCATAGATTGGATGGCTGGCAAGAGGATTGCATCAACGATAGTTTGTCATAAAAATATCCATGCTCAATGTGTGTCATGTTCCAAAACTAATCCTACATCATTTCAACTTCAATAAGAGAGAGGGTAGAAAATGAAATAATCAACAATTGAGTATCAGGAGGGGTTGAAGGATGACAAAGTCTGAAATTTTTTTATCTATCGTAAGGATATCAATATTATCACGCACACCTAATCCAAAAATCTCCAAGGCAAGTTTCTGAGTGAGACGGCCTTAGATTATTATGAGCATACTGTGAAGACATCCCTCGCTAAAACTGAGTAATGAAGAGCTTTTAAATTTTCATGCCCATGTGTGTGTGTTTTTCAACCAGAGGTAATAAATTTGAGAGTAGTTCTAAATTTGAGAGGTAATAAATTTGAGAGTAGAAATTCAAATATGAAGAATCTAATGAGGTAAATTGTTTTATGATGTAATTTATATTGAATTTGAGGATTGATGATTATAGGAATTAAGATCCAAAAGGAAATAACATTGAAGTTCTAAAGGATAGCTACTTGAAGGAAAATAGAACAGATTTGGCTTGAGAAGCAAATCAAAGGAAGCATGTTCTTTGGAATTGAGATCGCATACATGTTTTTTAGATATATAGCGCAGGTTGATGCTCTTGGAATGGGATTGAGAAGACTGTTGGTTGTATAAATAGTAAATTTTAGCAAGTATGAGGAGTGGATGATTGCAACAACAAACAGGTAAATTAGTCTTTTGTTTTCAACTAATTTGAAAACGAAGGTAATAAATCCCATAGCTTTCCTCAATTGAAATAGGAATATGAACTTGAACATTCGAGTGCAGGAATAGAGTGAAGTTTATATGCCCAGTTTATTGGTGTACAACACCAAACCATTGAATTTTTAATGCATTGAGTTATGAGTGGTTGAGTTAAGAGTTGTGTGGAAGGAATAAGGAGATACAGTAACAATATAAAACAAAGTTCAAATTCGGTAGTAGTAAGAGTGATACGAAACATTGAAGAGGTTTCTACTAGTTGCAAATGTAGAGGAAGTACTGGCTGAAGACTCAGTACCAGATTCAGACAGTCATCATTTGGAGAGGAATGAGTAAGGTATGCCCAAAACCTATAGTTTAAAATCCAAATGTGGGAAAGGCATCAAGCCACTTCCGACTAAAAGTTAGGGTAGTTACATGAGGATAAGACTTGTAAGACTATTTTTGTTTCAAATGAAGCTATAGTTTGGTTTCTGGAAGTTCATATATTGGATATGAAGGTAGATAGAGACAAATTATATCTATAAGTTGAATGCAAAGTCTGTGGGTATTTTATGAGCATATGGCCATGTAGTTGTGTTTTACATGTAGTTGTGTAAGGAAAGACATGGATAAAAAGCATCCGAGGACACAAACAAAAGTGTTTTGTGATCATAGTTATTGGGACTTTCAATTTCATGTAATCACAAGTGGAGCGAGTGAAAGGTTTGTGGCAAGCACAAGTGTCTAGTAGCATTAATAGCCTAACAACAATTTGTTTTCCATCGAGTGGTATCAATTTGAAAATGAATTGTTGATTATAGGTAGCAACAGTGGAAGAAGACAATGTGGCATGGATGATAGCTAAGAGAGTTGTGACAAATAATAAGTGAAGTTATGAAAGAGGTGAGCTAGGTAAGTGCAGAAGCCATAAGAGAAAGGAGTGCTCAGAAGAAAGGGGTTGTAGTGGAAAGAACTTGGGAATACCAAAAGGTTGAGCTAAGGAGAAAGCTTAGTGAGGTATTGAGTAACAAGTAATGGAAAAGGCTTGTTACAAAGGCTTGAATGTAGTTCACAGTGAGCAACAGGAAGCTCAAAAATGGATAAGGAAAATGACTATTGATAGTCATAAGAATGTAAGCCACATAAGGTTGAGTAATGAGAGGTTTGAGAAGGAACTTGTTGAGATGAAATTGATGGATTTGCTACAAGAGAGTGAAGAAGAAGACTAGATATATGGATGGAGGATAGTTATATGCCATGTTCAAGAATTATTTATCAAAAAGTTGAGGAAAATGATGAAGCACAAATTAAGAGCTTTGTTGAAGGAATATAAACTCAGAGCAACTAAGTATGAGGAGAGAGTTCAGTATTGTGAACAAGAACAAGGACCAATCCTTGGTGAAAATGAAGATGGATAAATTGATGAGATCCAAGAATCTCATGTTTTTGAAACTAATAAAATTTGTATGCATGCAGATGCTGCATGTATCAAAGGTGAAGGACAATCATGGAAAATTGTCATAAGGTTAGAGGAAGAACATAACCAAAATTTTGTTGTATGAGAAGGAGAGACAGAGTTGTCTTATAAAGGAAATCAAAATGAAGATTGTAGACAATGGACAAATGCAACTATAGGGAAACAATTACAATAACTTATTGTTGCAATGGAAATAGACGTGTTGGTTTATAAAGATAACCAAGAGAAGGATCAAGGAGATGAGAAGAATCATTCATATATAATTATTTTGAAATTTAATGAGGAAACCAAATTGTTGGAAAGGATGTTGAGAGAACATGGGAGTGAAATTTCATTTCATTCAACACGGGAGGGTGATGATAGAAATGTGAAGACTCCAGCATGTGTAGCAAAGAATGACAACCTTGGAAATGCATATTTGAATGCAAAATTGAGGATGATAGAGAAATGGCTAGTCAATTAAAAATTTGAGAAAGACGACTATATAAAAATTGCAGGTAGAAAGAATGAAGAGGAAGACAACATAAAGCATCACCGGTAGATTGTAGAAGATGAAGCAAAGGCTGAAAAAGGAATGAATGAACATAGAGAGATGCCATATTGCATGATTGTAGACAATGGTGAAGAAAAAAAAGCAGTCATTCTTGTGGTAAATGGTGATTTTTAGAGATTTAATATTTGTTGTAATAAATGTGCAGATGTAGATAAAGGTGAGAGTATAGAAGATGAAAGTTAATCATTTATAAAGCAGTCATGGAGGAGGCAACAAAGTGCCTTAAATATCTTTGAAGAAGTATCTAATGGTAAAGAATGGAAGGTGAATAGTGAAATGGAAATGAAGGCCATAAGTTTTTTAAATTTTGAAGCAAAGCTACAATGTATCAGTGTTATTAGCATTGATCAACAAAGGAGTATGTTGCATATTGAGGTCAAAAAGTTATACATACTAATGAAGAAATTACCTAAGAAGAGGCATACTAAAATGAAGAAGATATTCAACAACAAAAAAAAATTGACCATAAGAGAATGCATCAGCAAAGCAAATGGGTTATTGTAGAACAAAGTTTGGGATCCTGGAGGATTCAAGTCATTAAAGACACATTACCAAAAGGTCATGAAAACTTTCTACGATGGGAATCTGATCTAAAAGCATATTCTCTCTACAACAATTTTATGTGATTGATCAAGACCATGGGTATTGATATTTTCCTAAAAGAGGGGTTTTCTTTGCAAAACATTGTAAATGCTTTAGTTGCAAGTATGAATTCTAGAAAGGTCTAGATAGGTGTCAAGTCATTAGTTATGTGATGTGTGTTTAAAACCAAATCTACACTTGGTGCCATAATTCAAGGAGTCCTAAAAGGTCTTGGATAATGAGTCATTGAAGAGATAGGGTCAAATTGCTATTATTAGAAACAATTACATAAGTACATGAGTTAGATTAGGATCTAACAACAAATCTAGGTATTATTATGTCTTGTATATATGTGTTGTAATCCTAAGGGAAGAGGTGTTGGCTAGACTAGCACATAGGTATTCTGGTTGTCACTGATGGCAATACAGATTCAGATCAGAAGGACAAAAGCACAAGCTTAAAGGGATGCATGCAAACTTGGTGGATAGAGATGGTAAAATGGCTATTAAAGTGACCAATGGATTTTTGGTTTCGTGTTGCAACGATGGGTGGATTTTAGTTCGAATATCGGAACTTCTTCCGATTATTCTTTATCGTGTTACGACGGATGGTTCCCGACTTTCGAGCCGCTATGGCGGAGGTGGTTCCCGACTTTCGAGCCTCTATGACGGATGGTTCCAGAATTTTGAGCCGCTACGACGGATGGTTCCCGACTTTCGAGCCGCTACGGCGAAGGTGGTTCCCGACTTTTGAGCTGCTACGACGGATGGTTCCTGACTTTCGAGCCACTACGGCGGATGGCTCCTGACTTTCGAGCCACTACGACGGATGGTTCCCGACGTTCGAGCCGATACAACGAATGGTGCTACGGGGGATGGTTCTACTGCGGATGGTTCTGTGACGGATGAGCCACTATGGCGGAGGGCTTATCGTTTTTGAGCTGCTACAGTGGAGGGCTTATCATTTTTGAGCCGCAACGATGATCGAATTTCTCAGTTTGACTGTTAGGTAAACTCCTGATGTTTTTTGTTCTGCTACAGTGGATGGATTCTCAAGTTTATGGCCGCTACGACAGTTGATTTTTTTTTTGCGTCTTTGTTGCTGAAATACGATGGGGGCTTATACAGCCTAAGAATGAGGTCATGTGTTGGTGCAAAGGAATTGGGTGACACACATAAAGGCTTAACACATGAATAAAAGTAAAAAATGTTATGTGTATAATCTAACGGTTGTTGTTCCTTCATTATTTTTCAGTTATTTAATTATAACAGATTCTTGATCAAGGTTACGAAACATTGGGAAGCTGAAGCAGCTCGGTGGGTGGTGTATAAAAGTGAGCTAAAGCGATCTAAGTTAGTGCAACTGTGCAGAGGAGAGACTAAACTCTACAAGGGCAGAAGAATGATCTAAATAAGAAATAGAGAAGAGCAGAATACTGAGGATGCACAAATCAAAGACCAAGCAATGAAAGAACCAGAGAACGTGTAGCAGAGATAGAACTAAGAGGAGCAGAGATAAAGAAGACCAGAAGAAGAATAAAGACAAATGTTGACTATAAAAGAATAGAGAAGGTGAAAAGACAGAAGTAGAATGAAAGTAGAGCAGAAGAACAAAACATAGATGAAGTGGTAAGCATCATTATATTAGTATCACTGTATTTTATTGATTCAAAGTAATTCTAGCAAATCAGGGTGGTAGTGAGGTGTTAGGGAGGACTGGTGTCCTCAAGATTCAGTGGTGCTGGATAACTTTGAGAGTTGGTACGCTATACAAGTTGGTGCTTGTAATTCAGAGGTTGTAGCCTCATTAGAGTAGAATCTCAAAGAAAGAGAAGATGTACAGAAGTTGAAGCTTGCCTGACATCCTAAGAAGAAGAGGTTTTTCCCTTTATGGGTTTCCTCATGAAATTTGTGTCTCTGTGTACTTTATGTGATTGAATGTTGATGTTTTTCTTTACATATTAAATCTATTGTAACAAAGTTTCTACTAGCAAAGGATGAACATAGAATTCATCATAACATATTGATTGTCATAAAACATTAAGGATGAAAGTTTTAAAATTGTCTAAGATTGTTTAAGCTTATAAAATAACTGATTCACCCTCCCTCTTAGTTATTTGAATACTTTCAATAAGAGGGTGGCCAAATGAACGTGAATCGGGCCAAGAAAGGAACGAGATTTCGAGTAGAATGCATATGTGCAAACGTGAATTAATGTGATGAAGTTTTCATTATATAATTGTCTATGTGTTAATTTATCAAACTCCAGTCTAAATATTTGAATTTGAAATTAATGATAGATAAGAGAACTTTGTCATGTGGGAAGGAGTAGATCCTACAAGAGGATCTGAGACAATTAGGGTTTAAGCGAGGAACCTAAATTTTGTACATGTTAATTCTTGTATGTGTATAAAATGAGCAGGAGAAATATTTGCCCAAAATGGTTTGTGTGATTTGATTTGTGAATGATCATTGGGGTGAAGGTATGTTGCCCAAAATTTATGATGATGGTGTTTGATTGCATAAATTATGATGGCTAGATATTTCTCTGATAGTAATAGCAACAAGAATATACATTTTCATGTAGAAGTGTTGGAACACCCTTGGAGTTGAGGATTGAAATTGATGCATGTGGCATGGATTGAACCTTTATCATTGTAAAGTATATGTAGACAGTGAAGCGGTGAAGCCAAATTGTGTTGATTGTTGGTCAAGCAATATTGCAATTGGAATGTGGAATTGAAATTCTAATTTGGGTATTGGCAATACAAATTCCCAACCAATAATCATGACCAATGTGAGGTCAAAATTCTTGATAATAAATCACCATCTTTGTGCAAATGAGCCAAAGCATTGATTGCAGTGATGATAATCATTGTTGGAAAATAAATCCAAGTTCTGGAAATGTTGAGCTTCATCATTGAATGAAATCACGTGCAAAGGTTTTGGTGATTGCTAATTGAAGTTTCCATAACAAGTTGAGAAGCTGAAGCAAATAATCATGAAGAATCATTTGGAGCAAACTCCTAGAGGTTCAAGTAATTAAGACCTTGTATGTTGATAATGATATATATGAAGATATGGTGAATCCAATACGTATGGATTATGACATTTTCATTGTCTAACAAATGAAGGATCTTGGGTTGATAAGAGCTATTGCTTAGAATAAGCAATTATTTTCACTGTATTATTGCAGGGAAGGTGTATGTGTACCTTATGTTGGTATAGTACTGACATTTCAGACTCGAGAAGTGGAGTTTTACAAGAAAAGTGATTTTTCTTGCATTATCCTACATAAGGACATAAATTCCTTTCCCTCGTATTGTTAATACTATGATAACTTTATATAATTTATTGTCACTCCTATTGTTCGGTCAATTACCGCCTTTCTACTAAATAAATACTATGTTAAAATACCTTTCTAATTCTACTCTAAGTAGAAATTATCCTCCCTTGGTTTCCAACACATTATTACATTCACGAAAAAATCTTTAGGTGAATTAAGGTGTGAGTTATTTGCAAATAATAAACTACTATATGTAATAGGGGTAAGGAGCATGATTAGGACACTAGATATGCCTTTAACATGATTAAGATCTAGATCTTGTTGTACAAATCATTGTAAGTGTGTGTTGTTAATGGATGGAGGGTGATATATGCTTTGCCATGGACTTTTAATTGTGGAAATCTCAAGTTAGCGAGTGAGTTTATTATATTTTTGCTCAACCCATATTTATCGGTATCTAATTCAAGCTTTTAATATATTCATGTGGTCATATGTCGTATTTATATGCATCTAATTTTGTTTATTTCATATTTATTTGAGCTCTAGGGTTTTCATGGGTTTAAGGAAGCTCTTCCCTTTTTATAAGTTATCAAATTATATCAGCTTATTGAATTGAAATATTGTTAGCTGATAGCCAAACGTTGTTCGTGAAATTTCTCATTCTCAAAACATATGCCCTAAAAAATTATGTGTATTGTATTAGCATGAAGATAAAGTATGGGTTTCAAAGAGAATAGAGAAAATTAAGAAGGAAATAAAAAGGGTGGGGGCAAGAAACAAGGAGGGATAAGAAGGAAGGTGGTGTTGGTGGGTAACAAGGATGGCAGTGGGTAAAAGAAGGATGGTAGAGAAAACAAAAAGGGAAGAGGGAAGGGCGATGATGAAACCAAAGATGGTGGTGGAGATAAGAGGGGTTAAAGAAAGAAAATTAAGTCCCTATTTATAGATATTTCATTGAATATGTTCACCATCTTTGGTTATTCAATGGTGAAAACATAAATGATTTTTCTATAATGCAAATTTCTTAAAGAACTATCAACATATATGTCTCGTGGACATGCATGAATCCTTGGTGACTCTATAATGCAACTCTCTTAAAGAACTATTAACATATATGTCTCATGGACATGCATGAATCCTTGGTGAACTAAAAGGTTTTAATTTGAGGATATGAAGGCCTTATAAAGCCTACCAAAATCAAATAAGCTAATTGGGATAATTCTTTAACATGATTCTAAACTATGTGGTATATCACAATAATAAGTAATTCACAACAACTTGTAGTTATTTTTCTTTTTCAAGGCAGTTATTAGCCTAAACTTTAAAGAGAAGAGATAGGTTACATGGAGGATGTGCGCTTTCCTAATTGCTCATATGTGATTTTGTTTCATAGAGTAGCAGTAGAAAATGTTTTTATATAAATGCATGTATTATCCCATGTTATAGTATAATTGGTGCATTAAATGTGATAAGCTTTGCCTATATTAAATCATATCAGATATGGTATTACTATTTGTGGTACCACCAAACTAGGAAAAATCATTTATGGTTGATAAAAATCATGCCAAATCAAGCCTTCAAAGTACATTCCCCTAGAAACCTACATAAGTTGGAGAAGGTAAGAACCATACCATGAGTGAGTGAAAGCACGAAGGGGCAGGTCAAAACTTTGGGTTTGAATATTCACTTCACATTCTCCTTTTAATCTTTCCCTTCCTAGTTTGTTAGTTTTCTCTCCTCTCCCCCTCCCTTTCATAGTTATCTTATGATTCTTCACATGAGGTTCTATCATTCTTTTCATAATTACCTTATAATTCTTCATATCAGGTTTTGTAGAATGTACTCTTGTCAATGATTAGTTGAAACTCTTTAAAAGAATGGCATCAAAATTGTGTCCAAATGCGACATTCTTTTTTATTATCACAAATCTCATAACTACACAAATATGATATCCAAGGGCACATAAGAAGTAAATTGGGAGCAACCCCTCTCCAAATCAAAATAAAATTATTTGGAATGAACATGTTGATACCTAGTTCTCATTGGAAGGATAAAGTTACTAAAAATAGTCACAAAAGCAACTCAAGTGTTCATATCTCAAAATAGTATTTACGAAGAATATTCAAAAGCAAATTGGAAATAGTAAAAAAGAACTTATTGTGGTGGGGTGTGGGGGGCATAATTTGATATTATGGAAAGTGACGTGTACCCCAAATGAAAAAGTAGGGTTGGGCCTTTAAAAAATACAACACTTCACCATAACAATATTGATAAAATTAGCATGGATATGACACAGAGAATGGTTGACATTCTAGGCACATGTATGTAATATCCCATGATAGAATATGCCAAGAACTGCATCATTTTTAGATGGATATCATATTTATAATAGAGACGAGAAAGGGATAAGTCTTATTATGGAAATAAATTCTAGGAAATATGAAATGGAAGATCAAACCTATTTTAGGAGGATTTGTGGGATTAATTCCCCCACTCATAAAAAGTATCGATCTTTATACAAAGCAAGGGGGAATCTCTACATCAATTAGGTCCAACTTCCAACCCTAATGCATTTAATAAATGTAAACCTCCATCTATGTAGGACATAACAATAGACACGGGCATTAAGGAACAACTAAGGATGTAACCAACGTAGAGAAGATTAATTATAAAAGAAGGTCTATATACTTCAAGATGGGGTGAACAAGGGATATGGAATTTATTGGCAAATCATGCCTATAATATATTGTTAAAATCACACTAACTTGGGGATCGTAACTCCACTTGGAACAAGTTATAAAATCAAGAACAATGACCCAAAATGCCCAACCTTTAGATGGAAACTTGTATGGAAAAAGATTATTGTATGGGGCAACATTTACAAGAGAGGTTCCATGAGATAATCAGAATGTATAATGTGACACAACCATGCAAATTCATTTTCCACCTATTCATACAATGTTCTTTGTCCATTCTTTGCAATGGTGGTACACAAAGGAACCCAAAATAACATCCCCTTTCATAATCACAACATGATGCCTCCATACTTGGTCAAAATGAACCTTCAATTATAGAATGGGGAAAAGATCTATGTAATTTTATTTTGGAAAGCATGGATAAGGCATGTCACCTAAGTTTTATAGGATGCAAGAAAGTCCTTTAAGTAAGTTTAAGACATATCTCTAAAAATATATTCGAAACATAATGAATATAAGTTGGAAGTAAGAAGACCTAATGAACGTAAAAAAACACCACAAAAATTGATGTACATGGGAATCTAGATGACAAGTATCCCTCACGCTACCCTTAATGTTGACCAATTTGTCCTAGCATACCCAAATAACAAGTACTAAACTTTCCTAATGTCAATCTGAGCTTTAATGGAGCATCAAAATGGAATCCAAGTAGAGTTAGCATTAGAGAGATCATCCAAAACTTTTAAGGGTATCCTACTGGATTCTACTCCCATAACACAAGGATGAGTACTAGAGATTTGGTAATGGTGATGTCTTTGAACAATGGACTAGATGCAGTAAAGGTATATTGAATCAAACATTTTCTAATAAGAAGATATTCACATATAATCATTGAGAAAGTAGGGAGACACAAGCCAAGAAAAACATCGAACCAACACATGCAAATTAGAGACCAACTCGTCCTCTTACATCTTTTATGTTTCCATCCTTCATAAAAGCATGAGTGAAAGGCATACAATGGTGTTAGATACAATATCAAATATGGGGTAGCCATGGAATGGAAGCAATATTTTGCATGGAAGAGAGGCATTACAACACACCCATATACCAAAAGAGTTCAAATTCAAGATCTAGAAGGTACAAGTGAGTTGTGGAAAAGATTAAACAATAGAGTTATGGAAAAGAAGAAACAATATTGGCCTATATGAACATATCCATATTTCAAATGCCTAGCTTAGGATATTTGGATGTTGATATGATTGTTATATGTAGCTTCCATTGTAGACACTTTTATAAGGTTTAGTGTTTGAGTATGAATGTTAATTATAAACATTACTTAATAACAAGGAAAACATAATACCATAGAGAGTTTGTTCTTTGTATTAAACACA
Source organism: Pseudotsuga menziesii (assembly GCA_001517045.1). Lineage (NCBI taxonomy): Eukaryota > Viridiplantae > Streptophyta > Pinopsida > Pinales > Pinaceae > Pseudotsuga > Pseudotsuga menziesii. Next base: position 442,441 of record LPNX011009183.1, on the reverse strand, counting down.
TGTTACCTATATATGTATTCGATAGACTAACCATGGGTATAACTGTGTCCATGTGATATCCACATACGAGATTAAAATTCTCGAGAAGGACAATTTTTCCTTGTTCTCTTGGACAACAATTTATGATTGAGTATAAATGCGATATTGATAATCAATAATCTAACCCAGACTTCAACTTTTTATATACTTTAAATGCTCATTTGTTAAGAAATAAATCTTTATTGTAGGTTCATATACCACAATTGAAGGGTGTTTATTATTCTAGATTTATAGATGAAATGTACTTGGCTTCATATATCAGAATACACCAAATTTGTATTTGCATTTGGCCTTATTTAGTGAAATACATATCAAATGTGGTCCTAACCTCACATCCTGAAATATGTTGCATAGGTAGGTCATTAAGTTTGATGGGATTTCCTCCTCTCCTTAGATGCAACAATTTACTTGTTTTTAGCATTATCCAATGAAATACATCCACGTGCCTTGCCCCATTCATTGAAATACATTACATTTGTATGTTATCAAGTTTAATGTGGCTTCTATTAATTTTAGGATGCAATAATTAAGCATGCTTCACAGTCACATATAAGCCTAAATATACCATGATAACTAAGCCAATGATCTAACTATAAAGGAGTGGTGATCTCTCTTATTAACATAATGGTTGATTAGTTATGAGCTAAGTATGCTTGCTTGCATGACTTGTCTTATTTTCCCATGTTTTGCAACAACAACAACAACAAAAACTTCACTGACCGTTCTCCTTGTCATGTCCCTAATTAAATAATTTCCAAATAAGACTAGTTGCAAATAATGTTCCACCAACCTATTAGTTCCCTAGGTTGATATGTAGACACACATTTTGTAAAAAGGGGCTATGAGACCCAAAAGGAATTTAGTTTACCATATTCACATTTAAATGGGTCGCATAAATGATAAATTTTAAGAAAATAAGGTGGCATGGGTTCATGAAGACACTTGGAAGCTTATGGAGCCTTTGGATGACTAGATTCCCCACAGACTTGACATGATCTTCATCCAAATTCGAACACATGGGCAATGTAACGTTATTGGAGGGTGATGTGGTGTCACATATCATATAATTAGCCAAGGAATTAGAATAGGTCAAGGAGATTAACTCCCATGGAAGAGGAAGAGACTATAAGACAAGATGTGCCACTTGGAAGGAGATTCCATGCACTCTATGACAACACATGATGAAAGATTCTATGACCAGTATGAAAAATTCATACCTGATTGCATACATATGATAAATATGTCATGATAGGGCTAAAAATAGCCACCAAGAGGTAAAATTTGGGAGTCATAGGCATCCATTCGAATTGGGGAAAGAATTGGAGCATGAAGGGGAAGACAAGTGTCATCAGAGTTACTAAGCCACTAAGATGAGTTGGAGGAATCCCATGGAGGGAAATTCGACCTTAGGAGGCATAATGAAGTTAATAAAGGATTTCGTGAGGAATGAGAATGGATTTTGATCATTTGTTAATTGGCCTTTGGCATTTTGGAGAGCTTTTGCTTTTCCATTGCACGGTGAGTGTTCACTCTCCCTGCTTGTGAAACAATTTCGAGGGAGTTGGATTCCTTTCCAAGTTGGTTGATAAAGAGGCCATTCAGACCTCTCATTGGAGCTTAATCAAGGATATTTAGTTGCATTTTGAAGGACCATACAGTCGAATTATCATTTATTCACCTATTCTCTCATTCCTTCTTCTCCATTCCCCCACACTCTCATGTTGAGGACGCACTTGTTGGAGTGGTGCTTGCACTTTGCTGAGTATATTTTGTGCCCAAGCTATGAAATATGATGTATGGATCTCTAATATCATGTACATATTCTCTGTAAGTTGAAATATCAAGAATACATATATTAGAGGCTCGCATTCCCATGCTCTTGAATAACTAGTTTTCATGGATTTTGCTTCAATATTGAAGTATCTTTATATCATATTTGGATGAGGACATTCCTATGAGTTTGATGATGTTGGGGAAGCCATATATTATGTAATTATTTGTACTTCCATTCCCATATTCTATGTGTTTGGTGGAATAACTCCCGAATACGTATTATTTCTCCATAGAATGCCTTTATTTATACATCTACAATGACTCTTAGGATCACACATCCGAGAGTCTCTTCATATTCCTAATATTTACAATAACGTATAATCCTGACGGATTATATTCCAACAATCCCCCCCTTAATCCGAAGGGGTGTTAGTAAGTCCGAGCATGTTTCTGAATCTTTCAAACTTTTCTCGTCCAAGCGCTTTGGTGAAGATGTCTGCAACTTGATCATTTGTGGAACAATGTCGAAGATGGACTGTCTTGGCATCTACATGATGTCGAATCAAATGATACTTTGTGTTGATGTGTTTGGTTCGATCATGGAATCTGGGATTCTTAGCCAGCTTGATTGCAGAACTATTGTCGATCAATAATGGAGTGGAGTTCTCTTGTTTTTCTTGCAAATCTTCAAGTATCTTCCTGAGCCATACTATTCCTTTCGTTGCTTCAGCTGCAGCCACATATTTTGCTTCTATTGTTGAATCTGCTGGAACTGACTGTTTGTGTGATCTCCATGAGACAGCTGATGATCC